>BRZM01000077.1:1132806-1327810 GCA_033238685.1 Lates japonicus | reverse complement strand
ATGGAAGTTACGTACGTTAATTTGTGTCAATGTAGGTGCTACCAACTTAGATGTTAAAAGAAGAATGTTACTGCTTAAAAATGCTTAAGATGCATCTGTTAATTGCTGAATACGTACATACATGAAATTCTGTAATGTAATTAGAAATGCAAAGAAATACATTTCATTGCTGTTTGGTCAAACAGAAAGAGGACACCAAATACAAACTCCAACATATATTCTGGTAATAGAAAGGTTGGAGTATAGGCTCATCAACTTATAAAGACAAGAAGAAACTTTTAACCATAGAAGAAGCAACAATGAAGTATATGAAATCATCTTAACTGTGATTCCGCTTATGGTCATTTGACTTTTCTGACCTTTCAAGAGACAAATGTGAACTAAATCTGCTTTGTCTCTCTGGCCCACAGCAGATCTACGCCCTTTGATGAGCAACTCAACTAGTATACATGTCATATACAATCACCAACATGATGTCACTCATGTCGAGTGTCTGAATGTATTACATAACTGTCATGTTCCTTGCATCAATCTTGGATGCAAGAAATATCCAGACTCAGAACCTGCAGAGATTTTCACTTCCTTTCTACAAAGGCTTACTGCATGAGTTTTCTTCCACACTGCAACACAGACCAAATAATGTATGAGTTTCGGAGCAGTAAAAAGGAAGAGTGAATGTGTTAGGAGGAAGATTATCATCAGAAATGTTTTATGTGTAGAGATCTGACACACACAAACACAGACACGCAGACACACAGACACAGACACACACACACACACACACACATTTCAGTACAAATCGTCTCTCCAGTGCAGAAATGGCTTCAGACAAGATAGTTATGTAATCAGGGTGTATTTGCCTAAAATGTCCAAAAATGGACTGAAGTGTATGTGTATTTTCTGTGTATCCCACAAGAGGTTTGAGATGGAGAAAGTATAAAATATTATCTAAGCTGGACGAACCTTAGCATAACTGAAAGACAGTGTCAGTGAGGTAGTGATAGTGAGTTTATGCATGTCTTTGTGGACCAATACATTTTTCACTGTCTTTAGTTAAATGTGGGATTAATGAAGGCTGTGTCTTCTGCTTTGAGCTTCTGTTGCAAAATAGGTGGAAGCTTGGTCACTGCACTGGTCTGCCAACTACTACATTGTTGACACTGATCTCTCTGAAAACCTTGAGAAAGCAGTCACCAGTCAATGATGTGACTTTCTAAAGAACAACGGTTTATTTGAAGAATTTCAGTCAGGAATTAGAGTGCATGACAACATGGAGACACCGCTGGTGAAAGTTACAAAAGACCTCCCAAGCATCAGACAAAGGACTTGTTTCTTCACTTGTCTTGTTAGATCTCAGTGCTGCATTTGATACTACTGACCACCACATCCTATTACAGAGACAGGAGCATTTTATTGACATTAAAGGAACAACATCAAATTGGTTTAAGTCCTATTTATCAGATAGGCTTCAGTTTGTTGTGACACGTTAACGACAAATCCTGTACACAAAGGTTAGACATGGATTTCCACAAGGTTCTGTGCTTGGACCAAGTCTATTCACTTTGTATATGCTTCCTTTGGGCAATGGTTTCAGGAAACACTCAATAAATTTCCATTGTTGTGCAGATGATACTCAACCATACTTGTTAATGAAGTCTGATGAAACCAATCAGTTAGCTAAACTTCAAGCATGTCTTAAGGACATACAAGGATACAAGGATGACCAGCAATTTTCTGTTATAAACTCAGACAAAACTGAAGTTATTGTGCTTGGTCCCGAAAACCTCAAAAACACATTTTTAGTTACACTAGATTACATTGTCCTCTCCTCAAGCTCCACTGTAAAGAATCTTGAGCTATCAGGATCCTCTACTAAATAAATTGACTTAATGACGTTGTTGGTGGATGGTCTTCAAAATGTAAGACTAGAACCATGATCCTTCCCTACACCTAACCAAGTAATTTCTGACAAACTAAACCTTAACCATAGTGTGGTCACATCAAAAAAGTGAAATGGGGGGGTTCAAAAGTGGACCAACAGGCAGTTCACATTCCATGTTGATGACCACCTACTTTTTATGGGTAAAAAATGGCTTCCACTTAACAAGACTATACATATCATTTCTAGTGCACCTGTTAGGTCAGTTAATTGGAGACAACCTGGTCTATGCCTCAGTCAGCATATATCCCAATGTTATACTCATGTCTTTAGAACATAATACACAATATCTATGCCATTTGGAATCAGCCAGACTTAAACAGAATGGCTTCTGGCAGCCAGACTGCCTATTAAACAGTGAGTGAGGAACAGGCTGCAGATAAGGAGACAGTTTCACTCATTATCTTTCCAGTAAGGAGATGAATATCCTCAGCATATTTGACTTCAACAGGGAGGGCTTTTCTAATCTCAACCATAATAAGCTTCTCTCCAACTGTTTCTCACACACACAAGCACTGAGACACACACACATGTACAAAAACACAGATGGTTAAATTTCATTCTGAGTCATCTGTGAGTATGATTAATCTGATCTGAGTAATTAAAAACGTAATGGGCTCCTCTGGCCGCGCTAAGTGCAGGTGAATAGTACTATGATTGTGTTTGCATTGTTAAGGGGAACAAAAGGGCCCTGCAGGCTAATCGCCGCAGGAGAGCTCAATCACACACCGGACTGTGTCATTATCAGCCAACAAGAGCTAGTGAGATTTTCAGAGAGGAAGCACATAGGTTTAAATAAGTACTTTCATTGTTTTTAGTCTTATGGTGCTGGTAAGATATGGACCCAAACTATGTTAGGGGGTGAAAAGTTAAGGGCTTATCTTTCTCCAGAGAAAATTCGAAAGAATTCTCAAGAATGGTAGGTGTTGGGTGTGGTAGGTGTGAATGATACAAAGCAAATGTATGAAAGTGGTTGAAATAATGTTCTCCAAAAACTCTGGCTACAAACCCCAATCTCCAAAGCAAATGTGGTGAATGTTCCTGTTCTGTTGCATTTTACAACATAAAATCATATGCAGATGCATCATCAAGTTGACAGTGTTTCAACTTTCAAAAAATAAAAGTTGAAATGTACAGAGAAAAGGAGCATTAAAAGTAAGGGAAGTCAACCTGTCTGATTGAGTCACTGCTTGTTGTCAGTCAGGCAACTGTTTCATTTACAACTTGTGGGTAAAAAACATATTTAATAACAAATTCCAGCACAAGTGAGCTGAACATTTACTGTGTATCCAAACACCAACAGCTTCTTATCTTGGACTAAGTGAAAACACAGGCAGTTTGACTTTTAAAAAAGGTTCTTCACTTTCCTCAATTCTCACTCTGCACAGCTAATGCTCATTTAAGTATACAAGATATAAGATTTACTTCTAAGTGAGATTTTTTTTGTTTTGATTAAGCATTTGATTGATGAAAACACCTGCTACACCTCTCATCACTCCTCTACATTCTACCTTCCTAAACAGGAGAGGAAATGAAACAGTACTGCTGTTTTGACATCTGATGGTTGTCCACCACTTAACAAATATTGCATAGATGGCCATAAAACTTTGTGCAGATATTCATAATCCTCAGGGCATGAATCATAGTGACTTTGATGATCCCCTAACTTTTCATCTAGTGCCACGAACAGGTCAAAGTTTTCATTTACCCAATGAAGCATGTCAACAGTTTAGTGAATTGGCTCGAAAATTGTAATTGACATTCATGGTTCCCAGAGGATGAATCATAATCCTGGCTTTTTCTGTAGAACCAACATGAGGTTGCCATTTTTAGCTAGTAAAATGTCTCAATAACTACTGCATGAATCATCATGACATTTGGCACCAACATTCATGTTCCATCAGGTAATAGATATAACTTTGGCGTTCCCTTGATCACCTAAGTTCACATTAAAATGTTTCTGACCAAACACAAACTAATGAAATTAGCAACAGCTTCAGCTGTATTTAACGTTAATTAACAAACATTATTACAATAAAAAATAACATGGCAACCATGGTAAACATTATCTGCTCAACGTAAGTGTAATACCTTAATGACACGATTGACGTGACATGACGCGAGAGTAGCTTGAAGCTTGCTATTCATATGAACAATCTGAAATAGCTGCAAGAATGGCAGTGAGCTCTTCGTCTTGTATTGCTAAAATATATTGATTCACCACTAATATTTGTGGTCATTGTAATACTATCAATATAGTAGTCCTTAAAGTGGTCAGGCATACATGGACTTTGTGGTGGCATTGTTTTCTCAAATAACAAAAATAAATTGGTTATGGCATTTAATGGTGTAATGGACAGATATCCTGGTCCTCTGAGCAATTAACGCTTCAAAAAGGTGTAACCTTTGTGTTGTCTGCATTAAGGTAATTATAGTTCATGCTGTCATTTGTTCAGTGACACTGGAAGTGTTCCACTCAGAAAAGTCTGACCTATTAACAAGAAGTGGTATCCTCTTGGCTTATTGTATTTTTGTTCAAATGTTAGTTTGAACTTGTCTTACATTACAGCTTGAGAACATATAACCTTTACTTTAACTTACTACCACTAAGCTACATTTCTCTGTATAATCATTCTCAGCTGTGAAAACTAATACTTGTGGCCTTGGGGGAAACAGCAGGCGTGCTTCATTTCTAATGTACAGGGAGGGACTCCTCTGAATAGAAAGACAGAATGTAAAGGACCAATGTGAAATATAGGACGTCTTTGCCAGGCTCATCAATCAAATACTTAATGAGGAGTTTTATAGTGCTTCCCCATATATAGCAGGGAGGGGGCTACAGGTCAACTTGAGACAGCAGTGGGACATGAATTTTAAAAACCTACACAAAAATCTAACAATGCCAAGACTGTCATTGGCTGAACAAGAGAAACGGTGACTATTAACTGTGTAATAAGTAAGAGTTTAAATGTCTCCAGGTATAATGTGCTTCATCAAAGGAAAATCTAATCATTTCTCAATCTGCATCATTTTCTCATGATTATGTCCATTCTAACAATGGGTCATTCCAACTTTGAGCTCACCATCTCTATTATAGAGATTTAGGAAATGCAGACTCTGGCATAGAGTTGAAATAATTAGTTAATTAATTGAATAGTCAGTAGACAGAAAGCTAACCACCTGTCACTGCTTCATTGTGTCTCTGTTTTCTTCTCTTGTCTTCCCTTGTGTCTCCTCCTCCCTTGTTTGTCTGTGTATGTGTTCAGGGTGCAGTGCTGTCATCAGACACCTGGCTCATCTCCACACCTGCGACTCATCATCCAATCAACTGCAGAACAAGAACCTTGACTCTCATCTCAGTCATCGCTAGATTGTTCCTCCATCTCTGCGGTATACAGACTATCAGCAGCTTAGCTACTGACTTAGTTCTGAGTAATTCTCTTGTGTATCTCTTGTGCTTTTCTAACCATTGTTTCCTCTTTGCTTTAGAAACCTCCTGTACCTGCCCTGCTGCCCAGCCACTTCAATGCTCACTGCTTCAGCCAGTTCAGAAGTGGGTATTTTCTGCATTTCTGTTTTCTCTGATCATCTTTGGGTTTCAGACTATTGGTTGGACAAATAAAGACATTTCCCACATCCCACTATTTTGAATTACAGTTCCTATGATGTAAACAGGAAGCAGTATAGGTATAGTTACTATGGAGTCACACTGAGGACTGCACCTTGAACCCCCTTCTTTTATCCCATATCTGCTTACATTCTGGAAAAATAAGAAAAATACCGAACATCCTATGTTGATTTACATGGTGCACCCAAACTGCAGCTCTGCTATCATGCTGCTCATGCTACGCCTGCTGTGCAGACACAGTATAAAGCTTTTAAAGTTTCCTCCATGATTAATGTATTTTGATAACTGGGCCAAACTACAGTAACTAACCTGCTCACGCATCTCCATTCACACCCTCCTCTGCAACTTTTCCACAATTTGAGAACCTGTTTTACATCAAGTGATTAAGAGTACAATTAGCAGATTAATCAGTAATTCAAAAAAATATAAAAAATAGCTAATCGAAGTGGCTAATTTTAGTTAAGTGTTTGAAATGATTTACATAAAACTAAAGGTTATCTGGAAATATTCTGGAGGCTGAAGCTGCTTGTCCCAAAAGCTTATATGTTTGTTATATGCAGGACTCCATATTCACAAAGGAGATGGCCAGTGCAAAGTTAGCATGACCCATACTCAAAATGGCCACAATAAGGTGAGGACCCCGGCTGAAAAATTACAATTAGCTTTCAAAATTCAGTTCATTGTTTTACATGGACAGGGTTTCTGGAGCATTAAATCCAATCAAATTTTGACAATGGATGACAGCACTGAGCCTTAGACTGAGCCTCGTGTCAGTGGTGATTACAGACACACTGTATAACAGTGAACCCAATAGATAATGAGGAGGATCAGAAGAATAGAGAAGAGTAACAGTGAAGGAAAGAGGACAGGAGAGGGGAAGTGGAAGGAAGTGAGAAGAACATGAAGGAATAAAGGAAGAGGAGGACAGAAGTAAATACAGACAGCAGGTCTACAGAAACTTATACAATGGTCACACTCCTCCGCAGGAATGGACCCCTCTCTTCAATGCCTACCTCCTTTCATCTGTCTCTCCTAGAGATCCCAGAATACACATGACTGGTGCTAAAATAGGCTTTGGGCTGGCTGATGAATTAGTCAGGGCGTATTTGGGGAGCAAGGGAGCAATGGAGAAAAAGGGAGAGAAAGATTAGAAAGGGAGAAAGAGAGAGAGAGAGAGAGAGATAATTTAAGAAAAAAAGCTCCTAATGTTTTAATCACAGCTAGATCTAATACATTTAGCCCACAGACAAACTCAGTGACCCTCACTCCAGATTTGCTCATCCATCATAATGGAGCTGGGCGTGTTTATGTATGCGTGTTCATATAATTTGATTATGAACACGTGAGAACAGGCTCCGGTGAAGATAAAGCTGTTGTTAACAGATTAAGGGACAATTAGGACACACACATACCTACAAAATTTCAAATTCTTCAGGTGAGGTTATATGAGATATTCTGCTTTTCTTGTTTAAATATAACTAGTTCTGCAGCGTAAAAGGTTGGTAATACTCACTTTTGTGCAACAACATTAAAAAGCAGCAAACTATTCAGTGTTCAAACATTTGCTTGAACAAATACTAAATGAAATGACAAAACACAAACAACCTAATCTACAACACTATGTACATGTGTGCGTGTGTGAATATGTATGTGTGTATGGGAAAACAATGGCAAGATGGCTGACTTAGGTTAGTTCTTTGTCTTGACATGGCTTAAAACAAAGAACTACAGCCAAGATGGTGGAACCAAGGTAGCATACACTGTCCTGGGGGAGTTAACAATGGAGAAACATTCCTTTGTCTAAGGTGAAGTCAGAAGGTGTCAGAAGGGGGAGGTTAGCAGTTTCATGTAAGACAGTGAGGTGGCTTCCTTATTGTAAATGCTAACGACAGTAATCTGATATAAACAGACAGAACAACAGTGCACAAATGTCGCTGAACTAAATCATGCTTACATATACTGGCAAAGTTGAAAGTCATATGCTTAGCCAAGCTGTGCTGTGCAGGTAGGTAAACTAAATGATTACATTACCAAGTCAGGGGAAAAGGGAGATCGTTTGGTGTGTTGTACAAGTCCTATTGTTGCTGTTGGTCAATCTCTGGAGTCTCATGGGTCAGAGGCAGGAAGTGAGAAGGCAGAGCTCGCTCCTCGTGAGAGCTGGCTGAAAACTTGGGGAGACTGCTGAATGCTGCCGACAACTCTAGAGGAAGAGGCTTCTCTTTTTTAGCCAGGTGACATCTCAAATTTGGCGTACGACCTATTGCAGCTGGAGTTGGAGGTTTCACTTAGGTGTGAAAAGCTGAGACATAGAGCTGGGTTCAATGTCTCTCAACTTTGTCTGTAGAACAAAAGACCCATTTGGTCTCATCCTCCATTTGAATGGGCTCGTCCCAACATTGCTATAGTAGTATTCTATACCATGCTATATCATACCGTTAATACTAGACCATTTATGACATACCATATATACTATATCATCCTATCCATCCATTACCTGTACTAGTCTACCGACTGTCACAAAGACAAACAACCCTCAAGCTCACATTACTATTCCTATGCCTTTGGACTGTGGAGGAACATGCAAAACTCCACACACAGAAAGAACCCTGCCTTCTTGCTGTGATGCAACACTGCCCAATGACTGCTTACTGTGCCACCCACTATATCATATTATACTGTACTATAATATGCCATAATACCACTCATCAAGGACTTTATTAGGAACAACTTCATAATGCTGGGGTAGGGTCCCTTTTTGCTCAGAGCGTCTTCAAGTTTTTGTAGCATGGATTCCTAAACCTCACAAACAAACCAGTTCTCTTAGGCTGCAAAACTTCCTGGTCTGTGATCAGGTTAAGGGAGTTTGCAGCAATTTGATAAAATGTGTTAACATTGTTGTTGGACTATATACATATTGTATGCACAACACTAACCAAAAAGAAGAAATTTTACAATAATAATTATCGAGCATTGTTGATTGTTGAATGACATTGGTGAATAAATATTTAAAACCCTACTAGAATAATGATGGTTGTGGTCAGTTGATAATGAGCTTGGTGCATACTGTCAAACAAATCACCGTCATAAGTTGCTAGAAACCAGCTATTTGCTTGACATCTCAGACTTCCAGGGGCCCCAGGGAAGTTGCTCAATTTTCCCTACTGGTGATCGGTCTTGACTAGATATATAATTGTATCATCCACCATACTATATTTAGAATACATTAGTATGACTTCACTTCTGGATAAACAGAGGTTCTGGCTTCTGCTGGATGAGCCAAGTGGCCATAATTATCAGCTCAACGGCAAAATGTTTCTATGAAGTGCACACATAAGTATCCTTCTCCTTTTACATACACACACACATGCTTGTATTTCTGAACTTAGTGTGGCATTATTCTCACTGTCGTCTTGCAATTACCATATCCTAGATTCTGATTTCAAATGCATCAGGCCCTGCATCGTACTACTCCCAGCAGACCTTGGCATCCCAGCATTACCACGCGTCCCGCCTCTCCAACATATGATCAAAGTCTTCCCCACAGTTCAAAGTGTCATGCAGTCAGTCTGCTGATGATCAGCTCTGCTGTGAATTCATTATTCATCTCTAGACATAAGTCGCTGTGCCAGGGCCTTCCAACAGGAATCAATGCGTGCTGTTATTTGTGTGTGTGTGTGTGTGTGTGTGAGGTATGCATTTTTCAAGTGTGAATAAACCTGCCTGTTTAATCAGAAGGACACTGATATTGTGTGTACTGTTATGATTCGAAGCCAGAAACTAAGTATTACTTCAATATACCTAGCTACAGTAATTATGTTGCATCAGTTGTGCTCTGTTATTCAGAGGGATCTTAATACCACAAAAGCCCTTTTGGTGTGAACTGAGCCTCCTTGTCAAACAGTGAAATGGAAGAGCATTATATAGTATAGGCTCTAGCAACTTGTCATTATAAACAATTTGAAGCTACTAATCTTTACATTTTTAACAAATGATGAAATGACTGTGTAAAGGGAAAGTGCTCACTCAGAGATGGTATCCAGGCAATACAAGCTGTGATATCAGATGACTCCCTGAAAACACTGTCAATTAGCACCAAACTCAGAATATGTTTCTCCATCAGGGGAAGTCAGCATCAAGAGTTCAGTCTAATGTTTGTGCTCAAACTATTTGTCCATTCAGAGGCTCAGGTACTACAGATGGTTAGCCATTTCTTGTAGGATTGATGGTTTAGTTCTGGTTTAGTACTTCTCCTGTCCAAATGTCCACATGTCCTTGAGCGAGACACAGAACCCAAACTGCTGTAATGTAATGTAATGCATATCTTTGGGTTTGGGACTGTTGGTTGGTCATTTCACTGAAAATTAAATTTTTCAAGCAAAAAAACCTGATTCCATTGTATTGTATTTTCTCTGTTATATATAAAAACTGATCAAGAAAACGAATGGCCAGACAAAACAGAGAATTAAAGGATCCCACCTTAAGCCCTGGAGCGCCACTTAAATCAACGTTCAATGCAAAACGTTCATATATTTTCCATCTTAACTGTATTACTGATAAATGCTTTAGTTATAAGTAGACAATTTACAGGAATAACAATGTGTTGTTTTATTTTAAAGGAAAAAAGTTTTATTAAAATCTATGTGAATGATTTAAGTTGCCTTTTAATATGGGAGAAAATGAAGTATTCCTACTCATTTTTGTGAGTGATCACACTGCGCCATAAAAATGTAATCACAAAATATCACTGGTTAAATAAGACTTACAGTGAAGGGCTCATCCTCGCAAAGTCAGGGTGAAAAGCACTAACCAACTGTAGTGACGGGTATCGTTAGGATTTTATCTTTATCCATCCAGACCTTCATCAGTCAGTCTCATACTGGTACTGGTTCTTTTTCATAACTAAATAACTGTTTTTTCAATCATTTTTAAAAGGATAAATTCAGAATAGGAGAAGAACTAGTTTATATTTTAAATACAACTAAATACTGTTTCTAAAGCAGCAACAGTAATGTTCATAACTGCAAGGTCACTATAAACTCGATATCACTGTAAAGACATCTAAAATGTCAGTAAAATAAATAATATTTCTGACATCAGAATACTTAGTGAAGTTTAGAACGCCTGTAGAACACAGGCATCAGTCAGTATCAGTTCTTCCTCCTGTCCAAAATGTGACTAAATGGTTGCAGTGTGGAGTCCTGTAGGTGACAAATTAACCTGACTGAACAAGTCAGGGCTCCAGTTGCATTTTACGATCATTTTCGGAGCCAGTGCAACCTGCAAATATGCCCCCCGTTCTCAAGTCCTATACATTGCTTTATTAGTGCTGGCCAGCCTCAATATCAACATTGCTCACATATTGATCTACTATTTTATCATTTTTATCGCACCTCCAAAAAATTATTTTCAGAATTTTTTCCCCATCAGCTCCTTTATTTCAAGGAACTTAACAAAATGAAACAAACATACAGTGTTCTAAACCTCCATCTCCCCAAACATCTCAAAAGAGGAGACACATTTTCAATAAGATACAGGCATCCTTACTTATGGAACTATTTTTCTCAATCAACATTCAATCAGCCCTTTTTTCCTGAAATAACAATAATAGCTACATGTGCATCTTGAAGAACATTATTTGCCTCACAAAGCTTGCATGCCCTAGAAAATGGAAAAGAAGTAGGAAATAATCCAAATTAAAACATCTCATTGTGTATCTAGACTTGGAATATTTCATGCATGTTTTCATGAAGTGAAATGTGCCACTGCTTTCCCTGTGTCTTGCTTTCCCTGCTACATATTTGAGACACCTAGCATTCTTGTGATGCCTCTGTGATCATTTCACACTCTGGTTTTGGATCAGAGTTGTTCATATTAAGTAACATTAACAGGGCAGCTGACTTTACCATTAACAAGACCTACTTGGCAAAAGACACCAAAACACTGGCTGAGCTCAGAGCTGGCAGTGATATAAAGCTGTTCAATAGTCTGTATCAACAAGTAAAGAAGGAAAAATTGATACTATTGATTGTGATAAGCCGATTCCCCATAAGCCAGTCAATATGAAAACCTGTGTTAGCAGTGATAAGCTGGTTCATGTGTATTTTCTGTTAAAGAATGCCGCCCACAAGCTTGTCATTAAGTCAGTCTTATCTGTTCTCTCTATCTACTGCACATCAACACTCCATATCCAGCTCATCACTGTCTTCTGCCCACTGTAACTAACTGGAAATTATTGAAAAAATGTAGATTTCTGTTAAGTAATTCAAGCATCACAGAACAGCATAGTCACGGCACTACCATTTCCAGGGGATTATTAGTTACAGATGTTGAGCCACAAGCAGGCATGTTGTTGTTGTTGTTTTGTTCTTTACAGTGATTGTAAATATGTGCTGATACACTGAAGCTGTATCCTATCAAAAGTTCAATCAGATATTTCCTAATCCTAATGGGATATATATTGTGTTTTAGCTTTGACAGCCTGTTCAGGGGTAAGTTTACAGATATAGTAGCCTACTGTACAATCTATACAGTAAACTACTGCCTCTCAACTACACATGGTTTCCATCTATTTTATTGCATACAGAATTGGAAAGTGTCTGTGTTGTTCTTTAGTAAGAACTGACCTTACTGTATTTAGATTCAGTGTTTTTATGATATTATCTCTGATGGTAACATTCATTGTCTGTACTATTTCTGTATATTTTCCTCTCTAACATCCGTCACAGCAGAGCAATTAAGGCAGATATAGTTCTGTACATTTTAAATGTAACAAAATGTATAAAAAGCAATTCAAAAATCATAACTATACCCATAACAGTGTGTTTTTCTAACAACCCTTTTGCCTCCAAACAGCCTGTTGTTCCTGTCTGCCACAAACTCCACATTAACGCTGTCTTCTTCCCAGAATAAACGTGTTATTCATGTTGACTAACAGTAAGGATAAAACTATAGACAGACGTTTAAACTGCCCCTCACCTGCTTTCTGTGCCACACACTGGATCCCTACGACGAGCCCTAGCAGTACCCCCGCAAAGCACATCTGGACGGCGAACAACTCCTTTCGCTTTCTCCGTCTGGCTTTGCTCCTCCGCCGGTTAAGCATCACTCCTCCACCGACGGCCGTCTCCGGCATCCCGTCAACCACCACGCGGGCCATGGCGCTCCTCTCGCGGCGAGCCTTCTGACGGAACACCCGGCGGTGGTGCAAAGGTACGAGAAACTGAGGCGAGGAGGGAGAGACAGAGAGATGTGCTGTGTGGATACTGAACTTACTCGACGAGAGAAGGCACGTCTGGCTGTCCATGGGTTTGTAAAGGTAACCAGAGTATTAGGAATGAAACGTCCGGCCTCAAATTTCAAAATAAGACTACCATCGATTAACGCTTGTAAAATTTGGGGTAGCTATAGCCAACACAAAGATTATAGAATTATGACTTATGTCCAAGACACCCAGTGGCCTATACGTAATAAAACAAGTATATGATTTTATTCATTTTTGATATAGGTATATTAGAGTTTGCCTAAAGAGAAAATGTGACTATTTGCTGCCTAAAATATATTATTGGACTGCAGTAAAAGCCCATATGCAACAAACACCCAATGAGCCCATAACAAGAGTCACAGTGTTAGTGATGAAACCAAAATGTTTTAAATCTGTAAAGGGTTTGGTTTTGTTTGGACTGAGTCCTGCATATCACACTGTGAAAGTCTATTCCTCTCTGGCTGACATGATGTAAAAATAAAGACATGGGTGATATACACATCTATACGATATATGGACCTACATTTAAATCCCAGAGTAAATTGTATGCTTTACATTTTTCCCTATTTCCGGTCTTAGTTAACTCTAGGGTTTTGACGCAGATTGAGGAGGTGACGGTGAAAAGCGCCTCTACCGTTTTTCCCCCTCCATGGTCGGAGTCAGAGGGCTGAGAGACCCGGGACAAAAGTGTAGTTTCTCGGCGTGGAATTTCAGGCAGAGCACGGTGTTGCTTCGGAGCTCGGGGTGATAAAGGGAGAAACACGAGGGCGGTGTGTGTGTGTGTGTGTGTAAAATAGGGAAATTGTGTACATAAAATTCCATTTTATTTTACTGTAATCCCTACTTAAAATTAGTTTTTCAAATTTTATACTGCTCACACAAAACCAAAAAAAAGACATCTAAAATATTCCTACTAAAGGGTTTACAGTGACATTTATTGTTTTGTGGTGTTTTTTTCTCTAACACATCACAATGATAATAATAATAATAGTAATAATTGTAATAATAATGGCTATACAACTACAACTAATAATGGTACAACTGCATACCTCTAAAATGGAGCTCTATGTATTCTCATTTCTGAAGGTTCTTGCTGAGGTGTGTAGTGATGTCATTGCAGGGACGACTGAAACTGGAGACCCATAATGCCATGTGAGAGATAGAAAGCAGAATGGCGAGTGTATGTAGTGAATGAGCACCCAGATTACACCTACAGCCTCTTGGCTCGTGCTTATGTATGCACACATACACACACTTCCTTCATGACGGATTGTGTATAATCCTCATCCTGAGCAAGAGAGCCGTGATTGGAGACAATGACAATGACATATCGAGCGCACTGGATTAGGAGGCAGAGAGGGATTTTTACCCTTCGTCCTCTGAGTAAAAACAAGAGTTACATGTTGTTTTTTACATCAACTCTTTACAAATGCCACGTCACATTCTGTGTAAATCTATTGTATGTTATATGAGAACGAACCTCATCTGAATTATTGCTACAGTTTGACATGATATAAAACATAAAGGACCAGATCAGGGGTTTGTTTTATCTGATTTTCAACTTACTGCCTACGGTTCTAGTATAGTTTGCACATGTACTAAATTTCCCTCTGTGTATTAAAACATCCTCTGCTTCCAGCTGCAAAAGTCCACAGATCACAGAAACCTGCTTTGGATAACAAACTACTGCATCTTTCTTTACAGGCCTGCCTCCAAGGACAGTCAAAGAGGAGCCTCAAAATTCAGGGCTCAAAACAATCCTTCTAATATATTATATAGCTAGTGACAGGAGTTGATATTAAAATACTGAAAACCAAGTTCCTGACATGTTGGAATCTGTCATATTTGAATATACCAGTGGTGGGCTGTCAGGGCCAGCAAGGCCTTCTCTGCCAGCCTAAACACTATAACAGTCACTGAATTATATTTTTATATACATTTTTTTTCCATCAATACTATATGTATTAAACTATTCCCAATAGTCTATTCTCTTCATCTCAGTCACAGTCTGTTTATGTTAGAGCTTTTATCCAATCAGATTTCAGCCCAATGCTGCCAAGTTAACAGAAATCTGCATTAAGCCCTTCAGAATCAACAGTGCAGGCTCCCGAAATGTAAAATAAATGGCGATGAAACTGTTGTCTCATGGACTCTTTAACCAATCAGATTTCGAGTTGGCGAGATCAGGGGCCATCTAGCAGGCCTACCATGATGTCGGCATTTTCACATCATTTGATTGGACGGTCAGAGAGCGTACTGTCAGAGCTAGCAAACTGCATCTGTAGCTACTAGCGCAAGCTAAAACGTGTTAGTATAGATTTAATAGCTGTTTTTCAACCCACAATGGCTGAAGGAGGAGGAAGAGTTCAGTGACTCTGTTGTAGAGGTTATCTGTGCGTCTCAGTTCCAACAGTAAGTCCTTTTCTATCACCATGGAGACTAATGCTCAAAGTCGAGTCTGCCCAGTCATATTTCTGTTTTAAAGTTTAAATTCGCTTTAGGACTGAGAATGTCTGCTTGACAGAAGCAGGTTTTTTTATTTGTCTACAAATAATCAGCAGTTTCTGTGAGTAAAATACATTTGACCTATATTTTATTGTTTACATCTTTGTCATTTTCTGAGTTAATATTGCTGCTTCTGCTGCAGATGATGTGTGTGGAGACCTATTGAATTGTGTTAAATGGGTTTTTATAGCATTGCTTCAGTAATGGCATTTATTCTGGCTACATGACATGTCTGTCTGTGATGCAAAGATCTGTTATACTGTGTTTCTGTATATTGTTGATGGTTTCTATAGAGGTATTAAGAGGTGGGTTAATTCAGGTAGGAAACCAGTGAAGGCCTAGGTGTGAAATGCATGGCCCGCCACTGGTATAGAGAGATGTGTGATAGAGGAAGAGAATGAGTTTTAGTTACTCCCATGAGACTTCAGTACTCAGGTGAATCTTTGTCCTCCTGTTGCAAAATATATGGTGACATTAGACCTAAAGCGTGGTTTATACTTCTGTGTAGGATAAACGCAGATGGGAGGTTGAGTTTTCTGTGCTCATCCAGCCACTGAGAGACATATACGAGCCAACCAAGCAGACCACTCACAGCTGTTATGGTCTGCATTGCCGCGACATGCAGTCTAGGGAGGTGCACATCAGGCTGTGGCATAGAGTGCGTGGATACCTAGGTCAATTCAACACAGAAATATAAATAAAGCATAAGAGGTCTAAGTGCTGCAGAAAGAGTACCTTTTCAAGTGTAAAACTATTTGATGGAACAGTGGATACACATACATTGCTAAAAGATGAAGAAATCAACAGTGTGCTGATTATTAATAACTTTTCCTTACATGCATTCAAATGTTTGAAGTTTTATGAAAGCCTGTATGAGTAACAATCATATTGTACATTTTATCTGCATGCACAATGCAAGTGTTTGTATGCAGATAAAATGTGCAGATAGATTGCTTTTTTCCTGTAAAAAAATGCTATCCATACAAGTTGTTGTCAGCAATTTCAGGATAGGATAGATCACATCTCTGCAGTGTGCACAGTAAGAGGTTGTCTGGGCCCAGACAAGAGAACAGCCATGGATCAAACCCCCTGTCAAAGCCCTGTTGGTCAGTGCTCAGGGCCTCTTGATTGCCTTGGGTCGGTAAAGGTTTGAATCTGAACTGTATCAGGGTGCCTGGACCCAATTATTCTTGCCTGCCAGTTCAGTTATTTATTTATTGATTTATTTATATATTGGAGGATGTCACTGAGTCCACTCTGGATGAAGACAACAAAGAGTTTTAGGCTTCATATGGACGTGGGTGTGCTGAAAACATATTTCTGGATCTCTAAAACAACAAGGAAAAACAAGTGTTAGTAGTGGAGGGTGTTCTGACTGGAACTGCAGCGACTGTACTGCTGGATGACACAATCTTCTCTGTGCCAAGCCTGCACTGACACATACATCAGTTATCTTTACAAACTCAACTTAGTTACCTCAACAAATGTTATATTGTATGTAGCCCGCTCTGAATACAAAATGGTGTCGGCAAAGAACAGTGCAATAGTGGCTGTCTCACCTCTATGATGCCCTTCAGCTTGCAGGGACTGCATGCACTGCACTCTGGTTAATGTGGGATTTTCCACCTCAGCGTGATAGGAAACTCTACAGCCCTATTCTTTGTTGTCTTTGACCATAAGGCATCAACACATAGGTGGCCTAGCGTGAAAAAAATGTTCTTCTCTCCAGTGCTAAAATTCCTCTCTAAGTGAACCACAATAACAATTCAATCTGACTATCAGGCTAATTACAGATAGTATATTTTGTGTTGCTGCTGACCATTCTCTTAAAGGATAATCAAATAAATGATGGCAGAAATTTTTCAGGGTCCTGGCATTGTTCACACTGGCCCACTGTCACACTGTCATGGCTTACTGGGACATGTAAATAGAATGGAGCCTGTAGGAGCTAAAGTTTGCATTTACAAATTCTAAGACTTGTTTTCTTCGAGTTAACCTCATCTGTGGCCTGGGGCTGGGATGGAGACTGATAAAGGCCAAGGATGTTACCTGGAGGGTGTGGTTAGATCAGGAACGACTAAAAAGAAAGTAACTCTTGAAGATGTTGAATAAGTCGATTTACATGATTCAGACTGATGAAGCCTCATATTAGCCTCAGATGAACTTGTTCATCACGTTGAAAGCTCTTTAGGAAGGAAATTAATGGTAATGGTGGAATGGTTATGACAAGCAAAATCTGTTTCAGCGTTCATGTAGGTAGACTATTGTTTTAAAAGATTTGAGAAATTTTGAACCTATCTTTTAGCCATAGAGCTACCAGGTCACTCATGGTTTTAGTGTAAGTTTTATACTGTTTATAAATCTGAGCATGAAAACTGAACCTTCACCTTGAAAAAGTTTTAATGACAAAATAATTTATACCATGAGGTATACATATTAGCTTTTTCAGGACTTTCAAAAGCATCTTCATTGATGCAAAAAATGAGCAAATTCTCATTGTCCTTTTCACAGTGTCTGTATTCAGACATATTTTTTGTCCACTGGATTTGAGTTTTCAACAAAACAGGCTGTAAATGCAGGGCTATTTGGGAACAGGATAGCAAATATCAGGAAATCCTTGAATACACCACAATCACTTCCTCATCTTACATGATTTCTGACTACTGATGTACCCAAAAATTCAAAGTTATATGTTACTGACAATGGGCTAAGTCACCTACTTTAGCTTTTGACATTCTTCACGTTTTAAAGGACTGAGTGGATAAAATCTTGTTAGTTGTCTGAATGCTAGGTTTTGTAGGTCTTGATTTTACAGTTGCTCTCGATGCCCCTCTCTCAAACACACACATATATACACTCCACACACTGCACATGGACACACACTGTGTTTGTAGTGTGATGTTACACCTGCCTTTGATGTGTTGTTAGTTCCAGCATTGTCCTGTAAATCATTCCAGGATTCCATGTTTATTCCTTTCTTTATGGACCATTGAAGCTGCTCCTCGCCTCTTTTGATCATCAGAGATTTGATTGGAACACTAAAAAGGATGCGTTTTTGTTGTTGTTGTTGTTTTTTTTTTTTTAAATACTAGATTGATTAGGTGTGTTTGAAATTCATTAAATGAGAAGACTGTCCCACCCTCACTGACTGATATACTGTTGGTTTGGTCTGTTTTCTGTGATAAACTGAAATTTAAAATCAAAATATAAAACATATTTTGACCCTCAACTCCAAGGATCATCTAGTTCATCAATAGTTAGAATGTCTTTGACTTCATTGGCGAACTGTGCTGCAGGGTGAGGTAAAAGCAGTGAAATGAAACTCTTCCCTCCGCTGGGTCAGGAGGGCAGTTAAGTGACAGTAATTTACATACAAATAATGTTTTGTCTTTCCAAAGAAGGAATAACTGCACTAAATTCAAGAGGATTAATTAAAACATTATAGATGAACTGTTTATCACAGTGGGTCTCAAAGTGGGCTATACTGTTAACAGAACTATAATGTATGTATGTCATGGAAGTAGTAACAAAGCATTTCATTAGTTAATAACTAATTGTACAATAAAAATAAATGTCTTTACAAATGTGTTTATTGCTGTATGAATAAATAGACTGAATTACAAAGTAATTATCTGATATCTTAAAGGGCAATAAATAACGAGGAATTATAAAATATGTTTACAATAAATAGTTTGAATTAAAAATGGATTTACAAAAACAACATAAAACAGTTAATAAATACATCATTAAATAATTAATGGAATTTATCTATGCAGTTTAAAAAATAGATTAAAATAATGGATTTATAAACTGAATTAAGAATAAAGATTTTACTTGGTCATTTAAAGGGGCATTTCCATTTCCCCACTGCTTTTCCTTTTCCCATTAGCTATTTGATTTGTGTAGTCATTTAGTTTCCCCTTTTGGCCTCATTATTTATTATTTATTATTTATGGCTATGTCTGTGTTTGAGTGACAACAGCTGGCAGATTGTCAGAGCGCTGGTGTGGCCACTGATAGAATGAGAGAGAATGAGAAAGTCAACAAATTTGTGCTGTATGTCAATTTAACTCTTAGAGAGTTTAATTTAACTCTGTTTCAGATAACATTTGGTCCCACTCGAAATGAGAGTAAAATTTACTCTATGGCCAGTGTCAACTATTCAGAGTTAATTCTACTCAATTCAGTGTCAAAATTAACAATGAAATGTATAAAAATATTTAACACTGTGGCTTTTCCACACCGTTCAGAGTAATATGATTACACTTTATGGAGCTATTTTTACTCCAAATTTAGTTTTAAAATGACTCTGTAATGTGTAACAATATTTCATTTTTATTTCTCTGCAGTGTTATTTTTTACATATTCATTATATGATGCTATATTATTATATGTGTAACTGCTGTGATCTAACCTATCAAATGGAAATAAATACAAACATACAAGGTTACAGCATTTATTATTATGTCTCTCATATAATGAACATAACAAAGCATTACAGTTCAATACAGTGCTGTGATGCTCACCAGAGAAAGCAATATGGGACCACAAAGAGAGTTCAGAGTCATTCACTCCATATGACATTTGTATGTCAAAAGACCTGGGAAGTCATCAACATGAAAGACAACAAAATCTTGCTTTGTCTTGGTAACTTCATAGGCATGGAAATGTTCTTGAAAGGTTACTGTACATAAAGACAAAGTGAGCAGCAACAGTTTCTCATGTATTATCAGAACTGACTCAATCTGGTAAAACACAGGCATTTCAGACTCTACTTTGCCACAAATAACCAAATGTGGACGGTAAACAAACCCATTCTGTTTAGCCCAGTTCACTTTCATGACTTGAACACTACTGGGCACTTGCATTGCCACGGCAATTCCAGAACCTCCTTTTACCATCGCTAAAGACACAATTTTTCCTGGACCAATGTCTAACCGACTAAAGGTTGTTGAAGATTGCCAAATGTATGCCATATAATTCTGGTGTTTTTTGGCCAACGTTTTGGTGATGTTTTTAAATGATTTGAGCTGTCTCTTGAAAAAATTGTGCTTACCTTCATAGCGCATACACCAACTATGAAGTACAGATCCTATTTTCTGGATGCAGCGAGGATAATGGACAAGAAAATGGTGCTTTGGTAAAAGTTTTTTTCTGGGGATACAACGTCTTGAACAGTTTGTGGTGTTCCACAATCAAATGTTTTAAATATATACACAGACCTAAAATATGCAAACAATAATTTCAGTTCGCACTGGGCCACCCCTTCCAAAACATCATGCATCACATCAACTGAGAAGTTCTCAGTTGTGTGGAAGTATGTCAATGAATTCAATAAGCATGAACTCTTCACACCAAAAACGTAAGGAAGAGATGAATTACAAGCCATTTCTTGACAGTGAGCAGTGTGGGTGTCTTTGGTGCGCAACACTATTTTGGGAGAATCTTCAGAGAATTCTGTTTGAAAGTCATCTTTTTCAGCTAAACAAAACCTGTAGTACCTCGCACTGAAAGACTCCACCAGACCAAACAAGCTATGCAATCCTAAATTATCGCCGGTAACTTGTACCACACTGCCACGAACATGACCACCATATAGTGGAATCTCAATACCATCACTCTCTAACACTTTAATGTCTCGAACAATAGGAGCATAAATTTCACTAAAACCATAACGTTTAAGATCTTGTGCATGAAATAAGGCACAAAGGTGTATGTTGGCCAAAAAAGAATTCCATTTTGGAGAGAAGTTTCTTAAGGTAAAATATATTGCACCCAATTTATGAATACCTCGCTTGGAACCAAGAGGATTTGCTACCTCAAAGTCATCATAGAACATTTGGATCTGCACTGTGTGTTTTTCAGTTGAAAATAGAGGATGAGTCTTCATTAAATTTCACCTTGTGTCAAATCTTGAGCCAATTACACATTCAATTGGTTCTACAGTTTCCCACTTGTCTGATAAAAATTTTGATCGCTTGTATTCTGAATTAAGAACTGTGAAAGGATTCTCTAACTCCTCAAAACATGCATCAACTTTCTTGCACATTTCAGTTTCTCTTTCATTACTAAAAACATGCTTAAGCATGCTGCTGGATATCTTGAACAATCTCTTCCATGGAATTCACTACAGAATTAATGACACTTTGGCCTACACCTGCTGCCTTCAGATCAGAAATTACAGCTGCACAACTATTTACAAGGTCTGCTCAAGATAATTCCAACTCAACCTCTATATTTTCAGGCATCAACATCCGTAGCATTATTTGTGTCAAGGACACTTTGACAAGGTGAAAAGTCACCTTCTGCACAATTAAATGAACTGCTTACATGGCATTTGTTCAGGTGCTTTCTAAAGCCAGAGAAGCTACCAAAACAACGTGAGCATCCCATTTGGCCACATTTAAGATAAAGAGTCCTGCCAGTACAAAGACCATGAATTACCTTAAGGTGCTTTACAAGGCTGTTTGGTGTACCATGGTCACTTTTGCAAAGAAAGCACTTCATTATTTTGATCTCAATGAATACTAATGCACCATTCTTGCTCGCAACTCTGCAACTCTGGGAGTTTCCTTCATTTCCCCAACGTCAATGTTGTAAATGGCTGTTTCTAGAAAAGTGAAAAAGTTGGTAAGGGAAGAACTGTATGACGTAACAAAGACATAATGGGCCTTAAAGAGTTCGTCAAGGGCTCCCACTGAACCTTACATGGAAGTGAATGCTTGTCAATCACAATGTAGAAGGTGTGAATGGTGCTTCTTGTGGGTCCCTGAGCAAGAAGGTAGGGCTGACTGCTTTGGGTGATGTTGTCTAGATGCTGCTGTACACTGGTTCCAGCCTACAACAACACATTCAACAGCAGTATTTAGTGACCGACCTCTGACAGTGGATCAGATTATCTCACTGTGCATTAAAATGGAGTTGATGGAAAGTATATTTTTCTTCTTAACACACCTTTAGAAATTTGATGAGGTTATCAACAGCTTGAGATGCAGACATCTTTCCTGGTCTCTTTCGTCCTTGTGCAGATGGTGGTAACAGATGTAGCAGCAGCAAGATAGCAGACATGTCACTGTCCCAGCCTAGAGACCAACAAACATCAGATTAACATTATGCCACAAATACATTAAATTGGCACAATTACCTATATAACCAACAAAAGCAATTAAAACAGTCACAGTCATACCATTCTCAACTTCAGCAGCTGACTCAGCATTGCACATTAACTCCAAGAGCTCTGTGGTGGGTACCAGTCCATGGCTACCTCTCCAAGAATTTGTTGGCAATGACCTCGCCAAAGAGGAGTCTGAAATCTTGTATCTGTAACGCAACAAATACAGAGCAAAGAAATGAGTGATGAGTGACACTGCATGCTGCATGGAATATTTCAGTGATTCAACAAATGAAGATGTCTCACCAGTCCTGGTGTGTCCAAAAACCGTGGGAAGACTGAGAAGACATCTGCTGCTTTCTTTTCATCGTTCACCATTGAATGACGATAAATGAAGGTAGCTTTCAGAGCAACAGAGCAACTATGCCCTGTGCATACATCACTCTTGCACTTTTAGGAGGAGATGTCCTAATATATAAATTCAATGATAAGCGTCACTCAATTGGCATTGAACATCACAATTAAAAACAATCCAATACTAACAATGTTTCTTCATAGCCTACACGTATGATTTTACCCATGTGTTTCTGTCATCTCAGCAGCAATGTATGTTTATCATCTTTCTTCTGGTTGCATCTGTCAGGGATTTAGTTTTTGCATACTCTTGCATGATGTGTTCGCCGCCGGGCTTTGTTGTTAGGACTTTTTCAGTCAACTTAAATTGAAATAAAAAATGAAGTAAAACTGGAAAATGATTCATAAAAACACTGCACATCAAATACAACAACGTCCAGATTAGACTTAACAACAGTGTCCACTACCCACCACTTTTGCCTCATAGTTTATACGGCATGGCCTTTTAGGTTGACTCCCTTCGGCAGCAGCTTCTTCAGGAGGGTCACACATCGTGAAGTTCAGAATGACAGTATCATCAGATGCTGAGGGTGATGATGATGATAGAGACGAACCTGTGCATTAAGGAATATGAACAAACGAGAAGCATTAAATGGAACTTTAATGCATCCCAATCTTTAAGTTTAATATGACTATATATGTGAATGGCCAGTGGATTACCAAGTTCTTCATTGCTCAGCATGACTCGGAAGGTTCCGGGTGACTCCTTCACTATTTCCTCAAAAACCTCTGCATCAACCTCTGTGTCAGACTGGTCATACACCTTCATATCTAGCTGTCTGCCTTGTGGTATGTTAAATGTTAGGCGCACTGAAGTTAGTAACAGGAAGGACAAGGAGAAAAAAATTACAGAAATTGTTAGAAAATTTGAAAGGCCATGCATTTCCTTCTGATGAGAATCATAAAGTCAACTAAGTAGACTAAGTAGAGTAAGCCTATGTCTTCACAAAATGCTCATGACTTGAAGCTGAGGTCAATAGGTCATTCTCATTCATTGTAAGGCACAGCAGAAGCAATTAATAACTTAGGTAGTTCAGAGGGAATGTTTTTTTTATGATGAAGTAAGTGTATTGACCAAGTAAAAATTATAAAATTGTTTTATCCTGATGTTCTAACTGACCTTCTTTCATGAAAGCATCAAATGTTAGGTCAGACAACCTAACATACTTCTGCTCCCTGCCAAACAAAACATGCAGCAGCATATTCTGTTCAAATAAACAAAGAAAAAATAATAATAACCAGGAAAACAGCTGGACAAAGAGTTACCTATTAATGTGCTTCAGAACTGGTGTTTTTTATATAAAATAGAAACATAACTGCAAAGTTAATATTTCTTAGTATCAGTTAAGCTTCTGGCAAAGATCCTTTATCAACCCGTTCTGGTAACTCATGAGTTACTGCAAATGGGTCAAGGGTGGCTAGCATCTAATGTAATTTTAGCCTACTTACCAAGTACTGGTGTGCTCTTCGCAATTAGCTCGATTTCTGTGAAAACAAGGCATAATTAATACACTTGAGTCATGGTTAACAAATCCATCGTGCTATCACTTAATTTATGCAAAATACACATTACTCATTAAATAAGGAGTGAAACTCTGAATCAGCACATTCCTTTGGCATTTGGCTTAAAACAATATAAGTTTACTTAATGGACACAGAGGTAACATTACCCACTTCTTCCGAAAGTTCGTTCGCCTAGCATGTAAGCTAATTAGCGATTATGAGCATACTAATAAACGATAATTTGGTTGTTAAAACTATGCCACAAGACAGGCGGCATTATTATTATCTCAGCAGCATTCGGAAGAAAACGCAGTTAACATGTTATATAGGTGCATCTTAACTCAACGAGAAGATATCGAACCTCTGAACTGTTAGCATGTAGCTATTCGACAATATTATCAAACCGATGGGTACATGTTGCCAACATGTCCTCAGTCGACATCAGTGAAACTATAAAACCCTGTTTAGTTGAAAAATAATTAGTACACAATGTGAATGACCTTCAGTAAACCTGGCATCTTGTATGGTGTAATTTATGACGTTTACCGGGACTTTTATTTTGAAGGGGGTGTCACCGGAAGAAAAACAGGCCAGTGTGTCTGAGTAAAAAACTTACGGGTTTCAGCTGTTGTTGGCCTTTGGGTCTCAATATGTTTAGCACCAGTCGATAGGGCACAAAGCTCTTCACGGTGGAAAAAAATGTAATTGTCAATAAAGTGTTCCATCAGTATTTAAACAGAGCCAGTACCATCATTCAACCGGGGATGCTATAGTAAGAGCTTTACCTCATCAGTTCCACCACACTGCTACTCAAGGATGACTGCAGAGGGACCTGATGTGATGGTCTAACGTTGTGACACCCACTCATGAAATGGCATCAGACAACACATCTTTAGACGACAGAGACACGGATCAGAACATGGACACTTCTAAGGACAGCAAGGAAGAGGAACCTCACCACTCTGCTCGCCTAAAGAAACCCACGGAGAAGATGCTTGAATTTCAGAGAGAGGAGGCTCACACATTCACTTCTATGAACTATGGAGAGTTCAGGCACAAATGAGCAAGAGAGCAGTTAAGTCTGACATTACTGAGAGCCAAATTTGGCCTTATAGATGCACTAGAGAATGAAAAGAGACAATGTTACCAAAGTTTATGTGGAAATGAGATCTCCTGCCTCCATCCACAGAGATGAGACATCGTATTGATGCTATATTTTTGATGACCAAAGACATTGTTAAGATTGCCTGAGGATATCAGGCATTGATGGAGATTTTTGACAGTGAAACGGTAAGACAAAATCTTACGTGAACTGCTTAATAGAACTATGCTCGCTCCATCTCTGGCTCCACGGCCTCACCTCAAGTGAGCCTCAATTTCCAGTCATCACTCATGTGCTCCATCGTAGCAGCAAAAGGGCAGATGCTGCAGCAGGGTTAGCCGAAGGAAGCAGAGTATAGTACTCTTGGAAGAACAAAGGGAGAGAATACAGCTGCTAGAGGAACAACAAAGGAGAGAACTTGAAGCTCAGAAACGTGAGTTGGAAAGACTAAAGGCAGAAAAGGATAGCAAGCTGCACGAGCTGAACTGAAACTTATAACCAAGTAATGCGGGAAACTAGTGTCTATTCTCTGACAGCGACCACGAGAGAGAACAACCATGTACTTCCACAGCCGTTTTATATCTTCAGCCCTATTCTGACCCACACTGGTGCTGTAGTGTCACCTCCCCAGACAGATATTGCTTACCTGGCTCCAAGCAGTCCAAGATAGTATGACCCTGAACAGGCTCCCAGTCCCAGAGCCATCTGTATTCTGCAGCTGACCAGTCCAGTTCATCGAGGTGAGGCCTCATTACATCACTCATAGACAAAGGAACATTTCTTCCAGCTGGCCGGCTCCATTGTTGAGAAGGTATGTAGGAGGTCCAGCTCGAAGGATACTTGATAGCATCTTTATAGAAGCGATGAGGAAACCTATAAAAGATGCATGGAGCGTCTCAATCAAAGGTATGGTCACCCTTTTGTTATACAGAAAGCCTTTAGAGAAAAACTGTCAAACTAATAAAGAATACACACAAAGGATACTGAGGGATTAAGGTCATTGGCGATTTCCTAAACTCATGTTGAAGCACTATTCCACATGTTAAAGGTTTGGACATTTTGAATGACTGTGAGAGGAAAATCAGAAACTGGTGCAAAAGCTACTGACTGGGCAGCATCACAGTGGAACAGAAGGTCACTCAAAACATGAAAGAAGTGAACATGAGTTTCCTAACCCCAGCAGTTTGTTGATTTCATGTTAACAGGAAGCGAGATTGCTTGCAATCCTATAACTTCATTCCGCGCTCTTCACTCATGAGTTGACCTCAGAGAAACGTCATCTGAAAGAAAGAGGTAAATTAGTGCTTTCAATACACAGACAGCTAAAGACTGAAACTCAGGACAAACAAAGGCAGTTTTAAACTGACCAACTACACATGTATACTCTGTCAAGACAGTAAACACCGTCTTCTATTGTCCTGAGTTTAAAATTAAAAACTCCTGGGCGAGCGAAGAAAATTTGTGAAGGAGAAGAAACACCGTGCTATGGTTGTTTGAAGCAGGCCATAATGCAAAGACTACACGCCATCAACACTCGTGACAGCTGTAAAAGTATCCTACTTCTCTCCCGCTGATGACAGCTACGTCAAAGTCAAAACAGTGTCAGTCCCAAATCAGAGCAGCCTGGGATGAGCAGCCACTGTCTCAAAATTGGAACAGCAGGCCATCATCTAACACTCCATGATTGTGCCAGTGTGGGTTTCTTCTGTCAGCAATCCAGGTATGGAGAGGAGAAGCTTGTTTATGCACTGCTAGACACTCAAAGTGATACAGTCTTCATTGATCAGGAAGTTAGCAATAGCCTACAACAGGGAGACACATCCTGTGAGAACAGGACTAACAACAATGGTTGCAAAGGATGCATTAATGGATAGTGAAAGGGTCTGGGTCTCAGGTGAGAGGCTACAACTCCACAATCCTCATTAATCTCCCTCAACCCCACTAAGATTGTATTAAATCGAAAACACATTCCCACCTGTGAAGCGACGAGCCTGGAATCATCTCAGCACAATAGCAGATGAAATCCACCACAGCTAGAGTGTGAAATTGGCCCTGTTAAACTATAATTGCTCGGGCACTGGCACCATGACAAGTAATCCTGGGAGGGAGATACTTGAACTCTATGCAGTTTACTAGATCTGGGATGGAGTATTGTGGGTTGTACATCATCACACCATGACAACAAACATCACTAACATGTGCCACAGAGCTGCTGTCAGGCGCTTCCTCCAGTGACTCAGCAGATGCAATCAGGTACTGAATCCGACTTCAAAGACACCAGTAAAGATGGAAAGACTGTGTCTCAGGATGACATCATCTTCCTGAACCTACTAGGAAGAATTGTGGTGGCATAGCCATTACGAGATACCCTCCCTTTAAGAGACCTTGCCTCCCGGACAATAAACAACTAGCCTTGGTCCGGCTCAGTGTCTTAAAAGGCTGTTAAGAGATGACAAGTACAAGGTCATTGACAAAATGACGCAGAGGAAGTTCAAAGGTGAAGGGGAAGGAAGGAGAGAGAGTGGTGTATTCCACACCACAGAGTGTACCACTCCAAAAACCTGAGAAACTCTGTGTGGTGTTGATCGGCTAAGTACAAAGGGAACTAGCCTAAGCGAACACCCTCCTGTCAGGCCCAGACTTGCTGAATAATCTGATTGGGCGTTCTCATCGGTTCTGAGCACACACATTGCCCTGATGTGTGATACTGAAAGATGTTCACCAGTTCCATAATGTATGAAGCTGACACAGGAGCTATCTCTACGTTCCTGTGGTGGAAAGATGGCAATCTTGGTGCAGAACCACAGGAGTTCCATAGTTCATCTTTTGATGCGACATCATCACCAGGATCGCCAACTATGGACTAAACAAAAAACACCAAAGACATGAGCCTGTTTCCTCTGGGCTCACAATTCATTATGAAAGACTTTTATGTTGATGATGGGTGTTGTCAGTACCATAGCACAAGCAGTGCCGGTATTCAGCTGGCAAAGGAAACCCAGGAAACTCTGTGCTAAGGGTGGTCTGAGACTGCTGAGATTTGTAATGTAATGACAGGTCAGTGTTGCAGAGTATACCTCCAACTAGTACGTGAGACAATATCTCTTGATCTGGTCTTCAATGATTCCAACCTAGAGAGCCTTAGGAATTCTTTGGCACATTGAAACTGATACTTTCAGATATAAATGTCTCTAAAGACAGCCAGTAACCTGCGGTAAGTGGCATACTATCAATAGTTGCCTCCTCTATGACCAGCTGGGGTTTGCTTGGCTCCTTTCTGCTCAGGGAAGAGGGTGCTGCAGGAAATGTGGGAACGGCACAAGCTGGACGAACCCCTTCCCAGTGAACACCAACCAGTGTGAGGAGCTGGAAGAATGATCTTCAAACTTGGAGAAATCATCATGCACTATTGTGTGCCTGTTGACTTTAGATGGTAAAGGCTACATCACTTCTCGAATCACGAGCACACAAGGTTGTGGCTAGTGCTAAATGGACAGAGACATGTAAATGAGGCTGGAGGTGTTCATTGTACTCTGATCTGTGGGAAAATCAAGAGTAGCTCCAATTAAGGTGTGACTATTCCCAGGCTAGAGTTGACAGCTGCCGTTGTGTCAGTCGCAGCAACACCTTAAAGAGGAACTTGGTTTGTGAGCATTGAGTGAATTTCTGGACTGATTCCAAAGTTGTTCTGAGTTCGTCAACAGCCTTACGTCGTTTCCACACATTTAATATCCAAATCGGATACAGAAAATACATCTGAAGTACAACTCCTCAGCGGTGGAGACGTCTCTACAAATGATAACCCGCAGACCTTAAATCAGAGGTTCAACTGCAAGCAATTCTCAACATCCAACTGGCTTACGGACCCCGGTTTTGGGAGAAGAATGCAGCCAGCTGTAGATGTCATCACAGAAATACAGATTGGAGATCACAAGTCAAAGGATCAGACACTAAACACACAATCAGTAAGAGCAAGTGAATTACTTACAGACTGACTTTCAAAGTTTTCTTCATGGTCAAAAGTCACTCAAACTGTCGCTCGTCTCATCCGTTGTGCTAGAGGAGATAAGTCAACAGATCACAGCACAGTACAAACGAGAGAATGCACAGCGTGTTATCGTAAAGAGTTACAGAGACAAGTGTACTCAGAAGAGATAAAGTTGCTGAGTAAGAAGACTCAACTTCCTCCCTCCGACATTTACAAGATGGATCATGGTTGCCTTTCTTGATCAGGATGGACTTCACCCAGGGTGGGAGGAAGACTGAAAAATGCATCTCTCCCTACAGTCAAGCATCATTATTAATCCCAAAAGGTCATCCCATTTCCAGAACAATAATTGCTTATTGTCATGAAAGTGCAACATCAAGGCAAAGGCATAATAATGAGCTCAGATCACAGGGGTACTGAGTTCAGGAATGAACAGGCTGTGGCCAACTTACTGCAGCCATCAGTGTGTCTCATGCAGAAAAGATTCACAGAAGGAATAGCGGATGGCAAGATCTGCCATCAGAAGCGATAATATGGATCCATCGCCCACTGTTCACCTGTGGAATGGACTGTTTTGGTCGTTTCTCGCAAAACAAGGGCCTTAAGTATAAAAGCGATATGGCCTCCTCATCACGCTGTCTCAGCTGTCAGGCCATTCATATTAAGAAATGCTGGGCATTGTGTCAACCGATACTGTCATTAGCAACTACTTTGTTTATCGCCATAAGAGGGTCAGTCGTCAGATAAGATCTGACCAGGGGACCAGCAATTTCATGGGGGCAAAAAATGAGCTAAAAGGAGGCAAGTGGATGCCTGTCGTCTGACAAAGCGTTTTAGCAGAGAAACAATGTAATTTCCTCCCATGAACACTCCTCATACTAGCCATGTAGGAGATTAATAGGAACAACAGATCAGAACAGTGAGAAATGTTCTCCGTTCCTCTCACTCTCATCAAGTACCAGACGTGCCTCTCTGCGAACATTCTTTTGTAAACTATAGCTATGCGAACGATGCGTCCGGTGACGATTGTAATCCGGGCGATCCGTGGTCCAGAGCCCCTAACACCTAACCATCTACTTACCATTAAGACTGTCACAACCCTCACCACCTCCAGGCAGATTCATAGAGAAGATATGTATGTGCGCCAAAAGGTGGCGCCATGTTCAATATCTTGCAGAGCAATTCTGGAGCCGCTGGAAAAAGAGAGCTCTTAACATTGCCACCAGACAACGTTGGCATGCTCCAAAAGAAACATGGAGTCGGCGACATCGTCATGGAGAAAACAGATCTACCTCGAGATAGTGGAAATTAGGCGTGGAAACGGTGACAGATAAAGATGGTTGTGAGAAAATGAATTAATCTTGGAGACCAAGAGACAGGAAACAGGACAGTGTTCTGGCAGAGTAGTCCATTGACGTCAGGTTTAAAGCTCATCCTGCTCTTAGAGACTGTTTAACCGCCCTTGCCACAGCAGAGCCATATCCTTTACTGTATGAGTGTTGTTCATTAATGTTATTATAGCCATATAGTAAATGGGTCAAAAGTCATACTGGGATTTAGAAATTATTTGTGCTTTACATTTCACATACAAAAAATAGGCACTCATAATTTGGGTACAGGAGTATGAATGACCTTCAGTAAACCACAACATCTTGTATGGTATATTTATAGCGTTTACGGGACTTTTTTATTTTGAAGGGTGTCACGAGGAAGAAAAACAGGCCAGATGTATACGAGTAAAACTTTTTTTGTTTTCAGCTGTTGTTGATATGGGTCTCAATATTTTAGCACCAGTCGATAGAGGCACAAAGCTCTTCGAGTGGAAAAAAATGTAATTGTCCAATAAAGTGTTCCATCATTAAACAGAGCCAGTACCATCATTCAACGGGATACTACACGATGTTACCAGCATTTGGATATTAGCGTTACTTACCTGATTGTGGGCATACACACTGGAGAGAAAATACCGTGTGCCGCAAACTGCAAGACCGCATGCAGGCAGGCACTAACCATCCTCTATAGAGTTGAATTATTTCACTGCATGTGCAAGTTTCACTGACTTAACTCTACTGTTAGGGCTGGTTTACTCTCCATAGAGTTGTAAATACTCTATCTAGGTTAAAGGGTTGACTCTGAAATATTGACACTCCATTTTTTACTGTGCATGAGCACAGTGCATTTACTGAGTCTGTTTATACAGGCTGGATATTTAACTTCTTCAAGTATCTTTAGTGAGCTTGGTATATTGCTCAGCATCAAAGAGGTTGGTTTAGTAACAATACTATGTTGATTACAATGGTGGATTCAGAACAAGTGGCATTTTGTTGTTTTTAGCTAACGGGGTTCTTAGCAGCAAACGGGGCCTAACTGGCTCATGTCTATAGCGAGCTTATTACCCTGAAGAGAGGCAGAAGACAAAAGAAGAATGATGAGCCATTTCAGTGTGTACAGTTTTGATTTCTAAAGATTCTAAATAATTGTTTTCATCTAAGTTTACAATATATTCATGTTAATATTTAACATATTTTTTAATACTGAATTTACCATAAGACTCTAGGGTGCCATGGAATTTGGTGATTCATTTCTTTTGGACTTAATGATCCCATGACCTATTACTCTATCACCACTGTGGAACAAAACTACATTTTAGCCTGACAGGTCACCTGTTGTGGCGAAACATCACAACTTCTGTGGGTCCTCCAGCAGGGATTCAGGCACCCAATCTTGTTAAGGAGAACCGATGTTTTGAGCTTTGTGTGCATGTGTACAGGTCACCTCAGATGCCTTTACATGAGAAGCAGCGGTTTGACATGTGTAACTATGTGAGTATGAGCGGTGTATACAGTAGTTGCAGCTTGTCCGGACAGGAAGGTTGTATTAAAGAAATCCTTGCTGCCACTCTGGGTGAATAATCCTGTCCCCAGTAAGAGATTACGAGGTGTTTTATTTCGGGTTTCTTGTTTATATTCACACAGATGTGTGCACACATGTGCACAAACACTCACATGCACACACACACAGTTGAGGCCAAATACAACTAGGTGTTTACAGGCAAACACATACACACAGCTACACATGAATAGGTAGTCAACTCTTAAGTGCAGGTGCACACACAGACTCCATACACACATACAGATGCAGTATGCATAGATACACCCTTGAACAAAGACATACAAAAACATACACACACCTGTTCACTCCCTAAAGCTTTTACCTGTTCTACTTTAGCACTGAGTGTTTTTGTGTTAGGGAACATCCTCTTCTGCAGAGAACTGGTGCAATTGCTCTCTCTCTCACACACACAGAGTCTTATCTCCATGACTTCAGAAGACATTACTGACTTAGATTCATTTCCTGGAGACTAATCTGAACCTCACCATACCCTAACCCTAAAACATGACTTCACCCCAATATTTTTAAATGTGCATTAATATGATTTTAAGTTCCAAGAAGCTCTTTGGTAGACTCCTTTCTGTATATTTAAAAGAGGATCTGTTGCAAAGTCCTCCAAGGAGAAAGGGGAAGAGTGGACTGAAGAGCAGGGTGTGATGAGAGGAAGGGGAGAAATGGGGAGAGGAAAGAAAGATGAAAGTGTGGTGATTCAAGAGGAAAGGAGAGGTGAAGGGCGAAACAGAACGAAATAAAGAGTGCTTTTTCTTTTTCTTTTTTTTAGGTCTAATTCAGTTTAGTCCAGCTAAATGTCATTACAATTGCATTCTCAAGAAGGAAGCGACGGAATAATGGTACTATGGGTCAGCCTGTACTGGCCATTTACAATAGTAGAATCTGAGAGAAATGAATATATGAAGCGCTTTAAGTCTAAGTTGTCTTCTATTATGCAGATATTAAAGAGATGTGTGTATGTAATCGTGTAATATGAACTAATGTGACTAATGAGAAAAGCTGAGAAAAACATATATAACTGTCAAGATATTAAAAGGTCAGTTCACCGATTACAGAAAAAAACTGTTTTCTCACTAATTAACATCCATACTTACGAACAGTTTTGGATTAATTGTCAGGCTTTGAGATTTCCATCCCAATAGAACTGGATCTCATTTGTTGTTCTCACAGCACTGAAAACTTGACATTTAAAACTGAGAGGCAGTATCTTCCAGAATCCAGCGTCTAGTTCTCTGATAAGCCACAGAGCACAATGAGGACAGTTTTCGAGGACTTTTCTTTAATAGAAAGTAGTTCCAGTGGGGAAGCTGTTCACTAGTCTTGCTCCCATTTATACAGTTTTTAGCTAAGCTAGCAGCATGGCCTAAAGGGTGCCCAATGGTGATCCTTAGTCCACTTTAAGCTTCAAGCGTAGATGCTCCTGAAGTCTCTGACAATGTTCCCTCAGCAGTAGTCATGTCAGCTGAAACCCCTGATTATATATTAGATTATTATTTTTCTAAATATAGGCTAGAAGACATCACATAATATGTATCTTCCTGGTATATTCATTGACAACACAACACATACAGCACATACAAATATGATCATCTACAGAATACAGTTTAACATAGAAAGCAGATAAGCGTAGCCTGAAACTATTTGCGACATTTGACATTTAATATGTAGTATCAAATGACAAATCAAAACACAAATTTAATGTTACAAAGAAAACATAGGTATCTAGTTAACAAGCAAAGCTAGCCTTAATAAATTAATGGCATGTCCGAAATCACTCACCACTCACTATGTACTATAGAGTAGGTTTGCCATTTTGTAAATTATTGTAAAGTATCCCACATCTCAGAGATTGTGACTTGAAACTATATCAATGGAAGGACTCATCTTTTCTACAGGAAATGGAGGAAGCCACACTAGAACTTTTGGGGCAGTCATAATCTGGATCTAAATAAAAAAAATCTGATTATTAATCGTCATAGTTTTGGACTGGGAACCAAGAGCATGGATCGGCTCATATCATTGTGCTGTGTCTCACCATATAAATAGGCTATTGTGTAAGTAGTGTACTATTTCTCTGTGTTACTAATGTCACAACTTGACTCATTATTGCACCAGACTTGCAGCAGCATCTTTGTAACTTGTCTGTTTTTGTATGTTTTGTTACGTTTGTCTGTACTAAAAATGAATATTTTTTTTTTTTTTGGAAATATTCATTCAATCTGATTCATCAAATGATATACTTTTTTTCCAGTGTCTCTTTTTCCTTCTTTTTTTGTCTTATTTCTCCTAATGTTCTTATTCATACAGAGTACCAGCCCTAAATTTTCATTTTAGGAGCCATTTCTGTATCCACTCATTTCAGATCTTTGCAATTACTTTGGTGAAACAAAATTAGCTCCAAGAATCAAAGTTATTCTTCAACTCTGGGCGCCATTTGGGTCCTTTTTTTCTAGCGTGCATGGAATGGCCGTCCATCTGGAAGGGACACCTGGACAATAGGATGCAGGGATTTTGATGAAAAAAAAATCAGGGGTGACTGTGTTTTGTTTGAATAAATGAGCTTATTTACTGTCAGGACAATCTGTGTTTGATGACCCTCATCTCCTCTCCTGTCACACTGTGACACTGGCAGGATGCATAATGAATCACAAGACACCAAGCCAAAACACAGCAGGAGGACAAACACACCTCTACAGCCCAGGTTTACATACATGTTTGGTCTCATTCTGTGTTAAAACGTTGTGCTGCCTTTAAGATGTTCAGGCAGTGTGTGAAGGACGGGGACACGATGCTGCAGGTGGTGGGAGGTGAATCAGTGTGAACATAGAGGAGTGATACATACTACTTTAGCCTCAGTGATCACACACACCCACACACGTGCATTAGCATTCATGTAATCTCAAGAGAAGCACCATTAATGCATAACTACATGCTTTCAGTTGCTAAGAGGAGGGTGTGATGTTGTATGGAGAAATCTGCATTTTAAATATGGGAATACAGCATGTATGCTTTGAAATAAACACTATGTATACATACTTGTTATTAATAATACATGCATCTATAATCACTGTCTATACCTTTTCTCGATCTTAGCATTTATCAGCCACTGAGACTGGATCATTATAGACCCCATTAAATGGAATCACTGTGAATTTATAGTAAGCAAAAGAGTATGACTGTCATAATGTTATTCCTCTCACTGTGATATATTGAATGAACTACTCATTTAATGTGGTTGTTAATTTAGTTTAACAACTTTTCAGTTGAGGAAGTATGCTATGTCAATGATGTTCTTTACTGTTATTGTCTAATTAGGTACAATAACAGTAAAATTTATCATACTAATCTATCCATAATAACTTCTATAAAATAAATATGACCTCTCTGAAATGTAATGTTCCATTTTCTTGGACTGTATCAAACAGGTGTTGAGTCAACTCTGTTATAATTGAGGTTTAAAGAAGTCCCAGGCCTGCGATCTGTCACACATTGTCTTTTCGGGCCACAATAGATGGGTTTCAAGCAACATCATCAGTGAGACTCACAGCTGTATACTGTTTTTGTTTCAGCCTCACCCCTTTGCTCTTGATAGTAAGTAAGTAAAGATTTGGCCTATAACACCTTTCTTAACAAGCGTTCTACAAACAGAAAGTGTTAAACAGACACAATAAACTCATCCACCCAAGAAAATTATATACAACAAACAATGCAAATGTAAAACATCAGAGAAACAAGGAAAGTGGCTCTTGAAGTTTTATAAGCCATTTGATTGACTGTAGGTTTTCTGGACACAACAATTCAGAGATGTACTCAGGGCTTCACCAAGATGAGCGGTAATGATAGCTAATAACAAAAAATTGATATTTAATTTGAGATTCCACAGGCTGCTGCAACACTGGGCGTGCTCCTTGCTCTTTGTCTCAGTAAGACAAGAAGTGGCATGTCCTTGGGCAAAAAGTTTTAGTAGAGAATGTGGAAAGACTATTTTTGGCTGTAATAAAAATTTCTGGGGCATGTGTTTCTCCAATATTTTGGACTTGTCCGTAGGGCATCTGCATCACTTCACATTAACTTCAGTGATTTTATCATATTAAATCGGTACATTGTTTAACAATAAAAAATGTTTCTGGCCCCGGCTTAGTTTATTCATGCTGTACGCGCACAGGACTTTGTTGTCAAACATATTCTACAGTCTGCTTACCTCTAAATTGACATTAGCCTGGAGTTTAAAATACACTGAAATTGATCATCCATATGCTTGCAAGCAGACATTGCTAAAAATAGGCGGAGACTGGCAAAACTGATGGGATGGTAACCTACAACAGCCTAGAGACTGGATCTGATCTGATATTATGATTTTCAGATAATCTTTTATTTTAGGAAGACTGGGAGACTTGATGACAGATTATTAAACAGTAGGTTCTCATATCAGAGCAGACACTGTTTAACACCATGATAAATTCAGACACAAGCTGGAGGGAAAATGTATCAAAGAAACATATCAAACAGCATGACTCAATGAACTGAAATACAACTCCTGCTGTTGTCAAAAATATAAATTGGAAAATATTGGCAAATGTCAATCAACAATCAGCCCTGTCCACATTCACATCAATACTTATCAAGATAGACTGTTCTCACCCAAAAACAAAAGGCTTAAAAGGCCCATGATAACATCCTCCTGACAGTGCTTTCTGGTAGCCCATGTAAATAATGACTCTTGTCTCAGAGACATAAGGTGGAAGTAGTATGATGTTAAAAGAAATGCAAAACCTCTCTGAGGGAAGGAGGTCAGGGTGGATGGACCCAGGCATGACAGACATCTGACTTTTGCCCTGTCAACGAGTCCACCTTGCCCAGTGGGTGCATACATTTTCCATAGGATGTAATGTGTAAGCAAGGTTTGCGGTATTTGATGTGTGTGTGTTACGCATCAAATCATTTTCAGTTCATGTGAATAGTTTTCTTGGCAATTGTTAGACCCATGTGACCATCACTGTTTTGTTTGTTCAAGGACATTGTTGAAATGTCCTCATGGGCTGAGCAAAGGAACAGTGGTGGAGCAGCCCAGGAGAAAGAGGGCTGGAAGAGGGATTTCAGTCCAGATTTGTTTTAATGGGTATGCAGTACTAGGTCATGTAGTTATAGTTAACTAGACTACTTTGTGTGCAGTGTGTGGCAAAACCCTAAACCTTGTGGAGGCTGGCAGTTGAAAAACTGTTTGGTTTGGTTCAACTCAGTATCTATGGGACGACTAACTTCTCCTTATTAGACAAATCTGCTCTACAAAATTTCATGCAGGAGAGTTTGGATAGTGAGTGGAAGGAATTTCAGAATCACTGAATATCATCATTTTACAATATGTTTTTAACTTCCCTCTGTGTTTGTGGAATTTCTCACATATATAACCTTATCAAATCAGATAGTCTCACTGAGATCAAGAGGTCTTTTGCAGCAGAGAAAAACATAGGCAGACATTTGTAGTAAAACATTCACAGTCAGTGAATAAACCTTGCTCTGTTCAGCTTAGGTGTTTATTATTATTGCTAAAATGTCAAAGATATTCTAGTTAGTCTAGAAAAATGTACCAATACTGACATTTTCCCAAGTGGTTTTATGTTTTCCAAGGACTGAGCTACCATCTGATAGAGGTTTAAGATTCAGCCAGTAAAGCTGCCATGGACTGGCTATACATTCATCCCATTATATTTCATGACCAGAGTTGAGGCTAAAATAATTTAATATAAAAGTGTCATCTGCTTCTTCACATGGTTAAACATTGTGTTACTAGTGTTGTCTGTGTGGGTACAAACAATACAATGTGGCACATTTCTTGACCTGTGATTTGCAGTATGGGGGAGGAACTGTGAGCTGGCGTGTTTGTGCACATGGACACCGGGTGAGAGGATCTGATGTAACTGGAAAATCTGCCTTCCTGCTCAAGTGAGTTTACTAATCTGCACGAGGCAGTGTGGGCAAACTAATGCCATTTAATCCATACTGAGTCCATATGAGCTGCACACTTGTGGGACATCCTACTTCAGCATAATATACAGTGCTGTGTGTCCTTGTAAGGGCTTCACCTTAACACTGTTAAGTCTCATAGAGTCATGTGTCCCTTGAAGCATCTTTTCCAAAACTGATGATGACAAAATAAAATGCAAATGAGTGTTTTCCACCAGCTAGCATTATACAAATATATAGCATGTGTGGGAGGATTACATAGCCCAACACTGAGCACCAATAACTTTGGTGCTGCTTCCCAACTAACATGGCATTCATTATTTATTATTTGTATTTTATATTTATTATAGGTTTAAAAAAGCACAGTAAACTCTTGATATTCACAGTAAACTCTAAGTATACAATATAAATAGAATAAAATAAGAATGAAATAAGATAAATATGGAAAACTGTATGGCACATTAAGTGGCTGCCACTCCTTCCCTTCTGTCCTCTGTGCCCTCTCCTCCTCCCCCAAGTGAGGGTTGTGAAGCGTGATGGCCTGATGGACAAGGGTTCTTAAGTCTGTTAGTCCTACACTTGGGCAGAAGCAGTCTTTCACTGAACAGGCTCCTCTGGTTGTATTGACAGTGTGGAGGGTGGCTGGCATTGTCCATAATGTCAGCAGTTTGTCCAGTGTCCTCATCTCTGCCTGCCGAGTCTAGCTTCCTTACTGACCACCAGGCAGCCCGCCTGATCAGTTTATCCAGTCTGGGATATGGATCGTTGTGCATGATGAAAAACTATGCTGTTGATTGTTTCTGTAGGTACTTTGGGCTGTGTGGTCTTGAATTCCTTCATACGTTTCTGGATCATCTGAGTTGTTCTCATGCCATGCTATGGGGTCAGAACATTCTCTTTTATGGTTTGTTTTCTGCAGTAATGGAGGTGAGCTGGGTGGTAAACATGCTGATGTTATTATTAGTGTAGCATCCATGTATAGTTAGTTTATTCGAGAGAGTGGAAATTAAATGTTGCTTACCTCTGTACAGCATAGATGGTTTTGGAGATGTGATGTTGTGCCTGGGCTGCAGTGAATCCAAATGGAGTCATTTCAGGATTGGGTTAGAGTTGGCTCATGTATTTCATGATGCAGGGGTTGCTTGAAATACTGGTTGTTTCGTTGACAGGTCACTTGGTGTATGATCTGGTCTTGAGACAAAAAATAAGCGTTTATGTCAGGAGATGTGTTTTTTTTACTTTGGATCTAGAGTCTAACAGCTTACAGTTATCATTTGGGTTTACCAGGTTTTGCAAGATCAAGGAATCACAGCATCATCACAACTCAGAATGTGTGGTTTACCCAAATAGGTTTGAACTGAACTGCCAGTCACAACTTTTGTAGCAATCATGCTGATCGTAAACACTGAACCCCTAACGTTAACTGGCAGTTCCTATAAAGACTATTCACACAAGACAAACAGGTCTCCAATAAAGTTGACAAAAGAAAGAATTACCATGTAATTCTACTTTGTAGAATGCAACTTGGAGAATATGGAGCCACAGATGGTGGAAGCTGCAATATGGTCAAATCTGTTTGGCAGATTTCTATCACAGCACAGTGTCAGTAAAGACTCAGTTTAAGCCCTATGTAAATACTGCTCAATAATATTTAAAACAAGCCCAGTGTAGTTTCCTTTAACTTAGGATCTTTTGACAGCAGTCATTAGGAAAGCTTCTCAAACTACGGACAAGCGTTGAAAACCTGTTCAGTGTATCTTGGCTGTATCCATCAGCTATATCTGTGCTGTAAACCGTAGATGGCACTAATATCAATCTACTCATCTAATGTGCTACAGAAGTATTTCAAAAAATGTTGACATGTTCCTTTAAATCACCACTTTTGGTTCACTGCTTTTACTTTGCACCAGAAAATATAAATAAAAACTAATATTTTTTATTTAATAATAATTTACATTCAGTTGTCATATTCTAAAATGGATTTGTCTTCTCTGTATTACACACTAAGGGTGTGTGTGTGTGTGTGTGTGCAAAGACAGCTCATAATGGCCAATTAAACTGGCAAGCTCTAATGTAGGTCCATCTGAGGTCTGCTGCTGAACAAATTTAGTGGACACTCACACACACACACACACACAGCTGAATACATCAACACTACATTCTTCTCCCCTCCACAGAGCAAACTCTATTAGCAGGCGTCTTCCCTCAGGGCTGACACTGACTTCTCCTATCTAACTCCTCAAGAGGAGCGGACACACACACACACACACACACACACACACACACACACACACACACACACACACACAAATTCTCATGCATGACAGACACACATGATTTAAACAGGTCTGTGTTTTTATGTGTGTCAGAGACTCATTAAGAAAGCACTGAGACAAAAAGACAAATATAGGCAGAGGAGACACAGTACAGATTATCTCTCACACGTTTCATACAGAGAAATCAGCGGAAGCATTTCCAACAGTTCATCGTCTTGAACTGAGATGCCATTCCTACTGTGATGCTCTGTGAGCATGTCACTTCCAATCTGGGCAGTTTCAAACAAAACCACACACCATTTCTGTGTGTTTGTGTGTGAGAAACAGAGATACCGGGGATGAATGAAAGAGAAATGAAGACTTTTAACTTAATCTTCACATGTCTCAACATACACACTAACCCTCTATATTTAAACTCTCTACTCTTGGCTACTCTTTCATTTTTATCTAAGCCACATCCAGCAACTATGCAATCTCAGTTATTTGTTATCAATAGAATCAGTAGATTCTTCTTCTAAAAAAAAAAGAAATGATTCTTGGTTGTTAGTGCTACAGTTTCTCTAAATTCAGATTTTGTTCTCTACGAACTCTGTCACTTGGCACATAATGCAAAATGCAGCATGGAGGCTTCTAATCTTAGTGTTGTTTATTGATGTAATAAAACAACGTCTCAAAGTTAATGTAGAAATGATTTAGTAATCTCAAAACGCTGCATACAATCCCTTTAACCAGACAGTTACAACAGTGTGTGGCTGAGTGACAACGGAATGTATTTCAAAGAAGATACAAGACACCTAACAACACATATTTCTGTAGTGTAGTGCTGAAACAGGTAACCATGTAACCATGTGAACTGTTCAGCACCGCAGACGTGGTGACAGGTTGACAAGGATTTAAAGCATCATATGCAATCATTGTAGCAAAATCACACTACAGTGCCTTTTAAAAAATAAATCACCCCTTTGGTTTTTATGTTATATTGTCTTACAACATTGAGTAGAGGCGCAGGAGCCAATCCCAGCTGACATTAGGCAAGAAACAGGGGACACTGTGGACAGGCTGCCAGTCCACAGGAGTAAACATGAATAAATAATTCAAGAAAACACCACAGACACCATAAGATAGAAATATAGCTATTGTCACACTGTAGTCATATTATAAAATTCTGCAGATTATTTCCCATATGACTTGTAATAATAATTAAGTGATTGTCATCTGATCCCCATTTTAATTATCTATTGAGACACATTTCAAACTTACCACCTGTTTCTTAGACAGACTGGTTATGCAAGGCAGCATTTTTGGTTGGTTTGATTGTTTTATTTAAGTCAACATCATGTCTGCCCAGTGTAAGGGAGGATGAACATGTTGATCTTGTTAGACAAAGGGGGAAAAAACATCTATTTATTTATGTATCTTGTGCAGGCTTTCTTTGGCCTTTCATATGTGTGGTTAGATAATGGTTAACACAGAGAAATATCACTAATAAAATGTAAACTCAGATTTGCTGCCTTGTTCAAATGCACTGGTGCTTCAAACAGTGTGTAAAACAATACCCTACAAAGGCTCCACATTCTTCAGAGAAGAACCAAGTCTTAAGATCTTGGTTCAAATTAGATTAGTTTACCATCATTTCCATAAAATACACTGATAATGAAGTGTGTGATATTTTGGGATATACTCTTGTTAATTTAAGAGCAGAGAGTTGAGAAGATTGATTGTGCTGCCCCTTTAAGAGAGAGGGGTGATTGGTGACTGAGTTGTACTGTTTGTCCCTGTGGTGTCGCTGTAGTTCTTTTCCTTGAAGCGAAGCTGTTGTTTTCTCCTGTTATTAATTTTTTCTCAGCTGAACCTTTAAGAGCATATGTCTGTGAGTACATTTTATGTTAACGTTACCTGTGATAGTTTGTTTAAAAAGTTCATGTTTTGTCTGACGAACTTAAAAACGGGAGTGATGCTAACGCGCTAGCCCGTCTGTGGCGTTTTCAGTGTAAAGTTAGCATTAGTTAGCAAGTTAGCATTAACTTACCATTTGTTTAGTAAAGGAAAGAAGCAAATGCTGTACAGATTGTATAATTTAGTTTTTATTACTGTGTTGTAGTTTCACAGTGTTTCTTCAAGTAAATCTGCATAAAATTCACCTGCTGACTCACACAACATCACACATGACAGTTAAGAAGACAGCTTCTCTGTTAAGCACTCGTATCACAGCTGCTCCACTCTGATGATGATGGTGCTGACAGTACTGTAGTCTCAATGCAGCAGTGTTACAGTGCATTCAGGAAGTATTCAGACCGCTTAAGGTGTGTGCCTGTCATGCCATGATCACGTCCAATCAGTTGAATTTACCACAGGTGGACTCCAATCAAGGACAGAAACATCTCAAAGATGATCCAGAGAAAAAGGGAGGTACCTGAGCTAAATTAAGTCTCATAGTAAACCATCTGAATATGTATGTCCATGTCATATTACAGTTTTTCCTTTTTAATAAATTTGCAAACATTCTGCTTTGGCTTTGTTATTATGTGGTACTGAGTGTAGATTGATGAGGGGAAATTGATTCAAATTTTAGTATAAGACTGTAACAGAATGTGCAAAAAGTGGTCTGAAAACTTTCTGAATGCACTGTGCGTCATATAAGTCACAGTGTTGTGGTGGTTTTATCTGTGAAAAGCTGTGTGTAAGTGCCACCTACTGACATTATACTGTAACACACAAATGCTGTGGCAGTTAGCGGTAGGGTGTGACACTTGTAAGAGCTGTGACTGAGCTGTCAGCTGCCTGTTGGATGAGCTGAAGCATGTGAATGGCTGTTACAGAGGGACCAGTAAAGACGGTGTTATAGTGATCTAGACAGCTGGTGACAAAGGCCTAAATGAGTGTGTCACAGCCCGGCTCGACAACTGTGACAAGGAAGGGAGACGGCACGAGTTGGCAGGTTAAAGTAAACAATTTATTTACCAAAAAAGTAAATTAATCAACCTAACCAAACAACACAGGAGCAACCAAAAGAAGGAAAAGAAAACAGCAGCTGCCACCAAGGTCGGCCGGGACCAGGAACCATCCTCCCAGACCCCACCAGACTCCAGACTGAGGGCTAATATAATAAGGAGAACACACTGGGCCCAGGTGTGGCTCAATCAGCTGACGCCCCTCAACCCAACACCTGCAGCAAGAAAGAAGTACAAATAAAACACAACAGGGACACCTAGTGTCCAGGTGGAGGAGTCATCACAAGTGTTTTTAAATTTCACTGAACAGAAAGCATCACATTTTTGAGACATTCTTGAAATGATGGAAGGTGTTTTCCAACTCTGGGTTTTTGACCCTGTCAGTGATAGTAGTGGATTGGGACTCCAAACAGACACAGACATGCTGCTGACATTGCATCAAACACTATGATATCAGTGTTTTCTGTGCTGCAGGAAGTCTTGTGACATCCCGACAATGACACAGCTGTGGTGGGAGCTCTATGAGACTACTTAGGCACAGCTTTCACCTAAATGCTGATGTCAGCATGTTAAGATTCTGTTAGTGACAATGTTAACATGCTGATGGTGTAGGTCTATATGATACAGGTATAATGTTACACATTCATAATCTGAGTTTGTGTTGGCACAGTAAGATTTGATAATTAACACTAACACAAACTACTGTTGAGGTTGTGGGGATATATTTATGATCTTGGGTTGGATGAAATGTCAGAGTCACCAAAGTTACTACAGTTCATCTTGTGGAGGATATGAATCTCTTCATGGTCATACATCCTCTAATTGTTGAGGCATTTCAGTCAAAACCACAAATGTCATCACATGATCTTTTTACCTTTTGTATGCCAGTGGATTGCATCTTTAAATGCAGAATGCCTGGAATGATGAACACTTTTGGTGGAAAATATATCCACCATCCAAGAGTACCCGCATAGTCACACTGAGTTGTTGATTTCACATGACTTCTAAATGTGTGTTTCTTTCACACAGGCAAAGGAGGAAAAGGGGGTTGTGGGTAGTGGAGGAGGTGTTTGTATGAGTAATACTAAGAAATGTCAGGTTATAACATTCAAGCTGTATGTCTGGTGAGGCATGAATGAAGCTGATGAAACATGAACTAATGCTATGCTAAGAAATCAATAAAGGTACAGTACAAAGTCTTTCATTCATTGTAACATTTTTGTCAGTTTTCAAGACCTCCTAAAGGTTTGCTGTTATTTCTGGAGGAGCTCAGTGCCCCCTGGCCTCACCATAATTCAATGTGGGAAAAAATAATCCCAACAACACACATATTTAAAACTTTGTGACTTAGCGCTAATTCTTAGGGTGAAGGGAAAATTAGGAAAGATGTAAAATGTCTGTGTAGTCAAATACGTATCTTTGTCCACATTTCATCAGGAGCTGCATTGAGCCTTCGCCCCCATCACCAGCAGTGTACTCTTCAGTGTCTGTCCTTCTCGGCCAGTCCACACGTTTGTTGTTGTGGTTCCATACATCTTTTCCATAAAGCTCTAAGTGGGTCTCTACTGCTTTGCCACAAGCATTTGTGAATGGCAAGTCAACCTCAACCAGCAGAATAAACGTGTGGGGTCCTGGTTTGCAGTGGGTGTCACTGCAGTGATGATTTCTACACACCAAGAGTAAAATCAGCTTTGTTGTTTCAGTGTCAGCTCAAAACTGTGAGGTTTATTTTCCCACTGAGATTTTTATACTTCTAATTGCAGCATCCACAGCTCAAAACATTTCACAAAGGTTGAGGTAAGAGCTTTGTTCCTGTCGACTAAAGCATGTTTTTCACAGACGGGCAAGAAATGTTTTTCTTATTGGCACCAGTGCTTGACTGCAATTTTTTTACATTTCTGCCCAACTAAACAACTTCAGTGTGGTATTGTGTGTTCCACATCATAAATGGGTGATGGGGCTGGTCCTAATAAAATTCCTAATACCGGACTAAACACTTTCCTCAATGTAATGACTTGGATTTAACATAGTGCCAATGCTTTCCAGGTAGTGACATTTTCTCCTGTTATTTTGTGCTCTTGCTCTCTGCATATATTCCACCTGTATGCACATGAGGTGCAGGTTTTGTTCAAATTGCAATTCACAGGTTGAGGCCTTGTTTTTCATTTTTCTAAGATGTGTGTGACTCCCAGAGATTAAAAACAGGGCTTGTCCGGGATTTGAACCCTAAACGAAAATCATACCCCTACACCAACAAGCCAGCACACACAGCTGGCCACATCTGTATTTCTTTGCTGCTGAGACCTGTGATTGAACTCTTCAGACTGGTAATGTGGCAACTTGGAGCTCATGATGATGACATGATTTCAACTAGTCCAACAGCACCCTCTGGTGGTCTCATTTCAATGTTTGTCTTACTGTGCATGACAGGCATGCTCTCTCTGTCCACTTGTGTTGTTCTTGCTCCGTCGCTTGGTTTGTTCTCACTTGTCAGTATTCTGAAAGAGAAATAAGTAATACTGCTTTAATGCAACTGCAAAATACATTTAAATTTGACCTCTTATCAGTCCATCTACATACTGTATTCACCATCACAATGCACAATGCCGCTTCATGTACAGCTTCTACTCTGCATGTTGCTCTCTCGCCAGTCTATTACAGGGCTGACATATAGAGACAGACAGCCATTCACACAATTTAGAGTCACCAGTTAACCTAACCGGAATGTGTTGACTGTGGGAGGAAGCTGGAGTACCCGGAGAGAACCCACACAGGCACAAAGACAACATGCGGGCATGCCCCGGGTGAACCGGGGTTCGAACATGGAACCTTTGACCATGGGACCATGCTGTGCTCAAAAGATGCACATTCCGGGCAAAAATTAAAAAATGCAATCAATTACCTATTATTCCTTAGTTTTAGAAATCGGAACCAAAAATAATGTATTCATGAACAGAAAGAATGATATACTTTTCGTCATTAGCTGCAGCTCCGTTAAATGATTCTGAGACCCTCGACACTTTTACACCTACACACGTTCCATTTTCAGTATTTAACACTTGTAGAAAGCAAACGAAATATTGCACAACTAGCATCCAGCCTGCTGTCCTGACCATCAACAGCTAACGTCTCGGTAAATGCACTCCAGAGGTCCCGTCCTCTCAGTTCCTCTGAAATTCGTACACCTCCCATCAACCAAACACTCTCAAACCCAAGTACCCCCTAATTTGCACGAGAACCGCCTCCGTTCACCCTCAGCACCTGCATCGAAGCTAGCTAACAGCTGCCGAGCTAACCGGAGGGTCTTCATTAAATAGAGCTACAATTAACATCAAGCCTCCTAATGAGAGAAATCTCTTTCGTTAGCGTTAATGAAGAAAACAATGTCATTATCATCACTGTAATGTTTTATGAAGTGAAAATAATGCGGCTATAAAAATATGATGACACAATGCATTTTTCCAACGCAAATTGCTAACGCCAATGCGGAAACGGAGCTTAGAAATAAAGTTGACTCACCTCCAAAGATCTTGGTGAAAGGGGCGGTCTGGAGCTCTGCGACTGTATTTATACTGCACCAACATTCTGGAATGCTGTTATTATGTCTGACCAGCAGCAGTTTTTAATTTGATGTATTTATTTTAATTATTTTCCTAATACCTACTTTGATAAGTGTTTGTAGATATGATTTGCATGCTCTGGTCTGTAAATTAAAATAAAAATGTGAGCAGATGTGAGAGGAGTATTTGGTTGATGTGCACACAATGTATGATTTTATTATCATTATTTTACCATTAATATTTTTACTTTTTGGTTATATACTCCTGTATGTTTGTGCATTTGTGTTAAGAAAAAAAAAAACCAATAAATACAAATTGTGAGTAGCCTATAATATAGTCTGTATAGAAATATAAGGATTTTGATAGTGACCAGATTGTTCCTCCAGACATGTTTTAAGGTATAAAAACACAACAATTTAAGTGTAATATTACATTACTTACTCAAGTAATAATTCTGAATCTATAGATAAAAAAGAACAAGAAACCACAGGGAAGGTAACATGGTGCTGTTTCTTAAAAGTGAAATTGCTAATGTACCTTCCGAGTGCTTCATTTTAATTTATTATAGTTAGAATATCTAATCATCACATTTTAAAACACAAATAAGAAGAACAAGTAATGTTGTTAATTAAAGTTGTTGAATGCTTTCAGCATTCACACTATTGTTACTATTCCTGCTTTCAACATATCTGTTTATACTGCAGGATAAGGCATGGATGCCCACAAGAGCAGATATAGTTGTTAACAGATACGTTAATAAACACTTACATCTGCATATCTTCATTATAATCTGTTATCAACTATTTATTACATGTTAATATAATGATTATAAATAATAAAAGCTTAAATGAAGTTTCTAGCACAAACTATGCCAAAGTAGTTGAAGTTCAAGGAGGCTGAAGTTTTAGAGGATTTGAACATTCTCTCCATTCATTTAAATGCACAAAAAGCTGAATATTTTAAAAATAGAAATATAAAAAATAGAAATTAAAAAATAGTAATAGCACACGTGTCCTGAAGCTACAGATTTTGATAGTTGAATGGTTTCTGTAGCACAAAGTATGCAGGAGTAGAACCGAAGCATAGAGAAGAAGAAAAACAGAAGAACAACAGTGCGAATGCTGAGTCAGCATTCACACTAAGAAAGACCAGAACCCTCTTGTTGGTGGAGTCAGACCTGCACGTTGTGCTCTCTCTCTCTCATTTCAACAGCAGGTTGAAGATGTCTGCAACCTTGTTTGTGTAGTTTGTTTGTCCTAGGACACTTTAAATACAAGTTCATTTTAATTTTGAAAAAATGAAAGAACCACATTTAACATATTAGTGTATATAATTGTATTCATTGTTGTTGTATTTTAAATTCAATATTTATTTGCAGCAGCATGGTGATGCACTGGTTAGTCTCTCCTCACAGCAAGAAGTTTCTGGGTTCAAACCTGCTGGCCAACCAGGGCCACTCTGCGTGGAGTTGGCTTGTATGAGTTCTTTGCAGGTACACAGTCCAAAGACATGCATGTAACTGGTGAATCTAAATTGCCCATAGGTATGAACATGAATGTTCTCTCCAAGTGTATGGGAGAAGCTACAGTAGCCTTCAACAGTGCAGGCCACTGTAATGTAAAATAAATGGCGATGAAACTGTTGTCTCATGGACTCTTTAACCAATCAGATTTCGAGTTGGCGAGATCAGGGGCCATCTAGCAGGCCTACCATGATGTCGGCATTTTCACGTCATTTGATTGGACGGTCAGAGAGCGTACTGTCAGAGCTAGCAAACTGCATCTGTAGCTACTAGCGCAAGCTAAAACGTGTTAGTATAGATTTAATAGCTGTTTTTCAACCCACAATGGCTGAAGGAGGAGGAAGAGTTCAGTGACTCTGTTGTAGAGGTTATCTGTGCGTCTCAGTTCCAACAGTAAGTCCTTTTCTATCACCATGGAGACTAATGCTCAAAGTCGAGTCTGCCCAGTCATATTTCTGTTTTAAAGTTTAAATTCGCTTTAGGACTGAGAATGTCTGCTTGACAGAAGCAGGTTTTTTTATTTGTCTACAAATAATCAGCAGTTTCTGTGAGTAAAATACATTTGACCTATATTTTATTGTTTACATCTTTGTCATTTTCTGAGTTAATATTGCTGCTTCTGCAGCAGATGATGTGTGTGGAGACCTATTGAATTGTGTTAAATGGGTTTTTATAGCATTGCTTCAGTAATGGCATTTATTCTGGCTACATGACATGTCTGTCTGTTATACTGTGTTTCTGTATATTGTTGATGGTTTCTATAGCCATGACATCATAATGACGGTATTAAGAGGTGGGTTAATTCAGGTAGGAAACCAGTGAAGGCCTAGGTGTGAAATGCACGGCCCGCCACTGATACACACATAGATTAAAATAACCAAACACAGAAATTGTTAAAATTAGATCCAACTTGACAGTGTTATGATGCTGCTTACATGTAGACATGAATCAGTAATAATATTCCAGTATAATACATATACCATATTGAACTGGGCTTTTTTGAGCTCACTCAAATCACAAGTGTTATTTTTAAGCCACATCTACAGCACCATCTAGTGTTAGATATAAGGCATCACACTCCAAGTGAGCCTGGGTGCACTGGAATCCGTCTATTATTTGTGAGTACATTTCATAGTAGTGATCATTTGTGCCTTGAAATGTTTTCATTTACAGATTTTTTCCAACAAATATACATGTCCTTCCTTTTTAAACAGCATATAGAAATCAACACATGGTTAAAAAAACAAACAAAAGAACAACAAACCATTCTCTCCTGTTGCCCACAATTTCCTCCTACTTAGAAAATAAACGACAAAACATTAAAACTAAAATGACTGAATGGTTTCTAGATTTTTTCATCCAATCCCACACACATTTTTAACTCTAGAGATTAATGTCAGGTTTGTCCCTCGTCTTCCAGTTCACAGCAATAAGTAGATTTTCCTATAAAATACCTGTATCTATACATTTATACTCTGCTCCCAAAATAAGACCAAGTGAATATAAATGAAATAAAATACCTCAGGTTCTAAAGGCATAAATACAAATAAGATTTCTGAAAAAATCTGAATAACTTACTTCTCAAACTGTATTTTAGGACATCCCTGCAAAGAATGAATAAGAGACTGATTAATGCTTTTGCACAAACAGGTCTAACCAGTATGTAAGGAGAAGATAGCCATCACATTTTTGTGTGACAAGAGATATTAAGTAGCTTGTACTTTAGGCAGCAAGTCTGTTTAAACACAGAAATGAGAAAGAAACGACCACGTGACACTGACCGCACATGCAACAAAAATAAAACTGTCAACAGTTTATTATTTGAGGCAAGGACACATTTACAGCAGATATGTTTGGAGCAAAAATCAGTATCAGAGTACATCATAGTAAGTAAAAAGTGGCTGTTGGTAAATACTAGAGATAGACCGATATGGTTTTTTCAGGGCCGATACCGATTATTAGTGGTCAAGGAGGCCGATATCCGATATTTGGAGCCGATATTCATTTGCAGTAAAAGTGAAAATATTGGCGTCAAAACTTTTAATAATACAAACTCCAACACTTAACTTCGTTTAAATGCCTTTAAGCATATGTTTATTAAACAGCTTTTCAGATTTGCAACATGTTAAAGGTTTTTTTTATCTTAGACAATAGACATCTTTGTTTTAAAATTCTAACAAAAAGTGCAGGGAGCTCCCAGGCTCAGCAGCATGTCTTATAAAGTTAAATGAAAACTTAAACAAGTAAGTAGCTCCCTAAAGTTTTTTACAGTAAATAAAGAAATATATATCTGCTCTCCGGAGCTTCTCCACCTGGCAAAACTTTTTCTCCTCTCTGCCATGTGTGTGAGCACTGCGCATGCACAGCTTTCACTGCTGATTGGCTGTTACCCGTGCCATGGCTCTGTGTATAACCAATCAGATGGTGCTGTGGGTGGGACAATGCTGGAGACAGAGTAGTGACTGCAGACAGAGAGGCACGGCTGCATCAGAGCCAAAATAACCCAGTTTTAAATTTAAAAAAAGGCCGATGTCGATACGCGTCAAAATGCCGAATATCGGCACCACTAATCGGCCCGGCCGATAATCGGTCTATCCCTAGTAAATACCACAACATTCCTCAAACCGGTTTCAATCATGCAACAGAGGAATCTACATGACTGTCTGCTGGCTAACTACATAATGTCTACTCATTTAAGCAGGACTGCAGCGAGGTAGAAAACAGAATTTGTTAGTGCCTAAGTATGAAAAGTGGCTGTGATTCTGCAACATTTTACCTGGCTTTCTACCAAAAACATGGAACTTTATTTCAAGGATAAGAGAAAGCATGGTGAATACATGATGTATAGTTTACTGGTTTTCAGTTGATGTTGCCTGTTGACTTCAGGCAGCATAAATCCAGATCTCACTGTGGTGAGTAAGAGAAAAGTAGGTGTCATAGCCAGCTCCAGTGTAACTGTGGGGATCAAAAGATTTCCCAGCTTTAACCAAGGCCTCGCGAAGTTCCTGTGTGTTGTCTTCACCACTCTTGACGCTTGGACGATCAGTAAACACCCTTTTTATATGATGGGGAAACAATGACGGAGCAACATTATAATCATAGTTAGTTTTCAGAATATATCAAATACTTTATTTATTGTGAGATTTAGGCTGGTGTGTTCATTCCCTTTGTTCCTCTTTGTCTCCTGCATTTACCTTCTCTTTTCTGTCTCTGGTACTTTGTATGCATCTTATGTTAATCTCACTGGGATATGACAAATGAATAATCTTATTCCCACATCAGTATCATCATCAAAGAGTGAATGCTCTCTTACAGTTAATTCTGGCTCCACTGAAGGTTACATCTGGTTAGTTATGTAACAAAGTCTCACTTTCGTAGTTCCTTTCTTTCAGCTGGAAACTCTTATTGAATCATGTGAAATCCTTGACACTGGCACCTGATGCTGAGGAGGGCTGACTCCCCCAGCTCATTGTTTTCTAATATAAGTGTTCTTTTTCTATTTATTTGTTTTATTTTTTTCTTTCTTTCTTTTTGCTTGTATTTTCCTTTCCTGATGTTGAGGTCTTTCTTCAGTGGGGTTATATTGTATGGGTGGGTGGATGGTGGCTTTCTGTAAATGTTACAAATCATAAATTCTAATTTTTAAAAATTAAAACAAACACAAAAACAAACAAAAAAGACAACAGTAAGTTTAAAGATAAATGTAGCCACTGCTCACCTGACGTAGACAGTGGCTGCAGGTCTGTTTACCAGTGTGACAGTGTCAGTGTTTTCAGGCATCGTTGTCCCAGGAGGAACAAACCATGACATCGACAATTTATCACCATCTTCACCTTTTGTGACAGTGATCAGTGCAGGCCAGGCTTCATAGGGGCTGTCATAACCTGGAAACAAACATGGCACAAAACAGTAAGAGGCTGTAGAAAACTACACAGCAAGGCACAAAGGCAAACAAGTTTCTATTATTCATTCAGTTCAATTCATTCAAATCATTCAAAGATTTTTAAAGTCAGATCTTGCATAAATTTTAATATTTCTTGAAGGTAAGATTTCCTGGGGTCAAACCTTGTACTATTTGAAAGATTTCCTGAATGCAAGTAGTAAGTCAAATTTATGGCTGCTACAAATTAAAAAATCATGCATCAGATTCTGTACAACCGTAACACCACCTGACAAATACTAGAAATAATAATTGAAATATTGATGTTGCTCACGCCTAGTTTAGTGTAAATTGTTGTACCACCATAAAACTTTAAAACTTTATTTCTGTGGATTTTTATTCCGCTCTTCACCCTTTCACTCTGTGTTAATAACATACCTCACCTTAGCTTGATCTTAGCTTGATTTGCTTCATTTGAGATTCAGGGATAATCACAGCAATATCCCAGTTTTACCTGTTTACCATAGCACATGAACTGCACTGCTATGTGTTCAAATGAGCTATTATCATCACAAAACCACTATGAGTGAAACCATTGGTTTCAGACCTTGACATACCTTTACTCAGGCAGTAATCCTTCAGCCGGGAGTGCGCAGCCAGAAGATCACTGTCCCCAGTGTTTTCTACCTTGGTGGTGATCCAGTCAGTGGAAACATACTGACGCTCCTCAAAATCCTGTACACAACAGAAGCATAAAATGGTCTTCCTACATATACATATATACAAGGAGCTCACCAATGATGTGTGTGTATGTGTGTGTGTGAACAGCTCTGAAACCTACTGAGTTTGTATTAACCACGTTGTATTCAGGACATTCTTTCTGATGGCAAAAGTCTGGAGCCTCCCAACCTTGTACGTTGCAGAACGACACCAGGATGAGAGCTATAAGCACAGACAGCGACTGTTCCATCCTCCTGGACTCTCCAATGTAACTCCACAGGTACAGCTGCAGACACACCACTGCTACTTCAAACTGAAGCATAATGTCACATCTCAAGTTACCAGTTTATCAGGTCACACAGACACTCCCACATTGTTCTTCTCCCCGGAAGGCAGAAAGGGTACTTCACTTTGTCACAGTCACTGCTACACATATTCCACATATAGTTCCGTCTGGAAAAGCAATGCAGACTAAATATCACACTTTTAGTAAAAAATGTTAAAATGAAATAAACAAAAAACAAAACAATTTTCAGATATTTCATATATGACTTTTTCTAAATTATTTCTTACATCGCATCATTCTTATCTGATGCACATGCATTAATTCTGTGATAAGATCACAGTTAGACTTAGGAGTCTATGGGTTTCACAGCATCAACAGGGATTCATCTTGGCCATATCAAGTTGGCCTTGATACAACAAGGCTACTCAAATCAGCCTTTCTAGCACCAACAATCACAGCACGGTCAACGTCACTGAGATCACATTTTGTCCCCGTTTGATGTGAACAAAGCTACTGACCTGTAACTGCATGATCTTATGCACTACACTGCTGCCTGTGTTCACGTGTTCCTAATAATGTGCTCAGTGAGTATACATATATTCATGTGTGTATGCAGTATATGTATCTCTGTTGTGGCCAAACTACAGATCTGATTGCAGTCCCTCTTCGTTTTCCCAGCTATACACCTATCAGCCACAACATTAAAACCACTGACAGGTGAAGTGATGATTAATAACTTGTGATACAGGTTATTCAGGATGGCTGATGTTAGGTTCAATGAAGCCAGATAACCCAGAGAGAGACAGACTAAGTTGACTTTTCTTCATGGCACAGGCCCCAGGTACCATCAGCCCCACATGGCATCAGATCTGTTTGATTCACTTTCATTAGCAAAAATTGTGGTCATATGTGTGGGGTTGTCCTCACAAAGTGACCTTGAGCAAAGAGCAATTAAATACACCATTTTTACCAGCTGTCACAATGCTGGTAATGTCACAGCTGGTGTGATTCCATCACAAAATGGTCTCTTGTTTAACTACTCTATCCAGCCATTGAGGATTTTTCCTGTGACTAATTTATAAATTACTCAGGATCACTTAAACCTCACCTCTATTCCCAGCAGTTTGTTCAGTTCAAACTGACTGCTGTGCCTCACAGAGCAGCTAACATGGATGTACGCTCGTTATCAAAGGCTTAGATTTTCATTTCTATTTACTCAAACTTATTTTTGTCTTTGTTTTGGTTCCAGTTCACTGACACATCCTTGGATGCCTGGGATGTGACGCTGACTGACAGTAACAGCCTATCTGTCTACATTCCTACTGAGTGAGTAAGTCAGTGGAAGGAAAAGTAATTAGCTTGTGAACTTCAGCATGAAAACAAAGGGTGGCCACTGAGTTATTAAATCCAAATGCAACAGACATAGTTTTATATTGTCATTGTACCTTATTTGGAACTAACATAACCAGCTCTACTAATACAACCATCTTCATTTGTCTGATGACGTTACTGCTCACACATTGTAAACACAGGAATCCTTCCAGTCTGTACCATCCATCCAATATGATGTAAGTGTAGTGATTGTTGCAACCTTATTCAGTCACTTTAACAGGTGGTATGCTCCTGACACAAGACAAAAGATTAAAAAAAATAATTAAATGAGAGATCCAACATAACTTTTCCTTTTGGACAATAGTCTCTACGTGACACAGCTATGGTAAGAACCATGAGCTCACCACCACCTACTGACTCAAACCGATCTTCCTGCTCTGATTAACACCTGATGATCAGCTGCAGCCTTTACACACAAGGAAAAGCAATACTTCCCCTAGTGGTCAAATTAGACAGTACATTTAAATGGTTCTTTTTAAAAAATCACATCACTTCATATCACAACCACACTTCACTAACAAAAATAGTAATTTTACCTTGCAGAACATGGGAACTCTGGAATACTGCTGCCTCCATTGGTTAGTTTGTTTGTGTAATTGTGACATTTACACCAGTCAGCCACAACATTAAAACCAACCTGCCCAATACTGTGTTGGTCCCCCTCACAATGCCAAACAGCTCTGACTCATTCAGACGTAGACTCCACACTCATCAAGACATTAACAGCCACTCTGACTGGTCTGCAGAAAGCTGCAATGCTCTGTGACAGCTTCCTATCATAGCCAACAGTAAGGTTTTAACTCTTAACTCCTCTGTTGGACTTGACCAGACAGGCCAGCATTCGCTCTCCACATGCATCAGTGAACCTTGGGTGTCTGTGACCCTGCTGCTAGTTTGCTGGTTGTCCTTCCTTGGACCACTTTTGGTAGGTACTGTGAGGTACTGACCACAGTGGTCACCTGTATTCCTGCCAATGGGCTGAATGTAAATACAACAGGTCACATGACACCCAGAGCTTTAAAACCTGTAATAACTACTGGAAGTTCAGAGAAAGAAAATGGAAGTGAAAAACAGTGCAGGCTGCATGAGGTCAATGAGGTCAGTTTTCTTTTTCTTTCAGGTGCCATCACTCTCAACATTAATCATGACTCATAACAGTAGCTTTCTCAGTGAAGTGACACATCTTCACCTGTACAACTGCCTCTTAGGTGCCCCAGGACGACAGCTATTAGGAACAGGAAGAATTTACAACCAGAAAAGGATAGTGTTTTGTTTTCAAACTTGATCCACATAAAGACATTGCACACATTTCACACCAGAATTTTAAACCTTGCCTCATAGTGTTTAGCAAAAGCAATGATAGTGATAGCAAAATGAGTGTGTCAGTATAAGGTCACGGATGCACATGCCTAAGTGCACACAGAAACAAAGTACTATAAATATAACCATCAGAGGGTACAAACATGAAGTAACTGGTAATCACAAACAAACAAAGCAGTTACAGAAATAGGAGACACAGTGTTGAGCTGCTCACACCTGCTTGCAGCCCCGACTGGCAGACTAGCTGCTGTGCCAGTGGTATTGGTGCACAGGACTGGGCATCAGTCCAGTCATCCACAGAAGCAGACCAGGAATTGGAGCAGCAGAGAGGTGGGACACATGAACAACTGTGTGCTGCTCAAAAGGCTGACCCAGTTTCACATAATGCAATACAATGAGGTGTGTCTTATTTGTCTAGTGTCCACAACATTCTGCAGTGGTTTGGAGTCACTTGCTCACACGACAGAAGCTATTGAAAAGAAATGCTGAATTTTTTACATAAAAATATTAATATTTAATAGTAGAAGCACTAAAACAACACAAAGAGGTGTGTCTTATTTGTCTAGTGTATTTAAGAAATAAAGTATATCAGTCAAATTAAATATGCTTCAAGCATTCACACTATTGTTCGATTTTATTATTTTTCCGTACCTTTTTCGGTCCCTAATTAGTCCTGCACGCTTTATGCTACATACACCATTCAGGTATCAAAACGTTCAGCTTCTCCTGGACATTCCGGGATGTATTCAAGTTTTTGATCCTATGCTTCTATGATTTTATATGAATGTTTTTATGAACTAGATAAAATGCATTTCCTGCGGAAAATGCGTGTGAATGCTTCGCATTCGCACTATTGCTCTTCAAATCATTATCCATATTAGTAATACTATTTTTTAAAAATCTATAACCGCCTCAAACCAGCAACTTCGTGATCGAGAGACAACAGCTCTAGCCGTTGTGCCACTGAAGACCACAGGGTACTGTGTGGTGCTACAATCAATTGTAGTGGTAGTAAAATTGCAAAATTGCAAAAAGCATAAAATATTCATAACAATCTCAATTATTATTATTATTTCTTTTCTCGCTATTGTTCTTCAAATCTTTATTCTTATTCTTCCGTACGTTTTTCGGCCCCTAACTAGTCCCGCATGCTTTGTGCTGTTAAAACCATTCAGGTATCAAAATGTTCAGCTCATTCAGGACATTCCTGCTTGTATTCAACTTTTTGATCCTATGCGTGTATGATTTTATATGAATTTTTTTATGAATTAAAAAATGAATGGGATCCTATGGGAGCTTTCCCAATCCCAAGGTTCCCGGTTCGATCCCTGCTTCAGACACTGAAATTTCACTGCACTTTCTGCCGTAGAAACTATTCTGCTATGAAAATGTTTCACTTTTTAAGCTTTTCACTGTTTTGCTTATTCAACTTTGTTCAACTGTTTATGCTTTTATGCTATTTTGCTATTTACAACAATTTTGCTATTTTACTATCACTACAATTGCTTTTACTGCCAGGCCTTGCACTGTGGACTTCAGTGGCGAGATCAGTAATGCGGATGCCTACCAACCCAAAGTCTCGTGTTCAAGCCCCGACCCAGATGAATATCAAAAAACCCTCCCCAGAAAAGTAATAATAATAGAGATTGTTATGAATATTTTAAGCTTTTTGCTATTTATACAATTTTGCAATTTTACTACCACTACAATTCATTTTAGCACCACACAGGACCTTGTAGTCTTCAGTGGTGCAACTGGTAGAGCAGTTGTCTATTGATCATGAGGTTGCCAGTTCAAGTCCAGCAGCGGATGGTTATACATTTTTAAAAAAATAGTTTTACTAATAATAATATTAATAAAGATTTGAAGCAATAGTGTGAATGCAGGAAATGCATATTATCTACTTGATATTGATATTGGTATTGGGATATATAATTAACATTGATTTGACTTGACTTTGTTAAGCTCAGTTGTTCTTGTTATGCTCTATATCTACTGTATTAGTGTGTAAGTTCATTGAAAGAAACAAAAAGGGGTCAAATTCCTTGTGTGTGTTCACATGATTGGCCAATAAAGAACACAAAGTTGTAGCCATGACAGTAGACAGTTTTTCAAATATGGATGTTGCTGCAAAGATGCTACAAAGTCTAAAACGTGGACTCTCCACACACATCTTCAACCTGGCAGCACAGGTGATCAATACTATCACCACAGTTTCAGGGTGGGCACCCAAGATCAGTGACACCAATTCACTGTCTGACCAAATGTGAAATATCACAAAATCACAATCTCTGCACTGTTCCCGAGTTATGGCATTGAATTAATGAACAGTGTTTTCACAACATTATGATGTCACAGTGAAGTTGATCGTTGACCTTTTGGATATAAAATGTCAACACTTCATTATTTTATCTGATTGGACATTTGTGTGGAAATTTGTCATACTTAGAGTCTGAAACGTGCTTTGTGAGATTACAGTGCTCTTGACCTTTGACCACCAAATTTGAATCACTTCATCCTTAAGTCCAAATGAATGATGATGATGTCTGTGCACAATTTGAAGAAATTCCCTTTGGGCATTCCTGAGCTGTCACAAAAGCATAATAAAGAGGTCAAAACAGGAAAAAACAGGATTTATCATTTATCAAACTCTGCTCTGCAGTGTGTGATATCACAGTCAAAGTTGGATTCTACTAGAACAAAATACATTCCAACATAATGGGAGATCTCTCTCACAAGCTGGAATATGCTAGTAAGCAAACACTTCATCACTTCCTAAAACAAATGCTGTAACACTGCAGTGATGTTAGGGTCCACTTTTTGACATCCCAGCTCCAACATGCACATGGTTCATCCAGCATAAACAACAGATGAAATTAAAGCCACATTCAGTAAAATTATCAGAGTGACTCAACATTATCTATATTAAACAAGTTTGTTTTGAAATAAACATTTTGATTTAGTTACATCATATAGTTCTATAATATCAAATGTTTCACAACAAAAAAGCAGTGGAAGTCCACAATCCACAATAATGTAGAATAGTTAGGTGAACATAAAAAATCAGAAGAAGCACAATCTCCTGTTTTTAACCAATTCTACTTGACTCGAGTCTAAACAAATGAAGGACAAATGGATCCACAGCCAGTCATGCTGCTACTCTTCCAACAGAGGTGGAGGAGAGAGTTTAAGTTGGGAATTTTCTGTTCCTGTTTGGGCTGGCATTAGAAGCCCTGTCTTCTCATTGCTATGGGAGAGTTCTGAAAGGATGGACAACTGGAAGAGAGAGAAAAACAGGACAATTAGAAAAGGTGATACACACGCGCGCACACACACACACACACACACACCCCTTTTGTTTTCTAAACTGCTTATTGCGTATTTGTTCTGTTTTTTTCTTATGAGTATCATAAGAATTAGTAAATGATTTTCCCTCTAGTTACCACCTTTCCCATTTCCCATTGAGTGTTGGAGAAGTATTTGGAGTCGTTCCTTTCCCTGATTAAGCTGTCAAACTGTGGATCTAAGTGAGTAGTGAAGCTCCATGTAGGGCTGGATGTAATGGACAGTGTGACTGACTTCAGGGCGACTGGTGCATGATCACTATTTACAGTGAATTACAGGATAAGAGGAAGTCAGTGCATGAAAGTGATTGATGGAGAGAAGTATGACTATTCTCTTGAAGACAAATTTTTAAGACTATCTTTTTAAGCTATCACCAAAACCAAGTTACCTGACTGCAAAGATCTGCCTATTGATGTGTTGAGCACAATGCTCAAGTCATTAATGATTATGTTATTTGTGAGAAAAATGCCTGATAGAAAGAGGGGTTATTATTGTTGGGACCATTACTGTAGCTTCACTGTTGTAAAAGGTTTGTTGTTGATTGACGCACTGATTATAACATATCTTTCATCTGGGTCTGGTATTGAGTTATTGTAAGTTATGTTATATTCTTTTGTGTATCAGAATAGAGTATAGAGGGTTGGAAGGCAGTCTGTGTGCACGGCGAGTGTATGAGTTATGTGTTTGCATTCATATGTATGTAATAATGAACTGTAGGTACCTGGGTTAAGAACAAGACAGGGATGAACAAAAGAAAGCAAAGACAGATAAATCAAATCAGCATGAGATGAAAAAAAAAAAACCACAATAGTAAACAAAGGCAACAAGTAAGCACAGGACTGGAGAGGGGGGGTGCAGGTGGGAAAACATTGGGATAGTCTCTGTTGCTGGAGGTTCTAGATAAAGTCTTTAGCAGGACTTTTTGCTGTTAAGGCAAGTCTTATTTTACACTGCTCAGAACAGCCATGGTGTGGTTGTAGGGTTGGAGTAAAGTTTGTCCACTACTATGGGGTACAAGGTTCTTCTCTGTTCATTTATTTCACATGGGAAACTGATCATGGATGCCATATTCCGTTCCTTTTATTCATTCAAAATTATCTATATATTTATTTTTTTTATTAGACACAATGTCCATACCCTGGATGGTCCTCGATATAAACAGCGAAGCTGATCCCAGGACTGTTCCTGCTGAAGATCCAATGTTGCCTCAACAAACACCTGGACCACAAGAAATGTTAAGTATAAATATTAATCTGTAATTAGTTACACTTATACAGAGTGAAAAAAGTGAAATGAATGTAGTATCAAAGCAGCTGTAATACAAACAACATAAAATACTTGTTTTATTTATAGATGGGCTCGTGACGGCCTGATGTGTCTTGTGCCTGATGTTTGGTGATTTTTCATGGGACTGCTTGTGCTGTTTTCCTAATAATTAATAATTCCAAAGTTAAATTAAACTGTAATTATGCTTTAACTTTTAAGGGTGACAATCTAATAATAATAATATTTCAGCATAATAATGTCCAGCAGAGCCACAGATGGCAGGCCACCAGCTATCTTGACTGTGGTGTCATATGTAGATATTAAATGTTTTCTGGGATCAGATCAAACCTTACCTTCTTCCTGTGAGCCTCTGCTCCTGCGTCATGATGCATCGATGTGACACGAGTCTGAAATAGAGAGAGAAGGTTGTGTCAGGATTCTTAGTTAATGTAAAACATTCTCTGTGCTTAGAGTGAAAGTGGTTCCCTTCATGAAACCACACTCCACACCAACTCATGGGTAAAACTGCAAAATGCAGGTTCACTATGAGACCAAGGGCATCTGAAATGGCACGAGGCACTAAGTCTTGTATAGGTGACCTGTGTGGACATCTCCAGTCACTATCTTGGTTCATGTATGTGCAGCAGCACTATGTGAAAAAGACCTGGGAGAAGTAGAATACATATCAGAGTGTGTGTGTTCTCAGCCCACTGGTCTCATATCTATGAAACAACTGAGCCAATCATGGTGGAGCAGGAAACAATAAGGAACCTGACAAAATCACGCTGACACTGATGGTGGCTTTATATCTGTGTTTATGTTTGTGGAGATACTGACGGTCTGATCATGTTATTCTGCTAATGTAGCTAGGCTGTAGCTAGGCTGCCTGTACATACTCAGTGCTGCTGGACTCATATTTAATCTATACCGCTGTAAATCCTGCTGTACATATTTAAGATATTTAAGATTTAAGATTTATGTATAATTTTTGCACATACATTGCATTGCTCTGGAACTAGAAAACTGAGGCCTATGCAAATGAAATTTCGTTCTGTATACACTTGCTGCATACTGAATGACAATAAAAGTCTGTCTAAGTCTAAGAAAACTACTATACACTGTTATACAGAGTTGTTTACTGTGTTGAAGGCTATAACACAATTAGTACATTTAAAAAAAGAAAACTGTGTTAGAACTACTTATATATCAATCCAATACTCCTGCTGTATCAGAGCATCCAACTGTGACAGAGCAGCTACATTTTCTTGAAACACCTCATTTCAAGAAGAAAACATGAAGCCTCACTTTTCCCAAAAACACTTGAAAGGAGGCCCAGCAATCTGGTGTCTCCTGCCTAAACAGGCAGAATACAGAGCTGTGTGCTGTTGTTATGTACCATTGCTGCCATTTCTATGTGATTTAATAATGTACCTCATTCTATATCTCTCTTCCTCTAGCTACCTGAGTGTGACATCCAGATAACTACGAGTGAGACATAGCAGGTGCCTGCCTTTTCAGCTTGGTGAAATGCTGCTGTGTTCTTTATTTTTTGTATTTTTGTTTTTTCTGCATTATGTTTTATTCATCTGTTTTCTGAAATGCTAGGTTTTATACCTAAGGCACCACCACAGCAGAGACACTCATACTTTTTCACACATACTGTGCTTGCAGTTGTGTGTGTTTTTTATAGAATAGAATGCCCTTTATTGTCATTATACTAAAAGTACAACGAGATTGGAGAGCTTCTCCTTTACAGTGCAAACATAAAAATATACAGAAACAAAAAATATATATATAGAAAAGATATACAAAAACAGTGCAACTCTATATACAATGAGGTATAGGTGTGAGTGTGAATGTATTGCACAGGTTTTTAAATATTAAATATTAAAGTGCACAGATTGAGGCATATTGCACAGTCTGTGTTATGTTGATGATGGGGGTTGTTGTGTGTGAGAGTTCAGGGTCGTGATGGCTCTTGGGAAGAAACTGTTTTTCAGTCTGTTTGTCCTGGCTTTGATGCACCTGTAGCACCTGCCAGAGGGCAACAGGTCAAACAGCTGGGAACCAGGATGTGAGCTGTCTTTGATGATGTTCTGAGCTCCGCTGAGGCACCGGGTGGTGTAGATGTCTGTCAGGGAGGGGAGAGGGCAGCCAACGATCTTCTGTGCTGCTTTGACTGTCCTCTGAAGCCTCGCTCTGTCTGCCTCAGTGCAACTTCCGTACCAGGTGGAAATACAGTACGTCTACAGGCTCTTGATGGATGAGTGGTAGAAGGCCAGCAGTCGTAGGTGTAGAGACAGTACAGGAGGGGGCTCAGCACGCAGCCCTGTGGTGAGCCGGTGCTCAGTGTGCGGGTGGAGGAAAGGTGGGGGCCAAGTCTCACAGTCTGGGGTCTGTTGGTCAGAAAGTCCTTAATCCAGGTACATGTGAGAGGGGGGAGGCCCAAGGTGACCAGTTTGGTGATCAGGATATCCGGGATGATTGTATTGAATGCCAAGCTGTAATCCACAAAGAGCATCCTGGCATAGCTCTGCTGTTGCTCCGGGTGGCTCAGTACAGCATGCAGAGCAATGGTGATGGCGTCCTCTGTGGATCTGTTTGCCCAGTATGCAAACTGGTGGGGGTCAAGTGTGGATGGGAGACAGTCTTTGACGTGCTGGAGAACCAGTCTCTCGAAGCACTTCATAATTACAGGTGTGAGGGCAACAGGGCAGTAGTCATTAAGGCTGGTTGTGGGTGACTTTTTTGGTACTGGGACTATTGTGGTGGATTTCAGGCAGGAGGGGATGACTGCTTGGGCCAGGAAGACATTGAAGATCCTGCAGAAGATGCGGGACAGCTGGTGGGGACATGCTCTGAGCACCTTGCCAGGTACTCCGTCTGGGCCAGCAGCCTTCCTGGGGTTCACTGCAAGGAGCACACGCCTCACATCGTGCTCCTCTACAGTGGGTGGGGGGTTGCTGGAACCTGGTGGGGGGGGGGGCAGGGCTGAAGCAGATGAGCATCGCTGCGATGATTCAAAATGAGCAAAGAAGCAGTTGAGCTCCTCTGCCAGCGACACGCTCAGGTCTCCTGTTGTTGCATCACAGCCTCTATAGTTGGTGATGCTCTGGAGACCCTGCCACACCTCCCGTGGTCTGTTGCTGGTGAGGTGGGACTCTATCCTCCCCTATCCTCCCTTTTTTCAGGTCAGCTTGAGCCGCACTGTAAAGGGCCCTGTCACCTGACCTGAAGGCAGTGTTGCGGGCCTTGAGGAGTGAGCGGACCTGGCTGGTCATCCAGGGTTTCTGATTTGGAAAAACCCGGATGGTTTTTCAATACATTCTCTGTGAATGTTTCCAGGTCCTGGTGCTCAAAGAGGTCCCAGTCTGTGTGTTGGAAGCAGTCTTGTAGTTCACTGAGTGCAGTCTCGGGCCAAGTTGTAACAGTTTTTGTGGTAGGCCTGGACATAACTTACATAACTTACTGCTGAATCCATTTTACTAAGTTAATATATGATATCTACAGTCACTTTATTGCACCGTCAGTCAATCTTGAATCTGGAATGTAGTGTTCATCATTACAGCAGCAGCCCACAAATAATTCCTTCAGATGTTTACTTTATCTGCAGTTAAAATGTCTGACATTCTTTAAGTGGTCATTCATCACAGAGAACAGTGTTGAAGTTTCTGTATAATTCTGGGTCGCTTACACTCATGTGAATGAGTCCTTTTCATTCACAGTCATATCAAAAATTGTATTTTGATGTACATATCAACCTGCAGTAAACAGAAAAGGAGTGTAGCAAACTGAAAGACAAAAAACTGACTGTAACTGTCAAATAGATGCAAAAACGACACCTGCACCTGCAGAAAAATAATTTGTGAGCCATTTTTAAAGATAAGTGTCTTCAGTAGGAACAGGAGAGGTAGACAGGAAGGGTAAGGAAGTCACTAAATACTGTTGGTTTGGATCTTTTCATGGAATTGTAAAGTGCTGCAAAATAATTAGACTTATCCTTTAATCTTTACACGCTGATAATTTTATACCAGAGTGAACAAACTGAAAAACTGGATTTATGGACCTCTCTTTCTTTGCAGCTCAAACACACACACACGCACCTGTGCCAGGGACGTGCTGCGGCCTCTATTTGGTTCGGTGGAGGGCCCGCCCCTTCCTCCTTGGCTGGAGGAACATTTATAGCAGCTCCACCGCTGTTGCTGCTCTGATGCAAAGCCCCACCCACAGTCCTTCTGCTGCAGGCACTGCAGGTGGTACAGGTGGCCACAGCTGACAAGGCACACAGATACATACATTAGCACCTGTGAACATGTTGTCCTTTTTCATTACATCTATCTGGCAGCAGCAGAGTAGCCAGATGATGAGAAATAGTGTAAATACTGGTGTAAATACTGATTTTCAGACAAATAACTACACAACACTAAACAGATCATGGGAAACCATCTGCTCACTGCAAACAGGAACCACTGGTCCAGAGGTTAAACACCTCCTGTGAGTGTTACCTGAACACAATGATCTCTTCAGCTGAATCCTGCCTCCTCTTGTACTGCTGGAGGCAGATGTTACAGTAGTCCTGTCGTGGGTGGAGGCCCCTTGTGACAGCAGCACGCAGGTGAGCCAGGGACCAGTGGAGGTCATGGTTCAGCAGACTGGTAGTTGTTTCAAGTAAAGTCTAAAACAGAAAAGACGTGGAAAAGAAGCATTATTTAAATCCAATCTGTTTCTTCTTTACATGTAAATCACATGTATTCACATATGCTATAGAAGAGTGTGAATTATAGATGATGTTTTTCTTCAAAAGTATAAACACAAGTCTGTTTTATTGTGTTTTATTGTACAGACATCAGCAATATAAACTGTCAATAGCATGAGAAAATGTTTATGGCTTAGATGGAGTCATTTCTTAGAATGTGTGTGTAGAAAGGACATGCCAGTCTGCGTCTTTGAATTACTGCTCAGGCACTGGTTTGGGTCTCGGTTTCATTACAGTTAAACCCATTGTTGTTACTGCAATATGTATGTTGAGAGTTCACCACCACCACTTCTCTCCACTGTATAAATACAATGTAGCAAATACACAATAAACAATATGGCACAATACAGACAACACATGGAATATTCTAAATACAATGAACGGTAACAACAGTGACCTACTAATATTAGAGTGCCCAGCTCATGTTATGAGCTATTTCTCTGTAAGCTTACAGAAGATATTGTTAGACTTTACTAGACGTTGTATGTGGATCACAACTACTATAGATACCAGCTGTTGCACTTTGTGAAAAATGAAATTTGATTACATGTTGTTAACATAGGGTTAACAACTGAAACTCACTCACCCTGAACTCTGTGTATAGTTGCCTGTCTTTGAGGTGTTTAGATAAGTGTTCATCTCTCTTTGTTTGAAATGCTCTCTGATGTTTTTTACATGCTGGTTTTTGGTTGTTTAGAATTTATCACTGATGATCAAACTCAAATGCAGTAACTCTTGGGAATGTTTTTTCCACCAGTCATGGTGGGTCTGTTGCTGTGCCTGCACTTTACAGCTGTTGTAGTTACTGTGTCTGCCTTCCTCCTTCTTCTTCTCCTTGTGTTTGATGTCAGACTAGAGCACTTGTAGGGTAATTATGCTGCTCTTGTCAGGAAGAATCACATCTCCAGTACCCACAACATCTTCAGTACCTGCAGTATTGTAGAAAAACAACTACCGCTGCATTTCTGCTATCAACTGCTTACTGAAGTATTCTTTCTGGAGAGATCCCTAGTTTATAGTAGTACACACACACACACACACACACACACACACACACACACACACACACCACACAGACAGTGCTTTACCTGTTCATAGTTAAAAGTGTCCAGCATACCCAGAATGAGGCCCTGGATCTCTGCCAGCTTCCCTTTCCCATAGACAGGGTCCTGACAGACACAAACATGCAGACAGCATCACATATCATGAGTACACAATATACAGCACTGAGAGACCATCTATTTATTAAATCACACACTAGGTCTTTTGGTCCAACATTAATGGTTTCTCTTCAAAGTTAAGTAACACACATTCATCACGTTATTACAGTATATTTTTCTTTTGATGATGATGACAGTCTTCTGTATTGTTATCCATTTAATCTTTTAGCACCACTGACACACAGCTTCAGGTCCTTCAGTGCAGAGATGGATGAGCTGAGGAATAGGATGACAAAGTCATCTATAAAGCACGAGGGGTCACTCAGTGGTTTGATGAATGAGAAAATGATGTGAACCATATGCTGTGACTGTCACAGTCACCAGACCTCAGCCCAGCTGAACACCAGTGGGAGATTTTGGAACAACATGTTAGACAGCGCTCCCCACCACCATCATCAGAACACCAACTGAGGTAATGGTGGAAGAGTGGTGTTCCATCCCTCCACAAGAGTTCCAGAGACTTGTAGACAGTTGTATTATGCTGCAGTGGGGGTTTGAGATGTTTTACTGGAATCTCTTAGACATTTTAAAAATCTCTGCACCACTAGATACCACTGTAACCAACTGTAAACACACACACACTGCAGGTCTTTGTGAAGCAGATCTACAGACAGTGACTGTTTGATACTGAGACACTAAGAATCACTTTAAAGTAGGGAAGATTAGGAAAGGCTGCACACAAACATACATACACACCTGCAGTATTCGCTGGATGATGGCAGGCAGAGAGATGAAGCTGCTCATACAGTTGAGAACCTTCATTGTCAGCTCCTTCAGCACTGAGACACAAACATAATGAATACTATTTTAATCAAAAGCACAATCCTCATTCTCAACACTGTCATTAGATTCACAACAAAGGCTTGGTATACCTTTTTTAGGTGATGAATAAATAATAAACAGGGTGCTCAATGGCTACATAAATTATGATCCTATCATACATGATCATAAAGAAAGAATTGTTTATGGACATCCACTGATTCTGGGCCACTAAGGACAGAGGATATGAAATGAAAAAAGATCACATTTGGTGCAGACTCCATGACTGCTCTTAATTCAATATGGAAGATTTAAAATGAGTAAATGAAAAAAAAAATCAAACCAAGAAATAATGTGAAATACCATATAACACACAGTTATATACACCAATCAGCCATAACATTAAAACCACTGACGGCTGAAGTGAATAACATTCATCATCTTGTTACAATACAATGTTCTGCTGAGGAACCATGGGTCCTTCATTCATCTAGATGTTACTTTGACATGTACCACCCACCTAAACATTGTTTTAGACCACGCACACAACCCCAATGGCAACAACACTCCCCAATGTCAGGGGCCTCCTCCAGCAGGATAATGCTCCCACCACAAAAACTGTTCAGAAATGTCTCGAGGAACACAACAAAGAGCCCAAGGTGTTGACCTGGCCTCCAGACTCCCCAGATCCCAGTCTGACCCAGCATCTGTGGGATGATCCAGAACAAGTCAGATCCATGGAGGCCCCATCCTGCAACCCACAGGACCCAAAGGCTCTGCTGCCAATGTCCCAGTGCCAGACACTACAGGAAATCTTCAGAGATCCCATGTCCAAGCCCCAACAGGTCAGAGCTGTTTTGCCAGTATGAGGGGGACCTATGGGATCTGGGGAGTTTGGAGCCCAGGTTAACAGCTTTGGCTCTTTGTCGTGTTCCTGTGGCGGAAACATTATCCTGCTGTGGGAGGCCCCTGACATTGGGGAGTGTTGTTGCCATTGGAGGGGTGTGTGCTTGGTTTGTGACAATATTTAGGTGGGTGGTACGTGATAAAGTAACGTCCAAATGAATGTCAGGACCAAAGATTCCTCAGCAAAACATTGTGTTATAACGAGATGATCGATGTTATTCACTTCATCCACCAGTGGTCATAATGTTATGGCTGATCAGTGTATATTCCCTTTTCATTTATGCATTTAGATCTTTTGTCTTTAAGAACTGAGTAAATTGTTTTTTGTCATGTATTTTCCATGTTACATTGATAACAACACAGAGAATAGAGTGAGGGTGTGTATTATACTTCAGTGTACTTAAACGCAAAACACTGACTAACTTTCATGACACAAAAATGGTGAATGACTTGGGCTCAGATCAGGGCCAGCAATCCATGCCAGACATCCGTGCTCACTTGCCTAGTAATACAAAAAAAGTGCACGTGTGTGTTTACCCTCAGAGGTGTGTTTGGCATTGATCCCCTTCACTAGTTTCTGAGAAGCCATCATGGTCTCCAGCAGAGGGAACCACAGAGCCTGTGAGGAAAAAAAAAGCAATGAGCAGATAGTGGTTCCCCTACCCCCACCCACCCAAACACACACACACACACACACACACACACACACACACACACACACACACACACACTACCTCTCTTTGTTGCTGGTACAGGTTGTGAGAGCTTCGGTGACACAAGGCAATGATATCATTCAGTGAATCCTTTACTCTCATCAGAGTTGAATCACTGCGTCTCTCATCTTCATCCTGTTCTCCATCTCCTCCTTCAACTCCTGTGTCACTCTCAGCAGTGAGGAGACACAGTTTTTCCTTTAGTGTCTGCAGAGAGCAAGAAAACACTTCAGTGACAATAACAGCTACATGAAACAGCAGTGCTGGAAGGTAAACATTTACTACACACAGTGGTGTGTGTGGACACTGATGTGACAGATATGACAGTACCACTATAGATTTTGTATCAAATCAGTAAATGATGAATGACTGTGATGTGTTTTGTAGCTACCTCTAACAAGACAGAAAAAGCACCATGAACATCTCCCTTCTTCTCCAGCAGATAGGCGGTAGCCTCATTGTGGTGGTACTTCTCTGTTATCTACAGAGAAAGACAGAGAGGCACATGCTTTCAGACTCATAGTTGCAATTAAGAGGTGCTGTATCATCACAGCACTACAGTAGATGAGGAAATGATTCCCATATGTATTATATCATGCATTATAATGCAGTGCAGTTTACTTCCTTTAAAGTACCAGGTGTGATTAATCAGGTCGTTATCTTTGTCCTGACAGAGACATTGTGAAGTTGAAACCAGGTGGCATTTTCAACCATTATTATGCCTGACTACATAAACACTGTTAAAACCATCTCGTCCTTGCTCCACCTAAAGGTGGAAGAATGTTTCCTTTTGTCCACCAGTTTTTTATTAGCCATGTTAGTGGCAGGTCTCACACACTTGTCTACAGTTTTTCAGTGACATGTGCATCTGACTCATGTACATCTTCTGGAACAGATTTGAATTAATATTAATTGCAGCTGTTGACACAGGCTGCGTAACAACTCATATTGTATTTGTGCTTATGGATGTAACTGCAACCAGATTTTTGTTAAGGCTGTTTTCTTCCATTTCATGTGTGTAACTGATTGAGTACTGGTCTGCTGGGCTTATATCAGTACTCTGCCTGAACACTTCATTCGCAGACACTGATAGAAGTTTGTCTACACAGAAGGCATTTCAGCCCCATTTTTGGTCATCCATCTCACATGTCTAACACAAGAGATTTTTCCATTTCAATCAATACAGCTGTCTACACAGGTAACATAGTGAAAGCAGCACATCAGCAGCAGCTTCAGTGCACTGACAGAAGATGCATTCAGGTACAGTACTGCTGTGCAGGTCACCTGTGTTTTAGGAGTGCTCATAACACAAGAAAACAGACCTGAAGCCTAAAATGACACTTTAGGTCACAGGTAGGGCACAGGCGACATTTCAGGTGTTTATCAGCTATCCATCCTGTGTTTGTCTAACAGAAAAGATAGACTGGTCCGTTAGTGATATCTAATTTCATTAAGGGGCTTATTCAACTCATTCTGTTTACATAAAAACTAAAGTCTAAATGTAAAGCATGTTATTGATTATACGATAGCAGTATGTGGTGGGTAACACTAGAAATAACTACTAACACAGTTTGTAAAAATCTGAGACACTAGTTAGGACACTACTTACCTGGCAGATTTAGTGACTTTATGAGCTTCACATATTTTACATTCTCATCTCTAATTTGTAACAATGCATTACTGAAGTTATTATTTAGAATTTTGCTCTCAGTCACAGTACCAGTACCAGTACAGTAGCAATATTTTTTAACTGTGAAGAACTGTTGTAGCATGTAACTCTTCCTGTCAGTTTACTGCCACGAAACTAGGGGCTGGTTTCTTCCCTTAAGGTTCCCTCATTTACTTCTGTTTTATTTTTGCTCACATTCTACCTGTCAGTAAGACTCCTTGGACCTTTTTTCTGCTTGTCCTTCGGTCCTAGTTAAGGAGCCTGTGTATGTAGTGGCCATACCTAGGCTGTATCTGATCATGCACCTCCTCAAAAACGTACACATGTGTCTGAGCCACAGCAGCTACAGACACAGTAAGAACTAACTGTGATGAGCCAGCTTGTGTTTCTAATGCCAGAAGAGATTTTTGGGATTGAAGAGCACTTGAAGCAAGCTGAAGAAAGGTTCAGTAATATTTTCCTTTTCAGTAATACACAGCTAGTGAAGCCATGTCCACTGTAACCCTTCTGCTCAACATGACCCCTGCTCTCTCTCAGTGAATCAAAGTGTTAATATAACGACTACAGTCTAAAGTCTAAATGAGGCAGACCTTCCCATACTCACAAACTGAATGGAGGAATGTAAACACAGTCACCGTGGAGAATATAATTAAGGCAAATCTGACAGGGTCACCAACACATCCATCTGGTGTTGCGATGGAGCAATCAACTGGAGAAATCCAATGTTGAACTATAAATCAAAATGGCCATGCAAGCAGCTCAGAGAGCTGACAGCTAGCCCTGCTCTTCCTGCAACAGACCTGTAGCTGGTCCTAGAAGAACTCAGTGCAGGTATTCAGCACCTGAGAACACACACATGCAATGCACAAAATCAAAGTATAGCAGATGGTAGCTACTTGTATGGCCTCCTCCAGTCTGTAGTGCTGCGAGGCCTGGAGGAAGCTCAGGAGCTGCTGGGGTGCGAAGTGACACAGTAAGTCCAGTAGAAGCTCATGGAGGTCACGTTCCTGAGGCAGGATGATCCCTGAATGATGGCCCTCCCTGAGTGACAGAGCAGAGCAGGAGGAGATGACGCAAACTTAAAATAAGAGCAGGGTCGGGGTGGCAGAGTTATCATTAGAACAAGATCACACAATGTACCATGGCTCCAGGAGGCAGCTGAGGAACTTGAACAGTAGCTGGTCATCCTAGAGACAGAGACGAAGACAGAGAGGGTACTGGTATTGTGAGAGATATACTGGTGAGTATCTGCAAAAGTGTGAAAATCAATCTGCTCATTTTTTGTATTAACTGCAGACACTGAATGGACATACAGAATACAAGAGAAGGCTTTGATAGCAGCTACTCAGGCTTTAATACCTTCAAAGCATAATGTTCTTCCTTAGACAGCATCCAGCAAATGACATTTCACACTTTTTGTGCTGAAAAGCTTCCCTTCTTTTTTTGTTGTGGTTTAAAGAACTCAGTGACAATCAAGATATTTGTTCCAGGAAAAGTAAAAATGCAGTTTTGGTGCAGATAATTGTAGTTGAGTATTTCTATAGTAGTTGTGTAGTGATAGTAACCTGTACAGGTAGCCCAACTGTCAGAGCTAGTGTTACCAGATAAGGAAGATATTTAATAATACCATTATCTATTTTGAGCTTACCTCAAGCTCAGAGATGATTTGCTGCACCTCCTCAGTTAAGTGAAACACCACTATGTCAGCTGACTTGCTGGGGTCAAGGGTCACCAGCTCCTGTGAACACATGTTGGAGGGCTCCTATGTTAATGTAAACACATTCACTTACAGATACATCATTAGCCAGAGAAAGTCTACCTTCATCTGTGTCCTTGTCCTTAAAAACCGCTCATTGCACTGAAGAAAAATAAGTAGTTCACTAAACAAATCAAGGCTGATACATTTTTTCATCCAACTTATGACTATTCAGCCAGCTCAAGACTCTGACGCTGTGTTGTGCTACATAGTTATGTGACTATTACGTTACTCATTATAAGCAAAAGACAAAGACCAAAATGGCTCTTAGTGACTGGATACTGTAAATGGTAAATGGATTGTACTTATATAGTCACATGTCACATTCACCCATTCACAGGAGGAGGAAGACCAACTGTGATCCAGCCTGGAAAAGCACTAGAAATTGTTTGAAACAGTTTGTATATGTCACCTAGCCCAGCTCACATTAATTATCTCAGCATCTAAACCTTCAACATGTCTCTTAGACCCCATCCCAACTAGGCTGCTTAAGGAAGCTCTGCCCTTAATTTGCAGTCCTGTATTAGATATGTTAAATCTGTCCTTGTTAACAGGTTATGTGCCGCAGTCGTATAAAACAGCTGTAATCAAACCTCTTCTAAAAAAGCCCACTCTAGATCCAGACGTATTAGCCAATTACAGACCAATATCTAACCTCCCCTTTCTTTCTAAGATCCTGGAGAAAGCAGTTGCAAAACAGTTGTGCGACTTTCTACAGGATAATAGTTTATTTGAGGATTTTCAGTCAGGATTTAGGTTGTATCACAGCACAGAGACAGCACTTGTAAAAGTTACAAATGACCTCCTGATAGCATCAGACAACGGACTTGTTTCTGTACTTGTCTTGTTAGATCTCAGTGCTGCTTTTGATACAATTGACCATCACATCCTTTTACAGAGACTGGAGCACTTTATTGGTATTAAAGGAACTGCACTAAACTGGTTTAAGTCCTATCTATCTGATAGGCTTCAGTTTGTACATGTTAACAACTACTCCTCCATGTACACAAAAATTAGACATGGAGTTCCACAAGGGTCAGTGCTTGGACCAATCCTCTTCACTTTGTATATGCTTCCCTTGGGCAATATTATCAGGAAACACTCCATAAATTTCCATTGTTATGCAGATGATACACAGCTTTATCTGTCAATGGAACCTGATGAAACCAATCATCTAGCCAAACTCCAGGCTTGTCTTAGGGACATTAAAATCTGGATGACAAGCAACTTCTTACTACTAAACTCAGATAAAACTGAAATCATTATAATTGGTCCTGAACACGTCAGAAATAAACTTTCTAATGACGTAGCTCCACTAGACGGCATTACCCTGGCTCCCAGCTCCACTGTAAAGAACCTTGGAGTCATCTTTGATCAGGATATGTCCTTTAACTCACACATAAAACAAACTTCTAGGACTGCCTTCTTTCACCTGTGTAATATCACCAAAATGAGACATTTTCTGTCCCAAAAAGATGCAGAAAAACTAGTCCATGCATTTGTTACTTCCAGACTGGGTTACTGTAATTCACTATTATCAGGCTGCCCCAACAAGTCTCTAAAGACTCTGCAGCTGATCCAAAATGCTGCAGCACCATACTGACAGGAACTAGGAAAAGAGACCATATTTCTCACTGTGTTAGCTTCTCTATGTTGGCTCCCAGTCAAATCCAGAAATGAAATTCAAAATCCTCCTCCTCACGCCTGTTATAATGGTCAGGCTCAATACTTACCTTAAAAGATCTCATAGTCCCCTACAATCCCACTGGGACTCTGTGCTCCCAGAATGCTGGTGCAAAATTGTTTCCAGAGTTTCCAGGAGTAGAATGGGAGGCAGAGCCTGATTATCAGGTTCTCTACTGTGGAACCTTCTCCCAATCTTTCGGTCAGGCAGACACCCTCTATGCCTTTAAAATTGACTTGAAACTTTCCTCTTTGATAAAGCTTATAGTTAGGGTTTGGCTCAGGCGAACCATCATAGTTATGCTACTATGGCCCTGAACTGCTAGGAGATCTCCATGATGCTGAGCTTCTCTCTCTCTCTCCCTCTCTCTCTCTCTCTCTCTTTCTCTCTCCCTCTCTCTCTCTCTCTCCATCAAGTATGGATTCATATCCCATGTTACATCTAACTCAATATCTTCCTTTCCTGTAGTATTGTATCTTCCGTCTCTCTCTCCTCTTCTGTCTCTTTCTGCAGGTATTTCACCTCTGGGCTGTAGGAGTCTGATCTGTGACCAACCGTCTCCTGCTGCTCCTACAACTCCACTCAACACCTGCTGCTAAATTAGAAATTGCCTGCTGCTATTAGTTTGTGTGCTGTGGCCAGCAGCTAATACTTTTAATTATCACTACTATCATTACTACTGCTGTAGTACTGTATTACCTCACCTTACATCTGATATGGGACACTGTGTTATGCTGTATTTATTTACTATTATCTCTCCCCCTCCCCCCTCTCCCCTCTCTCTCCTCCTTCTTAACCTTGATTCGAGCAGATGGCGCCACCCTGAGTCCGGTTCTGCTCGAGGTTTCTGCCTCTCAAAGTGTTTCCTCTCCACTGTCTCCTAGTGCTCATGAAGGTGGGAGCATTTGGGTCTCTCTGTAAATACCTATTTTAAAGAGTATGGTCTAGACCTGCTCTATATGAAAAGTGCCTTGAGATGACTGTTGTTGTGATATGGCGCTATATAAATAAATTGAATTGAATTGGATTGTGTATCTACTGACCTGGATGTGTTGCAGTACTTTGTCCTTGACTGTTTGTTTCTCTTCTGGGCTGTAGCCAGGCATGGACAGCAGATTGTGGATGTAGCTGAAGATCTCCCCCTACCACAACCACACACACACACACACACACACACACACACACAGTCTCTTTAAATACTTTATTTGAAATCACCATTACATTACAATTGTCAATAGAACTAAAATATTTACAGAGGTCCTCTACAGTCTTCAATCCTCAAGTGTGCAGAAACACAGCCAGATGTCCACATTAATTTCAGACAGTTTACCTTTCTGGTAGTCTCTCAGGTAGCGATCAATGATCCTGTCATACCAGATGTTTTCTTCTCATACAGAAATTCACAATTTGGTAGCTGAAGGGCCAAAACAAAGGAGGCTAAAAATAGTGTAATAATAGCAATATGATAATAATAACATAATAAAATGTAAAATGTACAAAGTCACTATTCTAACTATATTTCCATTGTTATCCCTGGTGTTCACAGGTAGTTGAGCTAACACAAAATGCTGAAGTTTCTGGATGACATTCTGGATAGTTTCTATGTCTGGGTCAAATGTGTGTAATGTGAAATGTGATGTCTTAAAAAGCCTCCTCACAAACACCACACTGCTCTTCACCTTTCTCATCAAGTGGAACATGTTATATACATGATATATATAATATAATATATAATATTAATATATATAATAATAATAATATATATAATATATAATTATTCAGTGCAAATGTATATCCGGTCAACTTCTCACAACTTGGCCTTATTCTCTGCTTGACAACAACCTTTCTTCATTAAACTGGACCCACACCCCCCAACCTGCAGCAACTCCAGCAGAACCTACAAACCAATCACAATGAAGACTGGTAATGTAGAATATATATAGCTATACATATCTCTACATATATACATATATCCTCTCCTTTTCTCTGTATTCTTCACTAACCTGCTGCACTCTCAGTGTGTGGAGTCATCGTCTGGGCAACACAGGAACTCCAGAACCTGGGAGAGACAATAAGAGTAATAACAGTTAGTTTATTCTGTTAAAGCTTCGCCTAAACTGAAGTGCTGATGTGTCAAAACAATGGCTGAAACAGAGGCAGAGCAGACCACAGTCTTCAGAAATTTTAACCAGTGGATTTACACTAGTTTTGATCATGTAAGTCAGCAATAAACAAAGAAGTATTGTTTGAGGTATCAGCTATTACACTTATAATACCGTGGTATAAATACAATTAAACATATATTAAACAATATATTTAACAACAACACAAATCAATTAAATCATATATATCATATAACAAGGAGAGATATTAATAAAGATCACATCATTTAAGCGTTTAGAGAGAAAAATAAAGTGGATCATTTAAAGAGAGGTAGAATCACCTCTTTATCTGTGCAGATGGATTTCTGATCTAGAAAGATGAGATCTGGAGCACACGATAACAGTGATGATTTGATGGTTTCTATGATCACCACTGCCTCTCCATACTTTGATAAAGACATGCTTTATGTCGAAACGTTAGCTCCAGATCTCATCTTTCAAGGCTGTCATTTATTCAACTTTGTTTAGTCTACAATTGGCTTCAGCTGATTTACGAGTTTACATTAAATTTGCCACATAGTGACAATTTTACAATTCAAATGTGAATAGCAAATAAATGGGATGTGGTTGGCAATAATAGAATGGTGTGCAAACAAAAGGATCAAAACTTTTAATCTGTGAAAACTTTTTTTTCACATTGACTGGATGAACATCATCAGCCATAAATACTTACTAAAAAGCCCAGCTGTGCTGTCTGCCAGAGAGAAGTTGGTGTCTGAGGTGTATCATCAGTATTTCTATTCATTATAGAAACTGTCTGACTTTTGATGAGTGGTGATGGTGGGCTGGGCAGCACAGTCCTTGAGAAGCTCAGAGACTATCCTTCTAGAGGTTCAAAATTTGCTTCTCCGATAGTTACAAACACCTGGAATGAGAAAAGTGGCTGTGGTCACCCAGTAATTATGAACTGGTGCAAAACATTTTGGGAGAGTGGAGTCCTAAGCAGAAAAGCTCACTGCACATTTCACTGCATTGTTACATAACTCATTTTCTCTCCTTTGGGTGCTCATACAGTACCCTGCCTTAAACTGCTGATTGGTTACCTGATCAAAACTTCTGATTAAAAGTGTATTATCTGGCTTGACCAACCCTGTCAGGCAAAAGGTGAAACCTCCACCTGGGAGGGTAAGAATCCTGGATTGTCCACATCACCTGGGTAACAAGAATGACATGTTAATGATCAAGGCAAAGAAAAGATACAGAGAACACAACTGTAACGTAGTTAATAATATGACTCTCTGAAACCATCTGTCATTTCCATCCAGGATAACAATCAAGATGGCTCATCACTGTTCATGACATGCAGTCCTTCAGGTAGGCTAAATGATGTCTCAGTGTGTTTATGGGTTTGAAAAACACAGGAATATTATTCACAATTTTAAAGACTTGAATATTCCAACTATAAGCATAGCCATGTCTCTGTGTTTTGTGTAGTGCCAGTTTTTGGTTGTAGTCAAAGAACAAAAAGATTTTGTGCTAAAATGGTTCTACAAAGATCACCTTGTATTCACCTCTCCAAACTGTCTTCACTATCAACAGTTATATGAAGCAAATACCAACAAAGACAGAGAATTATTTTGTGATTTTACCTATGTAGTAAGATATCTACTATCCTCTGCTGGTATAAGAGCCTGCTTGTCATTCTTGAAGTCTTCAAATGTCTAGAATGGGCCAGAATCATATCTTAAATAACAGAAAAAAAATATGAAGAACACTTCACTTTTTGCAGTGTAGTCACTATTAATTTCAACAATACAAGATGTATATGAAAATTAGAGTTGGATTCCAGAAATAATTGGGATGTGTATGATTAGATATTAAATGATTCGCGCTGCCAATCAGCACCAGTCAGTTAAACTAATTATTAATGTTATATTCATGTACAACGCAGTTAACTGTTGCAGCAAGATGTTTACACACCTGCCTACCACTAGACCCCTCCCCGTTCTAATGCCTGGATGTTGTAAACCCAGCCGGTGGAAAGTGGGATTTTTCTGTGACATGTTAAATAGCAGGTAAACTAACGCCCTTCTACTGATAGTGAGATTGCTGTTAAAATGGAACTGATTTAGTTAATGGTCTACTGTTAGATACTATTCAATATAGTCTTTCACTAAATACATACAGTGCATTCAGAAAGTATAATCTGGTTCCTCACAGTCTGAGAGACCTTCAGCAGCTTGTCAACTGTCACTGAGGAGACACTTCTGTCTGTCCACTCTGTCATATAGCCCAGATCGGTGGAGTGTTGCAGTGATGGTCGTTTCTCCCATCTCTGTTACCAACAGTTATGTCAGTGTGATATTTCAGTTTTTTCCTCCTTAATAGATTTGCAAAAGATTCTACAATTTTGTTTTCACTTTGTCATCATGGGGTGTTAAGTGTGGATTGGTGAGGAAAAAAATGATTTCTTTTTCTTTTAGCATGAACAACATAACAAAATGTGAAAAAAGTCAAGGGATCTGAATACTTTCTGAATGCACTGTAGTTACCAGCATCACAAGAGTTAAAATAATATGCAGAGATCTCACCATGGCCAGGACATTGAGGAATTCCCGGGTGTCAAAGTGGAGGAGGGTACGAATAAACGGGAAAACCTCTTCCTCCTCTGACGAGTCAGCTGAATGAAGACGGATCAGGAACTCAAACACCTGACAGACACACACACACACACACACAGAGTAAATTTTATCCTATTTTTTTTTTATCTCATGTGTTATCTAGCCTGTGTATTGGTCTGACATTAAATTATTTATTAAATGCCAAAAACAACTCTAAAATAACCAAACATGTGAATCTAATTACCCTATGACAGCATGGCCAAAATGTGAACTATGGATAAAATATGTGATGTGGAAAAACACAAAGTTGATCATTATGTTACTGCAGGAAATTCCACTATTGTATCGTAATTTATTTTTAAAACATGATTTAGGGCATCTGACATTAGTTTGCATAACTGGTCAATGTTTACCGTCATCTACTATTTTGCTAATATTTGCCAAACACTGAAGACAACTCTCCACTCAGCAGGATGTAACCAACCGCTTGAGTTGTTTTGAAGCAGAGACTAGTGGTCATAAATGTACAAGCACAGTAGATTACAACATTGTTCATCAAAACTATTTCATTAGAATCAAAAATAAATATAATTAAGTAGCCAGCTGGACTTAAATGAGTTGGACTGGCAGCCGGCGCTTATGGAAACTTTGCAGTATCTTCATACCTGGTTCTTGACTTGAACCACAAGGTCTTCAGGGATATCTCCCAGAGGATATGCCCTGCCTGCAAGACAGCAGCTATATACAACATACACACACAGGTGAGTGCACACTTCAATCAACATTTTTATACTGTATAAACAGTTTGTAGGATATTATATACATTCTGCAGGCAGCTGTGAGCGGCATTATTGGTAAGAATCATGGGCCTGTCAAAGTGAAAGTGAAAAACTCAACTAAATGGTTGAATCACAATTAAACATGATCTTTTGGCAACATGGGCATGCATTGGCAACCACAATTTACATGTATCTCTGCATCTCTATCTTTTTATTTTCCTTTCTCTCCCTCTCTCTCTCTGCATCTCCATCTCCTTCAGCCATCATGTGTCCCATAAGCACCCTGACACTCCTAACATTCGCTGCCTATACGCTGCCTGTGCCAGCAGCCAGCTTTGTGTGTTTACTTCACAGAGCCCACCTAACAATCTGTGGCAACACATGGTTTTTTAGGCCTTAGAACAATCAATCAAATACATTGTTTACGTGTTGACTAGTATTCACATTTGTGGTACAGAAACAGACAGACAGAAACTAAACCTTTGGCCATAATGTATACCAAATGCACAGACCACTGGACTGAGGAATAAACTGATATCTGTGTGAACCTACCTTATGTACACCAGAAGTTTGTTTCCCATCACCACTTCTTCATCTGTCCAAGAAGAGGAGCACAGTTACAGACTTGCAGGCGCTTTTCAAACTCTGTACTACTGAAATACTTCAAGTGATTTCCCCAAAAAGCTCTATATCTGTAGGAATCTTATCCATTAATGTTGTCCAGGACTTATAACAACAATCTGAGCTTGTCAGTAGCAAACATATGCACTTTAGTGGACATTCTTTGAAGTGGACAATTGCATTTGTTTACATTGCAGCAGTTGTTTAGTGGTTCTGGGTACACCACTCTTGTTCAATAGTGGACTGATTGCAAAGATTTTTGTCCCTATCAATCATTTACACCCAAAAACATGTGAAACATGTGGCCCAGGTTCAGAAATCCACGAGTATAAAGCTATTGGTGCTGTGGTGGTGCATGGTTTCCAGCCCTACCTGTTAGGCTCCTCCCCTCCCTAAGTGGTGGTCCAATCACTGCAAAGAGCTTCTGAAATATAAAGATGAAGTAGAGAGACACAGAGGAGTATATAATCAATTATTGATGAGGACCTGATGTACAGTTCATATTAACAGCATGTATTAGATGTCCAAGAATAGATTCAATAGATGACTAAAAACTGATTAGATTGTGAATCTGATTGTGACTGTGTATTTGGCTGCTGTTACCACAGTATTCAGTATTCCAGCCACCACCTGCTCCATCATCTGACCTCACTTTCCATCACTTTTTTGACTCCTACTGTGTTAATAACACATTAAGACTGCAGATCAGTGTGTATTATAATTTCACGAGTAATAAAGTGGAGTCATGTGACCCTGATGATCCCACGGCTCAGATCTTGGTAAAAAATAATAGCTGAAGGCTGCAAACAGGTACAGAGCCCAAAACAGCTGACCAGCTATTCATGGAATTTGTCTAATTGAAGCTTTCTAACATAGAAAGTTTATTTAGGAACATTCTCATCAGAAATTCAGACAAACTAACAGTGATGTCTCATAGAGCCTTTTCCCAGCAAGAGGAGCACAATTTAAACAAAAGGCAAAAGTGGAAACTCACATTAAGCCACACAATGTTTTCAACTCTACCTTTGCTTCACAGAGCCTCTGTAGGAAATAATATTCATGAATGTAAAGTAAGGTCCCCAAACAGCTCATCTTAGTGACAGGAGGTTAAAAGGTTAAATGCTCTGCATTTTGTTTACATATTGCCATTTAAATCAAACTGAAATTAAAGTCATTCTGTTGGATATAATTTAGCTAAAAATCTGCATCAATTTTGACATGATGAAAGTGATGAAACTCTTTGGCTGAGGACTTACCTCCATAGGCGTAATGTAGTCATTCATGCCGCTGTTGAAAACGTAGATCATTGCATCGTACAGTTGGTTCTCCCAGCACACTCGAACCACCTTCAAACACACACACACACACAAGGCCTGTAGTGAAATAGATATCAGTGGAACAGGCTAACTGTTGTTTTCACTCATTTTGGCTGACTGCTGCAGACCACTGTGGACGGCATTATTTACTTACAACACACACACACGCACAGACACACCTGCTGTATGTCCAGGCTGGTGACATCCAGATGGACGATGCATCTCTCCAGGCTGTCCATCATACCATTGCTATGGTAATGAGCCAGGAGGTCCCTCATGATGGGTGTGGTGAGGTGACCAAGGCGGTCTGCTACAATGTACGTCTCCAGCGACTCCAGGAAAACACCCTTAGCAACCGTGTTCTCCGCCAGCCGAGCATACAGCTGGTTGAACAGCAGGTCGCTGCACACATGTACACACACACACAGAGAGAGACAACTTTCTATCTTTGGAGGTTACTGTGCTAAAATTAGGTTTCCTATTAATAATCATTTCATCAATATAGCACCTTTCAAAACAACTGCTACAAAGTGCATCACAAAGAAGGACAAATAAAAGGAAATAAGAAAACAATCAAAAGCAGTAAGGCCTAGCTTTGAAAAAAAGAAGAACAAACAAACAAACACTGTCCAATACTTTTGAAACCCATGCATTAGACATTCCTTGCCATACTGCCTTTTTTCTGACTTGGTTCTGAAGACTTTAAACACCGTGCTGAACTTCAGTGCAGGAGAAGTACACCTGTTTCCACTTACAAAAAAATATGTAATTTACTCTGGGGTGGACAAACCCTTGCATAGAAAAGTATATACTTACGCTCTCTGCAGCAGAAGGCAGTAATCCACCAGGATTGGAATCACATCCTGAGCACACCACAGAGAGAGACATTGATGTTACAATAATGTTCTTCAATGAATCATGTCAACAAATTAGAGAGGACCAAGCACAGGCGGCATGGTGCTGCAGTGGTTTACACTGTCCAGTCACAGCAAGAAGGTTCCAGGTTCAAACCCTGGTTCGCCCGGGGCTTTTCTGTGTGGAGTTCACACGTTCTCCCTGTGTGGGTTTCGTCCGGTTACTCTTCTGACATGCAGGTTAACTGGTGACTCTAAATTTCCCACAGGTGTGAATGTGAGTGTGAATGGTTGTTTGTCTCTATATGTCAGCCCTGTGACAGACTGGTGATCTGTCCAGGGTGTACCCTGCCTCTCACCCAGTGTCAGCTGGGATTGGCTCCAGCCAATGCTATGTATTACCTTTCAGAATGATATATTATAATTTTACTCCACAACATTTATTTGTCAACTAGCTAGTTAATGAATTTAGTAATGAATCTGTGTGAGTGTAAGAGCACGGGCAAGTCTATAGGGTCATCAGTGGGACACCCCCTCAGTAACTGGTGTTTTGTCGAATTGAACCCATGACACAGAGATGGCAGTGTGTTCCAGTGTCCTCTTGTCCTCTTTACCTGCACCCACACACTCAACATAAAAACAGGTTATATTCCTTTTTCGTCTAAAATACCACCGTATGACAACCAGCTAAAACCATGACAAGCTAGCCGGCCTGTTGCTCAACCCATCAAATAACAGACAAATAAACTCCCACCAAACTTTTTGACTTGGGATCTATAATAAAAAACAATGTGTAGTGGGCCACCTTGTTTCAGGCAGCTTCTCTCCCTTGAGTTCATACACAAAAATAACTACACCAATTTCATGTGATAATGTGAATTTTAAGTTTTCTATATGTACAGACACACATGAACACGTCTTTACAGAAAGGTATAAAAATAAAATGGCAATACTGCAGCATACACACTGTAATCAACTGTCAACAACTCAAAACACAATATGGAATACTCTTTAGGTGATGGTTTCAGAGAAATACTGAGGCAGAGGTTTTATATCATCATCATCATCATCATCATCGTCAGTTTTTTGAGTGCATTCACTTGTGTATGTACCTGTGTGTGTGTGTGCTTGTACTCATTTTAGCACACACAACACACAAGTGTTTAGCAAAGGTTTGCACTAGCAGTGCAGCACAGACTTCTCCGAGCTACCTTATTTATGACAGGTTCAGATAGACACATTTTCATTTCAAGTTGATCCAGTGCAAGTTATGGACAGAAATACATGTCAAATTTCCCAAAATTAACCATTCTGGTTTACTTTGAAGCACTACATTGTCTGTCATGATGATTCAATGTTAGCAATATACCATATCCACACTGTATTTTCTCTAGACTTCTGCTGTACTGGCTCAGCTTCTTGTGTTCTGTTACTGTGCTGACTGTGCAGCAGACTGGACACTGTAAGGTGTGTTCTATAAGGCATGTGAGCTTACATGGAAATGTTGCTCCATCACTTGGATCTTGCCCTGTTCTGGACACTTCTTCAAAGCATTCTCTGCAAACTGACAAAGGATCTCTACCATCTGCACACACAGAGTGGTACAAAGAAAGAACAGGACTGTCAGAGTACAGTGTCTAGAGTAGACAGATTTAATACAGCAGACAGTTGAGTTCTGTTCTTACCTTGTCATCTACCACTGCTTTCCTTTTTACTGGATCTCCAAACAGGCCTGAAATAAACACACATCACACATGTCATTCATCTATCAACAACAGATTTTATATTCATAACTGTCAAATGCAAATATCTAATCACAATTAATTGCATGCCTAAGCATATTCTGAAATTTCATGAAAAACATCCACTGACACTGTGCTTAATGTTTTCACAGTGCCAGTAAATCCTAATTAAGAGATACAACAACCAAGTAACAAATCAAACTGCATGGTCTGTAAAAGGACAATACTGCAAATCATGAGATGGATAAATAATTATGAAATATTCATTTTCCACATCACACCACAACCATGGCTGTAAGGCAGGTTGAGGAGCCACTTCAATTAAAGCTGAAAAGCTTTGTTTCACTGATCTTTTCCAGTTCAAAGTTTCTAGACTTGCAACTTCAGAGGATCTAAAGTGCAACTGCAAATCTATAACAGGAGATTGTGTTGACCTTAGGCATTTCAGCAACAATAGGAAGTGCAACCCCATTGTTTTGTCTTGTAGATTGTTTCTGTGTGCTTGCATTGTGTATAGTCAGCAACAAATCATATTATTACATTTCTTGATCTAAGGTGTGTAATATGCATCATACCCACCAACCACAGCCTTAGCAGTTCCCTCATGGAAGGACCAGGCCAAGGAGAGTGCCTCAACAAAATGCTCCTGTTTCAGCAGGAAGTCTATACGCTGGACACACACACACAGTCAAGGAGGGAGGAACATGGATCAAGCTGGTCTGCTGATGGAAACTAAATAATCACCAGTACAAAGAAGAAACATATCTTTTTTAACTTTTACTGAACAGTCAGTGTATTCCCAGTGTATCATCATTACTGCTTTACTGATATACAGTGAATGGTATTACTGTACTTATCTACACCAGTGAAACCTGCTCCCAGTTTGGGTTTTGGAGGTGGATGCCCCCTCTGCATTCAAGATTAAAACTTTCTTCTGGTAAAGCTGATGCTGGCTCAGGTGAGAAGTGAACCATCTCTTAGTCATACTGCTAGAAGTCTAGACTGCTGGGGGAACTCCCATGATGCACTGAGCACTTTTCTCTCTCTCCCTCTTCATGCTTTTATATCACACTACTGCATGAACATTACCATAGTGTTGTGCTTTTCCTCTGTCCTCTCTCTCCCTGCCTTCATTCTGCAGGTTTCTCTGACTCCAGAGCTGCAGAATCCAGATCTGCCTCAACACTCATCATCATCATTATCACAACATTATTCTTTCTACACACATCATTAACAGAATACCTCAGATTACCTGTATTTCTATATGTATATATAGAAATATAGACATATTTGACCCTTGGTTCTTTGTGCAACTCTGCAGCAACATACAGTGATCCTGTGATATCATATGACTCAATGACTCATAACCATAATGTAACAGTGAATCACTCACTTATTGTTACCATTCTTCATAATAAGTGATTCGTGTGGAACTACAGTTGCAGATTCAAGTCTGTACTCATATACTGTACATACCTCTCTCCAGTTCCTTAGAGTCATGATGTGAGCTGACTGCAAGACAAAAGAATATCACATTGTTAAAGAACATGAAAACACAACAGCAGGTTCAAACATGAGATACTCTTAACATTCACACAGAAAATGAGCATTTGGTCTCTTTAGAGAAAGAAGTTATGGACAAAAAACATGAAACAATTCTGATTAGAGATTTATAAAATGCTGACAAACACCTATATAAACCTGGGTGTGAGGTTAGTTTATCTGACAGTCAGATACCAGCTTTTTGTCTGTTGACTTCTGAGATGAATGGTGTATGAACTGCCTATGGTGTAATAATAATTAATGCAATTTTTTGCATCTATTGTAATGAGTGAGTGCATTATGTGGTCAGTAAGTGTAAATTAACTTGAATTACAACAACTTGACAAATACTGTGGCTTGATGAGCATTTATATTGTGCTCCTCAACCACCAGCAAGCTTCTTTCCAACTTCTTTACTTTCACTCTGCCCTACTGCTGCACCACCCCCAGAGTCAATTGTAATGCTTTGTCTCTTCAGTTTGAGTCAGTCTGTGAAATAGACGATGAAACCTTAGATGAAACCACATACTGTCTACCTTGTCTGTGCCAAACACAAGCAAACACCAGCTGTATTGTTGCACAAGTTTCAAAATCACTATCTTTCATTCTTTAACTATGACACCTGGCTCAGTGATCAATGCTTGTTCACTAGATGCATCCTTTCACCAAACAACACAAAGCTGTCCAGAAGGCCATGTTCCTCACCACTCCAACAGCAAAAAATGGTTAATTCTCTAAAATTGTAAACACTGAATGTACAATGATCTACCTTCATTTTGAAATTACTGTATATAACTTATTTGTAATCTTTACTGTACTCCTATGATTCTTGTGTATATTCTGTTGATAATTTGAAAAGCAAAAATAAACACAAAATATTCCATATAATACTCCCAACATTCTTCTACATTACTGACAGCACTTTAAGTCAAATCAAGTCAAATTTTATTTATTTAAGTTATCTCGAGGCACTGTACATATAGAGCAGGTCTAGACCATACTCTTTATCTTTTTTACAGAGAGAAACCCAACAGATCCCACCATGAGCAGCACTAGGCGAGTGTGGCAAGGAAAAACTTCCTTTTAAGAGGCAGAAACCTCGAGCAGAACCGGACTCAAGGTGTGCGGCCATCTGCCTCGACCGGTTGGGTTTAGACAGAGAGAGGGGGGTGGGGGGATGGGGTAAGAGAAAGACAACACTGCAGATACACAGACTAAGTCACAATGTAAATAGTAGTAGTAATAATAATAATAATTATTATTATTATAGCTAAAGGAATAATAATGACTAAACAGTGAAACATTATTAGCACTAACACTATCACTAACACTAATAAATGTTTAATTATTGTCGCATCATCAGTTGAGCTCATGGTCATGGATCATGGGAGCAGCAGGAGACTCTACAGCTCCGGAGGCAGAACCCTGCAGTAAGAGACAGTAGAAGAGAGAGAGAGAGAGAAGCACAGCCTGGGCACTAATGTGCTTGAGGGAAGAAACACACAGTGATGCAGCGATATTAAGACGGTTTATAGTAATCTTGTCGGCAGGACATCATGGACAACATTTAATGACTAATAAGCTTAACTGATGCATTGAGACTGACCCAACCTGCCAAAGGAAAAATGATAACCTGAAATAGGAATCAGAATAATATGCTAGCCAAAAGTTAAGGCATAAAGATGAGTTTTTAGCTTGGATTTAAAGGCCTCAACTGAGTCAGTCTGTCTAATGTCAATAGGGAGGTTGTTCCAGAGGAAGGGGGCCCGATAGGAGAAGGCCCTGCAGCCTGCTGACTTCTTTTTAACTCTGGGGACAGATAGCAGCCCCTGCACTCTGAGAACGCAGAGCACAGGAGGGAATATAAGGGTTAGGAAGCTTGGACAGGTATGAGGGGGCTAACCCATTTAGAATTTTATAAGTCATTAAGAGAACTTTAAAGTCTGATCTAACATGAATAGGGAGGCAATGAAGGGAGGCTAAAATTGGAGTAATGTGGTCAAACCTCCTCGACTTGGTTAGCATTCTAGCTGCAGCATTTTGAACCATTTGCAGACTTTTAGTGCTAGCACGCAGTAGCCCCAAAAGCAAAACATTACAATAATCCAGTCTAGAGGAAACAAAGGCGTGAACTAGAATTTCAGCATCTGCCATGGAGAGAAAAGACCGAATCCTAGCTATATTGCGTAGGTGGAAAAAGGTGGTCTTTGTAATGTCTTTAATGTGCTGATCAAAGGAAAGAGCAGGATCAAATGTGACACCCAGATTTTTGGCTGTTGTATTTTGAGAGATAACACAGTTGTCAAGGGATATAGTTACATGATCGAACTGGTGTCTATATCGCGCCGGGCCAATAACCAGCATTTCAGTTTTGTCTGAGTTAAGAAGCAGGAAGTTTTGAGACATCCAGCTTTTAACAGAAGACAAGCAGCTCTCTAGTTCCCTAATTTGAGAGGCATTGTCAGCCTTTATAGGCACATACAGCTGGGTATCATCAGCATAACAGTGAAAATTAATTCCATGACTCTGAATAATTTGGCCAAGAGGAGAAATATAAAGAGAGAAAAGCAGGGGGCCAAGAACAGAACCCTGGGGTACTCCATATTTCACATCAGAAAATGCTGATATGGTGTTATTACAAGAGACACACTGAGTTCTGTCAGATAAGTAAAATTTTAACCAGCTGAGGGCCAGGCCAGAGATTCCAAATCTATTTTCCAGTCGGTCCATGAGTATACGGTGGTCTATAGTATCAAAGGCTGCACTAAGATCAAGTAAGAGGAGCAGAGAGGTGGAACCTGAATCCAGAGAGAGTAGAAGATCATTTACTACTTTAGCAAGTGCTGTTTCAGTTGAGTGAAAGGCCCTAAAGACAGATTGATAAGGTTCGAAAAGATTATTATCAGCTAAGTGAGCTGAAAGCTGCTGATACACCACTTTTTCTAGTATTTTAGAGAAGAATGGAAGATTTGAAACAGGCCGATAGTTACCTAAAGACCCAGGATCAAGGTGTGGTTTCTTAAGTAAAGATTTAACCGCAGCTGTCTTGAAGCTAGAAGGAACAGTGTCATCAGTGATAGATTCACAATATTCAGCACTGCAGGGCCCAAGACTGGCCAGAGATCTTTGGAGAGTTTACCTGGTAAAGGGTCAAGAAGGCAAGTGGTGGGTTTAGAGGCTAGTACCAGCTTAGATAATGAATCAAGACATACAGTGTCAAAATTCATCAGAGCAGAAACTCTCTGAGACTCAGTGTGATGCTCAGCTGGTTCTGCAGCAGATGCTGGAGAAACTGAACTGATTTTTAATCTAATCTCATCAATTTTACTGCAGAAAAAATTCTGAAACTCACAAGCAGTAAAGGGCGAGCAGCTAGGAGCCTGCTGCTTTTCAGTGAGTTTAGCTACAGTGTCAAAAAGAAATCTAGGATTATGTTTATTGCTAGTGATTAAGTTTGAAAAATATGCAGCTCTGGCAGTAGACAGTGCATGCTTATATTCCAGAACACCCTGGTGCCACTGGAGATACAGAGCTTCTGATTTTGATTTACGCCATTTGCGCTCTAATTTCCGGCAGGCCTGCTTCAGAGCACGTGTGTCATCTGTGAACCAGGGCGTAGACCTCTTTGACTGTCTAACTTTAGTGGTGAGAGGTGCAACTGAATCAAGGAGACTAGACAGGGTTGTATTTAAATCCCTGGTACAGTTTTCAACAGAGCCTATTGCTGCAGTAAAAGGGGCCAGGACCTCTGGTAGTTGCTCACTAAGAACAGTTAAAGTTGTGGGACCTATGTGTCTGGTGGAAGATACATTAGAAACCATTTTAGAGGCACAGGCTAAAGTTGCATCAAATTTGATAAGAAAATGGTCAGAGATAACAGAAGTTACGGGAGAGACAGTCAGATTAGACACCTCTAGAATCAGGTCTAGAGTGTTGCCACCACAGTGAGTAGGTTCATGTACAGACTGTGTGAACCCAAAAGTATCAGTAAGTGCCAGAAAAGGCTTTATTTAGAGGGTCAGAGGCCTTATTTAGGTGAATGTTAAAGGCACCCATAATTAGAATATCATCACTATATGTGACAAGACATGATAAAAAATTTCCAAATTCATCTAAAAACTGTGAGTAAATCATCTTTTTAACAATTTACATTACAATGTGAAAGTGTACTGTATGACATTTACATCATTAGTTTCTACAGTCTGTCACAAAAAGGCAGGAAAGGAACTATTTTTAGGATTTATTAAAAATGTCACAGTAAAACATTAATATGTTTTACCTGCTTTTGCCACTGCAACAGTACTCAGCATTTCCTTTTCAAAGCAGTTATCAACAATCACTGTTGGCCAATGGGCAGCAAGAGACAGTTCCACAAACACAAACAACAGCTCCCAGCTGTTGTGCACACACAGGCAACAAATAGAGAAAATAATACAACACAGTACCTTGGTGCCCAAATAGATGATCTGTCCTGCATAGCTGGAGACTGACTGGTAACAGGCCTTTTCTCCAACTAAAGCCTGAAACACAGACACACTGTTAAACTTTCCAGGGAGAGGACTAGAGGAAATAGACAGATAAGTATTTGATAAAGAGAGAGATGGACAGATCCTGGTAGTGAATGGGAGAGTGGTGGTCAAGTGAGTGGACAAGATTGAAGTTGTGATCAAACTCTGTGAAGAAAGTCACACCAGGGTTTTCAGTATCATTCTCCACCTCTACAGGTACTCTTTTTATTGATTATTTACATCCAGCTAATATCAGGGTCTAACAAAATGATTTTTGTTTCCCTGAGTGTGAAAACTGCATTTCAAGCACCACTGCTGTTCCATCATCACTCTAATTTACTTAATATTCACAGTTGTTCAGACACAGCAGAATGAGCAAAACTGACTTTTAGTATCTGCTTTATTTCCTATATTTAGTTCCTCCAGTTTCATAGTTCTTACTCAAAGTATTGGCTATAGAATAATGACACCATCACAGTTTGGATATGTTTCCTATGAGCCTTGTTCTCACTATACAATTCTATCTGCTATTCTGCATTTTTACAGAAAAATTAAGACTTAATTTGTGTGCACCTGCCACTGCGCAACAAAAACAAAGAGAGGACAGAGCTTTTGTTTTCCCCAGTAACTAATGATAGCTTTCTCCAGGTAGCAGAAATGGTAGTTGGTGGAATGACTGGAGTGACTGTGGAAAAGCCATGGTTGGACTGGTACAGAAAGTCAGCTCCTGACTCATCAGGATTTGTCTCAGTAATCCCTATGGTCAGTCTGACCATGAGGAGTGCTCCAGGACTTGAGATGGTTCAAAACTGACAGTCAGTGGTCATTATTTCTACTGGATCAGTAAGTAACAAACTACTTATTAATACAACCAGGTGCCTTCCTCTGCCTTTGAGATTGGAGTTTCTGGTTCAAGTTTGGATTCTTACAGTTGCTTCTTGCTTTGGACAGCAGCCAGGCTGATAGCGGCAGCCATGTTCCTAATTCTAATGCTAGCAGCCAGGAACAAACAAGTGATGATGGCTCATTATTGGTTTGATTATCTAAACAAATAAAACATTTCCTGGTGGTGACTCTAAAATGGGCAGTGGTGAAACTTACTACATTCATTTTTTGCGGCGGGAGCGTCAACAGTAATACCACTTGTAAACACCATGGGGGGAAAGTTATCCATCCAAGTTAGCCACTTTAAATACAACCTTTTAAGCTGTCATCTCAGTAGCAGCTCTACAAATCCCTCCATCCCTCTACAAACTTAAACTGGACTCCTGCCCCTGACCCAACAAATGTGAAGTTTCCTGTCCCCCATCCACTAATCCCTCACCAGAGCCTGGGAGACATTCCCTCCAGTGGCCAGCGATTTGAAATGTCGGCTGTTATAGACCAGCTGCACCTGCTCCAAGTCCAGAGTCTCCAAAACCTCCTGACTGGGCCGGTCCACAACATGCAGCTTTTCATGGCTGTCTACCAGGACCAGTGTCCGACTGTTGATCCACTGCAGAGACACAGAGACAGCAGAAGTCATGGAATCTGCACTACAGCAAACAAAGATATGTGTCTTTATTCACTCATAAGCTGACAGGAGTTAGACTACACCTGTGGTAGAAAACTCTACCTGTTAGGCATCAGTGCAAACAACACAGATATGTTGTATACCTTGCAAATTCAGCTTGCTGCAAAATGAAAGCAACTAGAAAGTCAACACCTTTTACAAGTACAAGATGAAAACCTGCCTCATTATCCAACCAGTTCAGTTTGAAAGGCAGCTGAACACCCAAGACTTTTCTGGTCCTGGATGATCAGCTTGGTCTTCTCTTCAGCCAATAACTTGTGCAAAGCAATTCTCTGGTGGATCTGCATGTTGCCCAGTTCCATATCTACCTTAAAGTGTCAAACATTCAGAATGGAAGCCCTCAGACACTTGCTGATTATATGGTGGGACAGACCTGAACACTCATGGACTTGAAGTCAGCACATGTGTGAGGAAGAGCACTGGAAGAGACCCACCGTTAGTTACTTACACTCAGGCTTATGATGTCACAGCTGAGGTGGAGCTGTCTTTGTTTGATGACATGGATGGTCCCTGTCTCCTCCTTCTTTACCTGAGTAAACAGCAGCGCAGAGGAGAACACTCAAACACTACAAGCTGCTGTTCCCACTGATCATTTCTCTATACACTGCTGAAATAGATTAGCATCTGGGAAATATTCTAATGTGCGTCTGAATTAGGGAAACACTCGCCTGTAACTAACTGGCTAAAGTGGTACATTTCTGAATCACTGCAACAAGCACAGAGACCAGAATGTGTTAGTGTTCTGAGGTAAACGTAGAACCAGGCAATACTTCAGTAGTAATGGACAATAATACTGTGTATTATCAAGCCAGGTTTATCCTATTTGTCTTCATGTGAAGTTAGGTCAAGTTAAACTGGTCGATTTTACCTCACCTCTCTCAGTGTCAAACTACTTTGTCCATAAAAACATGCATTACTTTTGTGTATTGCACCATTCTATGTAGTGACTGTGATGCAATAAATGAAATAATATTTCAGGGAAAATAACCATATGGAAAGGTTGGAACTCGCACTGGAACCAACAACAAAACTACATTACAAGTTACAAAGATCATCGACCATCATCTCACTCCAACAGTGATCAAACCTGTGTTTGGAAAATTTACAAATGAGGCTGCAGCCACATGTCTGGCTGAAAGAAGGAAGTGTTCTGACCACAGCAGAAAAAAACAAGAATAAAAAAAGTTAGGCTGTAGTTAAGAGGAAGTTGAGCAGATACCAGGAGGAAGTGGACTGTGTCTCCTTTGCAAAAAGCCAGGATTGGGTTGACTGTCTTCTGAACAGGAACAAACTGCCAGGCCAGCTGAGGAACACTGGACGGATCAGACTGGTGAGAGAAAATGCGTCACATCACATCACATCACATATTGACCATTTAAAAGTCACGTTCCAAAAGCTCTTTGTTGATCAGACTAAAATCACTGCTTCCATGTGTTACTTACATAGTTGGGCAGAAAATATGCTGACGCTTTGTCATGCTGGTAAATAAACAATTAATACTAACTGCTGAGGGAGTTAGTTTCACCTGACAGAGTCTAATCAGTGAGAATATCCACTATGCCTGGCACGTTTTTAAAAAAAACCTGAAGAAACACTTAACCCAGAGGTAAATGTGATCACATTCCTCTGAATAAACAGGTTTATAGACAACAGGCCTTTATTTCATTATATTTCTGATTTGTCTCAGCAGTGTAGGGTGATGGTTCAGTCTAAGGATAGAGTAGTACGTGGAAAAGGGTAGAAATTGGCTCAATTCATTAACTGATTCACAACAAAACAATGAATTTGCTTGTGTTGTTTATAGACCTGACTCAATGCTGCTCCTCTTCAACACAGGACTTTGTATTGCGTTGTGATTGAAAATGACACTGCAGGACCTCAATTATCCTCCTTAAAGCTCAGCTGGAAGTAGTATATTCACCACTTTCTTGGCCAAAGCACAGAGGAAAGTACAGAGCATTAACAACAAGCTGAACAAGCCAATAGAAGTGCAGACCTTGCTGTATGGAAAAGTCATCCAGACTTTCAGGGAAGGCTTCAGTCCAATGACCAGAATCTAGTGAAAGAAACCCCAAAAGACAAAAACATCACAAACTTTACACACTGGGTGGTAAGAAAAAGGTTGAGGATGCACTGTGAACAAAGATGTGTGTGTTTGTGTACTTTAGTGAGAGAGGCCATAGCCAGCAGAGAGTAGTGTGTGATGGGATGGTCTCTTAAGTCTGGAGGAGCACGCAGTGGTTCAATACAGCAAACCTCCCCTTTAGAACCACTGAAGAGACATCGAGAGTCACAGGACCGCATCCCCATCACCCTCCTAGGAACAAGAGGAAACAGATACTATTACCAAAAAAAGTAGGGGCTTATTAGATTATAAATCATCAGTCTGGTTGTCATGTTTGCCTTTTGGTTGACAGCACCAAGAGGCAGAGAGGAGGACAGAGAGGGAGAGAAGGAGAAAGAGCATGATGCAGTCAGCAGAGAGAGAGAGAGAGAGAGAGAGAGAGAGAGAGAGAGAGGCAAGAACCAGGTGAGAAAGTGGACAGACAGGAGCACATAGTCATAAAGCCATGACAGCTTCTGTAGACTAGTTAGTCTCACACTACTTATTTTTATGAGCTTCTTGATCCAAATTCTGAAGGACATTGTTAAAAACATAAGCTTGAATTACTGATAATATTAATGTGATGAGTGAAAGTTCATTTGAGAAAATGCCATCCCTGACATGAGGCCATTCACTAGAGAGTAGACAGCTGTTGTTTAACAGAGCAGCAGTTCATCCCTCACAAACTATCTTTGACAGGTTTTGACAGCAGAGTGAACCTGTGTATCTTTCCAACCTCAGTGTTAGTCACCACTATGCCCAATTCATATTTCACTTTCACATGCTAATTTTCATTGGTTTATGCAGCAGGATGCTGCACTGTGGAGGCTGGTTAAATTAAAGGAGAAGAGCTGCGCTGCAAACAGGCTGCAGTGGACAAAATACAGGAGAGTATAGTGATGGAGGGATTCGATTTCCAGTGACTAAAGTGACAGCACAGTTTACTGCTTGAACAGTAACAGTGAACTTATAAGAATAAGGCATCATTAATACAACCAAAATAAACACAGACAGCATTTATTCTCAAGTAGCCATGATAACATCAGTAATATAGGACATCATATAATTCATCAGAATGAGAATGAGAACAGACCTCTAATATCAATGTACATTTTAGCTCAGTGACTGGAGTATCCTTTAGCCATTTTTTCTATATTTAAAATGTTTCAAAGTACTTCTTAATTCCACATTTTAGCTGCCCAGACTGAAAAAGAATTTTGACCCAACTATATTATTAACAATATTAACCCTGAAGCAGCACCACAGGTTGTTAGAAACTACTACAAAAGTGATGGAGCAAGGCTATGAATGACGTTCTGGTAAAAAAAAACAAAGTTATTTCATTCAAGCAAATCATTTACCTGAAGGCCAGCTCAAAAACTGATCCTCCACTGTCATTGCACACTGCGAGAGTTGGGTCATCTGTGAACTAGAGACACAAAAACAGGGAGAGAATAATAAGAGACAGATATCAGATGAAAATAATCAGTGATCCAACCCATGTAACACCAGGACCATTATTTTTTTATTTATTCTGTATGACACAGTAAGTTTGTTTTGTTGTTTGGGAAAGGTCTTTTTAGAGCAGAGAGTGTTGACTGTCGCCACTATACCGTACCTTCACATGCAGTATAGCTGTTCCTGGAGGGTGGGCATCAGTGATAGTTCTCAGAAGTTTCCCATTGGCTAGATCCCACATTGTAATCTAATCATGCAGACAGACAGACAGACAAAGAAAGGCTGCTCAGGATGTAAAGTAGAGGGGGTTAACACAACAATAATAATCAATCAATTTCAGTCACTTAAATAAATACTGCTGTTGACTTTGTTTGCATATTTAGTTGATGGTCTTTTACACATACAAGTTACACATACAGAATTATATCACTGCTGCAAATACTGTGAGGAAAGCATGAGTCTGTTGAATCCATTTCCATTTACTGGCCAAGGGAAATGTTGAGTGGAGTTTTGCTTCACAATGAATATATTTTTGCACATACATACATTAAAGATGAAAAACTCAGTATACATAAAAGGGTTGAGCTGTAAAGACTAAAGTGAATACCAACACTCTACTGTATCAGCTGACCTCCCTCTACCACCTCAGGGTAAGCCAGTGCTTTTAATGCCCAAAACAAAACCTGGCACCTGATAAAAACAGTTAGAGGAAATCAAGCGAAGTGGCAAAGCAAAAAATGGGTCAAATCATTTATGACTGAAGTGCTGTAACATATGTATCTCAATGATATATGCCAGAAGGGACATACCACTACATAATACTCTTCCTGATATTACCTCCCATCAGCAGGTGCCTCTTAAAACTGGTAGAGCTGGTAGATAGAGATGTTGGTGGCCAGCTGTCATTACTATTTGGTAGTTAGGTTAGCAGGACTTACCACTGCTACACTTCTGCAAACTGAAATGAAGGGTTGCTGTTTTGATAGAGTGGAGAAGTTCCACCGTGCATCTCAGATGGTGCTTGATGCACTTACAGAACAGGACCTTCTTTTTTTTTTATATTATTTTTTTGGGCTTTATGCCTTTATTGATAGGACAGTGAAGATAGACAGGAAACAGAGAATGACACACAGTAAAGGTCCGGCCGGATTGGGAGTCAAACCGGGGACCAGCTGTGCAGTGCACAGAGGCTCATGTAGTATGTGCCCAAACCATTCAGCTATTGGGTCACCCCCAGAACAGGACTTTCATGAAGTGTTGTTGTTGTTGAAGCAGTGTATTGCAGGACTGCATGGTTATGGCCAAAATGATCAACACAATATTGAGATCATGATTTTTTTTATCACAATTATTCACTGACTTTAAGGACACTTTTATTGCACGTTCAGATTTAAATAAACAGGGCGCTGCTTTCACTTCCATGTTGTGCCACTTTCCTGCTAATGTGTACATCTTTGCATCAAAATAAGACTGGTCTGTAATCACAGTGCATCCTCCAGAATGAAAATATAAATAAAACTGTACCAAACCTTTTTGATCAAAATTAAAACAACAGGGCACTGCTGTTCAGTGTCAGCGATTCAGCGAGGTAGAGCTGGAAACATTATTCTTCTTGGCCTTCATTTCAGTCATTCCACTGCAGTTTATGGTGTTTTTTCACACAGCTGAACAAATTATTTGTTTTTGCTTTATGACACAGACACAATCTCATGTACTCTTGGCATATGATTTGCTCTTGCCTAACATCAATCTGCACTAAATCCTAAACACTTCCAAACACCAGATGATGATCAGTTTCCAGGGCTTAGCTCTTCTCCCTCTGCTCCCTGCATTTGATTTTCTTTTTGACCATTTGCTCTCTGTTGTTACTCTTCTACTCTGACCTGCTGGGTGGGTCAGAGTAGAAGTGGCAGGTAGCTGGTTGTTTAGGAAGCACTTGGTTTGATATGGAGATGAGTTTAAAATGTCAGTTTTGCAGTTGATCATGTTCATTTAATTGTGGAGAGCCAAAATTGTGAATGATATTAATATTCGATTAATTGTGTAGCCATAATGTACCTCTGTACAATATGAGTATTTTTGAAGGGGGTGACAGCTGATTTTGAATCAGGTATGGTTTTTGCTTGTTATAGACACTGTCTCTGAACGTTTTGATCAAACCTCTTACTTGCACATGAGGTACATGACAGACAATGTAACCAAAAAGAAAAAATAATAAATTGCACAAAATAATATTACATATAAATAAACGTAACCTGCCCAACTTTGTGTTCTTTAGTTCCATTTATCCAGGCTCTGGTGTAGCCATTTAAAAAACAAGTGTAAAGATGGATAATGTCATGTACATAACAAGTGCATACGGTATTAAGTTTTCATGTTAAATCATTTGTCTTGAAAAACCATATGCGCAGTAGTGTATTGTCACAAGCTACACTACACTAGCATTTCATTGTCAAACTAAGAGAAGTATCAGTGATCTGGACAACCACCTAAGATTTTCAGTTAAAACAATCAACCCTCTCAGAGCACCACTGATCCCCATCAGGACAGCCTGCTACAGAACAATACATACTGCATTCAAACCATCGGCACAAACCCTGTTAACTTTTAACCAGCTGGTGTTAGGCTCATCAGTGTCCTGTCTCCACCCTGTCAAGTTTTTTTTTTTTGCAACTCCAATCAAAGCTAAGTCAACAAGCCTGTGATTGCGTATTTGTGTGTCTGAATATATTGCATACAGTACCTGTCCTTTGGCAAACCCACAGAGAAGTCGTGAGCAATCCTGGTTGATGCTGAGGGCAGAGACAGCTCCAAACTCTGCCCCAGTTGTCTTGGTACCCAGACAGAGTCGCAGGGCCTGGTTGGTATCTGGAGAGGAAGATGAAGAGGAAAATTAACTGCTGAAACAGGGGTACAGACTTAGAAAAGGTGTGGATTTTAAAATGAATTTTAAAGAAAGAGAGAAAGAAACTCAAGTTTTTCCCAGTCCTCAGATTTAACAGTGGAAAAACAGAATCAAACAGCACATCAATACCAAAAAACACAACACACTGGCACCAAATGAAGAGTTGGAAAAGACATTAAAAAAACTGCTAACTGCAAATAACCCAATCAAACAACAAAGCATGCACCAAAGCAGCACAGACAAAAAAAGGTTATGAGCAGTGACATCTCAGAGCCAGTCAGGCTGAACATAAAATGAACAATATCAAGCATGAGTGAACCATCTGACAGTGACGTTCATACCTTTTCCTGCCCAGGCATCATTATGTCAGCAATATAAAGAGACATGGATCAGCACTGCTGAAACCTCAGCCCCGGTCAAACCCCAAACAACATCACAGTAAGAGCTTGAAACTCAGTCATTTTATATCTGTCAAGACCAGCAGCTCTTTGCATATTTTGACATTTTCCGCAGGAAATTACAATAACACTATAAATCATGCCATAAACATTTTATGTCTACAGTTCTCTTTTGAAATGACACTTTGTTTTGCTGATTCTGGCTTGATGAAAACTTATGAGCAAGGACTGAAAACTCCCTCAGTGTTTTTGGACAATTTCAGAGTCTCACTGAAACTGGGCCATTTATTTGTTCATATATTTCAGAAAACATTTAACCATTCTGAAGACTCTTTAAGAAGCTTTTTCACAAAACAACTGCCCATGGGCAACGAGTGGCCAGGGGTGGCCACTAACCTTGTTAGGGTTAGGCCATCCTTTTCTTAAGGATCCAGGAATAAAGAACATTTTTTAACCTGGTCACAAAATTCACAGTACAAAAGTAGGAAGTAGTAGTAGGAACTATAATTAGTGATGGACCCAGAGATAAGGATGAGGCTCTATCATTTGCAGTTCAGCATTCAGCATGTAAAGTTAAATCTAGTTCGATATGTACCGGATCTAGTTTATGTTATTGTTTAATCATAATCAATTGATACCTGTTATATGTGCGCTTAAACATATTTTTTAAAAAGACAATGCAAAAAAAAGGAAAAAACTAGAAACTACTTGGCTGTCGATGAAACTGTTGCCTCGTGGATCCTTTAACCAATCAGATTTCGAGCTGGAGAGACCAGGGGCCATCTAGCAGGCCTACCATGACATTGGCATTTTCATGTTATTTGATTGGATGGTCAGAGAGCGTACTGGTCAGACCTAGCAAATTGCATACTCTATAGCTACCAGTGCAAGCTAAAATATGTTAGTATATTAGATTTAATTGCTGTTTTTTAAACCGACAACAGCTGAAGGAGGAGGACTCTGTGACTCAGTGACTCTGTTACAGAGGTTATCTGTGCATCTCGGTTCCAACAATAACTCCTTTTCTATGGAGGCTAACACTGAAAGTTGAGTCTGCCCACTGGCATAAGTTTTAGTTCGTTAGTTACATGAGATGTCTGTCTGTGATGCAAAGATCTGTTATACTGTGTTTCTGTATATTGTTGATGGTTTCTATAGCCATGACATCATAATGACGGTATTAAGAGGTGGGTTAATTCAGGTAGGACACCAGTGAAGGCCTAGGTGTGAAATGCACGGCCTGCTGCTGCTAAGAATACCATTTCACAGCTGCATGTCAATTTGCAATTAGTATGTGAATTCATGGGTTATGGTGGGTTATGGCTAACAATGTGTTTTATGCGGTCACAGTGACCCCGACCTTTGACCACCAAAATCTATCAATTTCATCTTTTAGTCCAAGTGAACATTTTTACCAAATTTGAAGGGATTTCCTGCAGGCGTTCCTAAGGTATCGCAAGTATCAGTATTCAGGCCAAAAACCTGTTCTGCAAAGGTACAGTGATCTTGACCTTTGATCACCAGTTCATCAGTTCATCCTTGAATCCAAGTGAATGTTGGTACCAAATTTAAGAGATTCCCTGAAAGCATTACTGAGATAATGTGTTCACGAGAATGGGACAGACGGACAACCTGAAAATATACTGCCTATGGCTGCATAAAAACAATAATTTAACTAAATGTCTAACTTTTTGACGCAGTAACGTAGTAACGTAGTAACTCCATGCTTTTTACGTTGGAGTGGCAGTGACACAGAGGTGGCTCCACATTCTTCAGGTCCCAACCGGGTTATTTTATTGCCAATGAGATTAACAAGGAAAGCCTCAACAAACATGATGGTCAAGTGTATTACTAAAATATGAGACCCAGCTGTAATCCACCACATTTTTAATAATAATTAATAATTAATTAACCAGCATCATTGCTATGCATGGTCTGCTATTGACTGACAACCATGTACCCCTCATAGTTTTAAAACTGAATCCATAATTCCCTCCACAAGTGTGGCATCGCACTATGGGAGGCACCATCTGGCGTGACCAATTACAGAAGCTCCACTACCATCACATTTGTCAGATCAATCATCTGTGCTGCATTATCCAGCCTGTCCCCCTTTATAACCACCTGCAGTCCCTACACAGCATTCTAAAGCATAATTCTTCCAAGTGCCCCATATGTGCAAGTAGGGCTGTGCTGTGAAACACCTCACTCAGTTTTCTGAGAACCGGGATTAGCGTGGTAACTCTTTCAAACCTTGCTCAGTATCTCACAATGGGAGATATGGCCCACCCACAGATTGCATGATCTAAAGCCCATAATGCCTTGACCCAGGAAGGTCGACACCACAAACCCTCCCCATGGACTGATGCACAATTAAGATGTCATATCCAGGCAGTAAAACCGTGTATAAGCATGTGGGGATGCCCAACTAGCAGCTGCATAGATATCAGTCACAGAAATGCCCCTGTGCAGACCACATGAGGTGTTCTCAGTTCTGTCCAGCTAGATGCATTAAGCCCAAACAGGACAGAGTGCATTAAGCCGTTTCTCAATGTCTTGGGCAAAAGGTGGGGTGTGAAAAGCAAACAGTTCCAATGTGGGCCAGCTATACGACAACTCACTAACTTTGGATACAAAAACAGTTAGGTTGTAACATCACCTTCCTTCCCATAGCCAGGGAAAAAATGCAAGCAGGATGTGTGCACAGATAAAGCATATAATTCACTTAACCATCTTGCTGTGTCAGAGCCAGCAATGGGTTGGTTGAAAGAGAGAAAGGACTTTTAAATCAGCACTCTCCAGAGGCTCAAAGGGCAACCCTGACAGTGCATCTAAAACTGAGGGCTCTTTATAAAGCTTCTTATCATCAAGGAATGCTGACCAATGGGCCCATTACCAAAACCCACATGATAGGCTGAGATAGCAGCCAAACAGACCTTTGTGGAAAAGGCCTTACCATCGTCCAGTAAATCCTGCAGGAGGTATAATACTTCCAGAACAGAGCACTGGAGGAAATAATGTCCCCAGTTTCACACCATTTCTGAAACACACCCCACTTGCCATCATACAATGGGTGTGTAGATGGTGCCCTTGCAATTTCAATCACCGTCAGGGGCAAACCCCAGTTATATTCAAAGTCAGCCTCTCACAGGCTAAGCCCTAAGAGCCAAATGCTCAGGGTGTGGATAAAAATCTTCCCGTGCAGCTGTGACACTAAGTCCTTGCGTAGTGGCCAAGGTTTACCACGAAGGAGTCACACCAGCTCCATATCCATGGTCTGCTGGGCAAAAGCAGGGCTATCAGAAGCAGACACAGCCGCTGCTCCCTCACTCTGATCAGTACCAGAGCAATAAGCATCCAGTCCCAATGGAGCTGATGTCATACGTCCAGGAGGACACCCAGTGCTGGAAATCCCACATACTCAGCAACCCCTGAGGAATGACGGAAATCACCAAGGCCGTCAGCCCTGTCAGGTGTAGACAGGTTGTCAGCAAGACTGAGTTCCTCCTCTGAAACAGAGAGAGTTGTTGACAAAATATTTCCACTCAATCTCGGGGCAGAAATCCTCGAAATGAAACTGTTTTTTTTCCCGAGACCAAATACTATATTCTGAGCGGGAAAGAGCATGCTCTTGCAGTCCCTCTCCGCTTCCTCCTTGCTGGTGGCACATGGGAGAAAATCATCCAAATAAGCCAACATTCTACGACCTGAGGCTTGCACAAGGTTTAGAGCCACTTCAACACACTTGCTGAATACCCTTGGGCAAGTGACAGCTCAAATGGCGGAGTATGACACATACTGTATATGGTTATGCAGATCTACTGATGGGAACCAATCCCCTGGCTGAATTGAGCAGAACAGGACATGTGTGTGCAATCTGAATTAGCACTTTGGGAGATGTCAACACCCAGGTTGAACTGTGCATGTGAGCCGGTCTTTTGCTTTGACAACTAAGGTGCCCAGGGCTCAAACTTGGAGCAGCTGCACCATCTTGGAGGAATGTGTGCCTTTCCACAACAGTACACAGGATGAACATGGTGGGTCGTTAAACAGCTCTGAATGGGACACCGTCAAAATTTTTCTCCTGTATGGGTGGTAGGAAGATGCTGATCTGTTCTAGAGAGGCTCAGAGCAGGAATCTCTTTGAGTCTCTCTGAGTTTCCACTAACCACAGCTCCTAAGTCAATTGTCTCTTCTTTTCCTCCAGGAAAAGGGCATGGGTTGGCAGCCACTCTGGTACCACTCTGGTACCTTGAATCTAGCTAGGGCCCTCTTGCTGCCCTAGCTGAAAATCCTGGGTGGGATGGCAGTGGCTGACCAGATATTGCCTTCAGTGAGAGGCAGAGGTCAAACGCCTCCCCGTTCTTTTTCCTCAGGTTGCTAGCCTACTGCATGGAGGTGACAGTGTCTCCAGACAATCCCTTAACCAGTGACAGGTCAAATGGGCAATCCATGATGACCTGCTTATCCTGGTCCAGCAGGCTGAAAAGATTAAGCCAGCTCTGAAACGCACCTCTAGACACTTGGAGGATGAGGTCCATGATGACACATATTTCATCCCCAATGGTTGGACTCACAGAACTTATCCAAAAGGTGACTCACCTCCTGGAACAGCTCGGCCTGATAAAATGTCAGTTAGTAACAACATTTAGATTTTTAATTGAGTGGGCTGCTTATTTGCAGGCTTATTTTCTGGTACATTTAATTAAAAATAATATTTCATTGGTTGGTGTTTCAACTCCGACTTTGTAAAGCAGTAAAAAAAATTATGATGTATTTACGTAAACACATATTTAAGTAAACACAAAAAGAGAATTTTCTAGACTCGACCCTATAAGAGCCAAGATATGTGATGTAAAAAATAAATAAATAAATAAGGACAAAGAAAAAGAAAAGGAGGGGAAAAAATCTACAACTTCCCCTGTTTTACAGAAAACAGTGATTTTTTGGCTTGTGTAAAGTTGTTTTGTTTTCTCATATCAAAGCAAAGTGGTGAGTCAGTTTTTATTTATTTGGCAGTTGAGAGCTCTGGCACATTCTCTATTCCAATTCAAGCAATGATACTGCCTCTGTAAATACTACACATATAACTGATGTGACTGTCTTTTACACAACCTAATGCTTTTACACAATGCCCTATCACCACTCACCCACTTATTATTGCTGCAGCTCCTTTTGCCACTTAAACTGCGACATTACCACAACTGTCTCCAACTTAACTCTTATTTCATTTCAAATTACTTAAACAAAACCAAACCAAATTTTATCTCTTTAGAAGTTCACTGATTGAATTCAGTACACTGACATCCATCCGCAGACCACAAAGATCAAATCAACTTTATCATTTTGACATACACTAATGTTTGTGCTTCTGCACACGGTAGATACTGTATTTTTTGAACAGTGATTGTGTAATCACCAATTCACTGTGTGCGTGGCCCTGTACTAAAGAACTGTTGATATTTTTGTTGTTGGCTCAATTTTGTTTGTTTTGTTTCTTTCCAAAAGGGGGGCATCTGACTGCAACTACTGTTCACTTAGCACCAGTTTCATTTCATGGACAATGAATTGATCTATATATTGCTCCTCCTCATACTCTCTTTTGTAGTGTTACCCTGTGAACATGGCAGATCCTTAAGTCCTTGTTGTCCTGTCGACACACCCTGTACAAATAATGGATACCCATTTTAAAGGTTCAAATAAAAAAAAAAGTTCAAACAAAAGCATGGATTGACGTAATCAGTTTAATCCAATCCTGTCATGGTGATAAGGTGGTGGCGAGGTCCGGGAACACCGGTGAGTGGGGAGCTGATACAGGGCAGGAGATAAGGAGGGAGTCAACTGGTACCATAAGATCCTGATTACCTGAGTCAATAAAAACCCACTGTGCACAGCTCATTTACAATGTGACTTCACTACCACATCCTGAACCTGGACCAACAATCTGTCAGCTCAAATAACTGCTTCTAGATATTTTAACTCGGCAAAGCACTAAAAGTAAGTACTCCTATATTCACATATTCTGTTCTGTCTTTTAGCCAGTAGACATTAATGATTCTAGCTCATCTTTACTTATGTGGGCTGCTTTGTTTCATTACTTGTTCTGTGCAAATTTTCTACACCACTCTTCATCAGTCTACTGGTAATTTTGTCATCTATTTTTAGATTGTTTTGTAGTCTTCACATTCAGTCAAGTTGATCATTTTTATTTAGTCCATTTTTACCCTGGACATCAACAATTTTAGTGTAGTCTCTGTCATTCTTGAATTAGTTTAGTAGATCAGCATTAGCTTTTGCTATATAATAAAGGCAAAGACCGCACCAAACAAGCCCAGAAAAATGACAACGAATGATTACAATGATACAGTTACTTTTAAGGAAAAAAATGATTCTGTCTTGTCTCTTGGTTCACAGCCAGCCTCTCCCCCTGCCACTGCTCAACACCTCATCACAATGCCTCATCGCAACTGCTCTGTTGAGATTAACAACACCTCTAGCTGCTACACTCTGGCCAACCCAAGGTAATGTGTTGCTTTTTTACTTGTCTTTTTCAGAATTTAGTGAGAGTGCTGACTTAGACAGGTCTCTGAGCTGTAGAGGTAAAATTTGGTAGCAAGCAACCACAAATACTTCTTTATCCTGCTTTTTTTATTTAGTCAGTAACCACAATTGAATAAGGCCCAGATAAAGTTAAATGGCCATTTCTTTTCAGTTTTACTTTTGTAGTTGTATGTATGTTTTATTATATGTTGTGCATACACACAACACACAGACTTTTAACCAAGCATATTTACCTCCTTGCTGCATCTTGCTGGGACAGCTTGGTGGCCTACATGTTAAAGTCAATCTGAAAACTCACATGCCCATATGTTCATTAGAAGAGGTATTGGTTACTGTAATTGTTCCTGCTGTTCATAATGGCCACGAAGAGATCCATTCTCAGGGGTATTTTAATGATGGAGGACACATTCCTTCTTCTATACAAAAATGCATTCTAATGTTCAGCGGAGGCTACTGTAATCAGTTTGGATTGGTTCCTTTTCTGTTACAATGTGACTTATTAACTTACAATTAGCCTGTGCACAAAGCCAGGGCCATAAGGAAAAGGGTTTCCCAGGTTGTTGTAGAGGAACTTGACCGGCCTGTAAGACCCCATCACCTCTGAAATGAACCAGAATGCAACTAGCTGTCCTCACTAAGGCTCTTGTAACTAAATGAAATGACATGTTATCACACCACATATGGGTGGGCTGGATTGCTCAGCATACTTTTGGCCATGCTGTGCATTATAATAGGCATGTCACGTTACTGCAGTATTGTTATGCACTTGAGAAAACTGACTGTTTTGACTCCTTCTGGGTACATTCACATACTTGTAAGAGGACACAAAAAACTGTGAATGTAAAATTTATGGTCTGGTTTGGAAAAGAAGATTCCTGTAAGACCTGTCTGAATCATTGCGTGTCTGTGTTCAGGGTGTTCACTGAGAGTGGCTGCTGTGAGGTCCCTCTGCCACCCATGGTGGGTCCCTGCTCCGCTGCCACTGCACTGTTCAACAAGACCACCGGTGCTGCGACCGGTGCAGTTGGTGTCTTCACCTACGACCTTTTCAATGCTGACCTGAATGACTATAGCCACGTCATGGCTGTAATGTTCTCCGTGCCCTACGACCGAAATCTCTACTCCAACTGGTTCGCTGTGGGGATCTTTGACAGAGGAAACGACTGCGACTACAATTTGTATGATATTATGTATAATGGAAGTGAAAACAATTTTGTAAGAGCAAAAGCTGATGGCTCCTGCATTTCTTATCAGGGAGATTATGTTATTGTCAGTGCCTCCATGTCAGACTCAGGTGAAGCTGTCCTGAGGGTGGATGTCAGTGACACTGGCATGTATTAAGTCAAAAGAAGAAAGATCCAACTGTTGTTATGTAAGCCATATCAGATGATCACAGTAACTTTAATAAAATATCACATAAGTTGTGTTCATTTACCAAAAATACTTACAATATGTGTGGAAATGATTGTACACTAGAAATTGGTTATCTCAGATGTGATTTTAATAAGCTGATGCCTCACAAATAAAAAACAAGACTGGTATGTATCCGTCAGGTCATGTCCTCTTTGTATTTGTCCACGTATTGATGAAATTCACCCATGTAGAAATTTTATTTGTTATTCTAAAATTCTTACAAACAGAGTTAATGCAGATTTCATCCAGCTGATTAGACCTTTACCGTGTTCTTTCTCATACATAGAGACCCAGGTGATGCACAGCTGTTTCTGGACATTTTCTTGCCCCTGGCCAATGAGGGGACAGATTTTTTCATCATACTATCTTTATTATACATATATATATATTCAGCTATAATATTATTTTAGTTTAATCTAACTTCACTCAACCTCTGTTCTATGTAATGTTATCAACACCATGTCAGTTTTCACACAAACACTGGTGTCTCCACTATGAATCTTATCCTGGTTTTCATCATGTTCTCATGTTCCAAAACATTAAAAACCTGGTATTGATATCTCTCCATGAGTCTAACATTATTCAGGTCTCTGATTATCTGTACACATGTGCCTGTGACTACTCCACATCCCAGACAGTCTGATGTTCTCACCACATTTAATCTGCCAGAATTAATTTTAATTCTAAATTTGATTATTTTTTTCCTACATTATACAACTTAGCCTGCAGAAGCCTTGAATTCAAATTCATTAACTTGGTTTAGGTCTAGCTCCTCACAGCTTTCTTTAGAGGGATTCCTATAATGTTTGGACAATGTCCAAGCATTTGACAGACAATGTGAGCATGGATCCTGCTGTAGCAGGAACATCTGGATGGGATCTGGATTAGACTCTTCACAACCCCAACTTTAAAAAAGTTTTACACTAAATGTGATGCAACATGATGAAACAGGACAATTGTCTGAGATGACTGATCTGAATTTCATGAAGTGGTTTGACAATGTCATCACCTTGACCCTGTAGGGAGGCTTGTGTCCTGCATGAATTACACAGTAAGTCTGTTTTAGGTGTGTGTGAGAGGGGCAGACACAAGAGGGCAGAACAGTATTTTGCACAGGCTGTGGTCAATATGAGTGTGTGAATGATGTGGCGAGAGAGATTTTTAAATAGTGAGTTTGTAAATACTTACCATTGCCTCCCCATAATATACACACAATTTAATTATCCAATTGGTATTATGTTATACTGAAGAGGGCAAACAGCCAGGTGTGTGGCTTTGAGACAAGTCTTTAAATTCCTATACAACCAGTCAGATATGTATGTAGGAATGGGAACTTCTCAAATCCAGGAGTTTCATTCAGAATCAAAGCTGTAATCACTGACAGTGGTAAGTCTAACTGCTATGTGAACACAAACTGTAAGTAGTGATTTCATTTATCATTAAATATGCATAATGAAACCATTTCTGACCTGCTGTCCTGTTAAAGAAGATTCTGTTGCAGATAGAAATGCTCACCACTGATACTGCTAAACAGCAAACAGCTCAACCAATCTAAGACACAGTATGGTGTCTTAAACTCTAATCCATCATCAGACATCATCATCAATTAAAAGTATCTTTAATGAAATTTATAACAGCAGCCCATGATAACTTATTTTAGTGCTATATAACTGGTAACTACACTTATGCTGTGTTTTCTTTGCACTGTAAAATGTTTTAAATGGGAAAATATCCTTTCCATCACTGTGTGCATATACAGAGAGTAATCAAGTTTAGACTCACCAAACACCAGAGCCAGGCCATGAGACGTTCCCACAGCGATTACACCTGACACTGTCTGAGCACACACACAAAAAAATGCAGCTTAGGATTGATTCGAGGGAGTCAGGAAAAGCCAGAGAAAGGCAAACCACCAGAAACCAATGTCAAACTCTCTGCTTCCAAAGGCTCATACAATCAAAGATCTCCAACACAGACACACCTGTGGGTGTACCTCATTAGATACTAGATAATACCACTTGCTCTTAAGTTTTTTGCAGTAGCAGTATTCTCAATGCGCTGCATTTTCATAAACTGTGACAGCCCCTTGCAGATGTGCGCACCCTTACATTGTCTGTTGGTTTCTCTCTTACATCTGTCTTTCTATTTGAACAGTTGAGAAAATAAGTGAGTCATTGTTGAGGCAGCTTTGAAAAATATCTTTAACTTTACTTTCTGCTGTTGATTGTTGTGTCTCATAAACAGCTCTACAGTATTGTTTGTAGTTGATGGAAATGATCATAGTGATTCAAATAAAAGTGAAAACCTTCAATGTGTGGCACCCAGACAGCGTGATGGTTATGGCCCATACCTGTAATGTTCCCTGGATAGATTTCCTGTCTGCATGTTACTATCACGTTGATGACGACAAAATACCAAAAGCAGCACTTTCACCTTCAACTAATTTCCCATGTTACCCATATAAAGCCACTTTTGAAATCATGAAATTGCTAAAATGCATCATGAGGGCATATACAGAAGTTAAACATGGTCAGCAATTTGGTGTTACCAAATTTAATTAATAGCTGAACAAACTAGTACTCACTATAGCAGTTGGCAGTCCAGCATCCACTTTGTCCTGAGTAAAAGATGTAACAAAATATACGTTTGTTATGCTTGAATATAATCTGAAACAAAGGGACAAGTCTGAAGGCAGAATTAAAGCACAAACTTCTGTAACAAGTCATCCAAATGGTTTTGCAACCAAAACTTCAACAGAACTAGAGCAGGAACATGGAGTTACTATAACTGATGACTATCTTTCTAAACAAACACGTGTGTGTGTGTGTGTGTGTGTGTGTGTGTGTGTGTGTGTGCTGTGCGTGTGTGTGTGTGTGCCTTACAGCAGCAGAGACGATCTGTGCAGAGATGCCCTTCAGCAGGCTGTGCCGAAGAACAGACCCATGAACTGTTGCATTCAGATCCACGGTCCTCTTTTTTCTTCACACATACATGTCCCCACAGGCAAACATGCACGCAGATCAAACACAGAGAGAGAAGAAATTTTCCATTTTATTACCATGTACAAAGACAGTGAGGCACACAGCAAAATAATATTTTAGGTTGCTAAGTACATCTACTCAAGTACAAGTTTGTGTATGTGTGTGAGTGTGTGTGATTGATACCGTTTGAGGTGTGCTGGGTCTCCACTGTCAGAGCTGGCCAGAGAGGACGTGTCACAGGAGTGAGCATCCATGTTGTCTGTGCTTAGTACGCAGGTGTCCTCCAACACAGATGGTTCCTCCTCATCCTCCAGCTGTGGACACACATGAAAACAAAACACACACACTTCAGCTCATAGGCAGAGCTGCCGTAGCACACCAGAAGTAAGTAAGGACATAAAATATTCATTTAACCCATTTAATTTGTGTACATTCTTAAGCTTTTGAAGATCCAATCATCACTAAAATGGAGTGGTAAAAGTTCACATTGACGTTTGTTAACATGAAAACATTCCACCTTCAAAGTTGTTGGTAGCCTTTGAGATGCACAGTGAATTACATTATTTTTTCATTAACTACTTAAGATGAAAAAGCAGCAAAACATCCTTTCATTCATTATTTACTCCTCTAACGGGTTCTTTATTAATGATGCATTTGCAAAGAAACCTTAGAAAATCAGCTTTTTAAACATGAACAGCTTGTGATGCATCCACAGTACCTGCAGGAAATGAAAGCTTGCTTAGCTACATTTTACATTTATTAGAGGAGCTTGACCTCTGCTGTACTGCAACTTTTCCTCAGAGGGGTTATTTCAAATGCAGCTTCCTTTGCTGGGCACAAGTGAGTGAATTAAATAATTCAAACCACAATCTACTTGTGTTCGTTCGCCTATATTGCCTAATGCCACACCAATTACAACCTACTACATCCATTATCAGTGTAATATTCTCCACATGATGAACCTATTCTTGAAGTCAGTCTAACATTTGATCATGTTCAGTTATGGTTGACTAATGTATGTTAACCATCATTGGAACAGCAGTTACATAAACAAGCCACAACTTAATCACAGGTGTGAACACGTGCATGTGCATCATAGGTGTGCTCTGGTACTCAAAGAGCAATACACCTCTGTCTCAGCTTGATGCCACTGTAACTGCTAAGAGACACTAAGCAGTTTGTATCAGTCCATCTCTTGTCCCACTCATAGTGCTGTGACACTGGAATTCTGCTACAGTTCCATTACAGAGCCTAGAGATCTGCTGACCTTCATCTTGGTTCTTCTGACTCCAACACTGAGCGTCTGCTCTCTACAGACAGGACTTCACAAAAACATCACATCCAGGCGTGGAGTAACTGTACTGATTTTTCTGTAGGATTTTGATTGCATAGACTGGTCCATGTTTCAGGGCTCATTTAGTAGTACTGACTTCTGACCATGGTGGTGTGTAGCTACAGTGCATATCGTTTTGTGTGGATAGTGTGAGTCCCAGAGGGGTTTTTCCTGTAACCAAATAATAAGCTAGAGACCAGGTTCTGTCTGTAGCTGAAATAAGGGCACCTGTTGACAATTCTACTTCTTGTTACTTCCAGGCTGGGTTACTGTAATTCATTATTATCAGGCTGCCCCAACAAGTCTCTAAAGACTCTGCAGCTGATCCAAAATGCTGCAGCACCATTACTGACAGGAACTAGGAAAAGAGACCATATTTCTCCTGTGTTAGCCTCTCTACATTGGCTCCCAGTCAAATCCAGAATAGAATTCAAAATCCTCCTCCTCACTTACAAAGCCCTTAATGGTCAGGCTCCATCATATCTCAAAGATCTCATAGTCCCCTACAATCCCACTAGGACTCTGTGCTCCCAGAATGCTGGTTTACTGGTGTTTCCCAGAGTTTCCAAGAGTAGAATGGGAGGCAGAGCCTTCAGTTATCAGGCTCCTCTACTGTGGAACCTTCTCCCAGTCTGTCTGTCTGTCTGTCTGTCTTTCAAATACATGTTACTTACTCTATATCTTCCCTTTCCCATAGTTTTGTGTTCTTTTGTCTCTCTCTCCTCTTCTGTCTCTTTCTGCAGGTATTTCTGCCTCTGGAGTCTGACCTGTGATGACAAGTCTCCTGCTGCTCCTACAACTCCACTCAACACCTGCTGTTTTGTTTAGAAATTATTAGTACTGCTTCTTGTATTACTGCTACCATTGCATTTACAACTTTAATTGTCATAACTATTATTATTTCTTTTGTATTATTGATACCACTTTACATTTTTACATGGAATCTGCATTATGATATGTTCCCCTGTCTCTATTCTCTACCCCCTCTCCCCCTCTCTCTCTCCTTCTTAACCCAACCGGTCGAGGCAGATGGCCGCCCACCCTGAGTCCGGTTCTGTTCGAGGTTTCTGCCTCTTAAAGGAAGTGTTTCCTCTCCACTGTCGCCTAGTGCTGCTCATGGTGGGAACTGTTGGGTCTCTCTCTGTAGTTATAATAATCTAAAGAGTATGGTCTAGACCTGCTCTATATGAAAAGTGCCTTGAGATGACTTCTGTTGTGATTCGGCGCTATATAAATAAAATTGAAGTGAATTCTGCTGTTTGACAATTCACAGTTTACATGTGTATTAACATGGAGAATGCATGTAAAATTTGAAGTAAGGGTGTTTTTTGGCTTCACTAAGCCTAACAATGGTGATTCTGGATAACACAGAGAGATACTGTATACAGTTGTATGCAAAAGTTTGTGGTATCTAGGATGGTCCACAGCACCCTGATGTCAGGAGACTGTGGCAGCCATTCCAAAAGCTTCAGCTTATGTTTCTTGAAGCTCATGGTGGATTTTGAGGTCTGCTCTGGATCATCATTGTTCTGACTGGCTGCAGGACATTTGCATCCAGAATTTGCCAATATTCAGTGGAATCCATTCTTCCCTCTTACCTGGTCACTGGCTGTCATACAACCCCAAAGCAGAATCTTTCCACTCCATGCTGAAGACTTGGCAAGGTGTTCTGTTGGTCAAATGTTGTTATGGTAAGGTCTAATAACTAGAACTGGATCGTCAGCTTAGAGGAGCAACTGTTGAGTGTTACCACAAGGTCTGAGTCAGAGAATTGAAAAAATCTAAACTAAAATTAACAAGATATGGAATTTGCCCAGGGGTACCCAAACGTGTGCATACAACTACAGTATAAAAGTGGGGCAGCTTCTCAAAGCTGACTAAAACTACTTTGTTATGAGGTTGTCAGTATACTGTTGACAGTGTCTGATGCAGTAGGTACAGTGTAGTGTAGCAGTCAAAGAGTAACATGTACTTGACCTCATTGAGGATGCTCTCCAGTGTGGGAGGTGTGTCCACTTGGGGAATGTCAAACTCCTTATCATCGATCTGAGAACAGAAGTAGAACGAAAACAGAGAGTTAAGAAAGCAGAATTTGTTTCTCTGTGCTTCCTTTGTTATGTGCATATCTCAATCTCCTTCATGTGTCCTACTGGCAGCGTGTCCTTCATGTGAGTTACCCCAAGTTAACACAAGAAACTGCTCACCACCACTATGCAGGTGCTCCTAAAGTGATCATCTGCCTAGTATACACTAACTGAAGACTTCCAACAGAAATTCAGACACTGACTGGTTACCAATCATTGGTATTTGAAAGCAGCAAATGAGCTTTGAGCTCAGAAGTTAAGATTAATCCAAGGTTCTCTCATGTTCACCTTGCAGAAGGTTTGGTGTAGTTCATGTGACATCATTTCCACTGAGCACATGTCAAAATTTGCCTTAATCTACTCCCTTTTCCCAGAGAAAATACTTAAGTCCTCTTTTACTTTTTAAACTAAGTATGAAAAAAGTTCAAAACCTGTCAAAATCTAAATAAAATATAATGACTGCAGATTTTCAAACATATCAAAATGCAGATCATCCTTATATTCTCCTTTCTGTGAAATAAGGAATATGAACATGAACTAACATATTCAAAAAGTAACAAAGAAGAACTGCTTCCATATGCATCTTCAGATCCATCTTATCTGAAAGCATTTCTACAAACTTCCACACTTCTCAGAGTTCATACTGTCAGCTCTCCATGGTGCTGAAGATGAGTACATTTAAAAGTAACATGGTGAATAAATGCATCCATTACAAAGCAAACATGAAGCTAATAACACAGAGACCCTACAGGTACATTATGGAGCTGTAGCTTCCTTTACAATCAACAGCCAGAGCTTACAAATTACTGATGAAAAATGAGAGAAGAGGTAAGATAATATTGGCAGTATAAACCAAACAAACCTTTACATCAAATTAACGCAAACAAATAAAGAGAAAATGAACTTATATGACAACTTTAAAAATCCCAAAAATCATGTGAAAGCTTGGCATTTCCCACTCAATGACATTTCCTGTTCCAGTTACTAGTCCCTTACAAGGATGTGATGCTCCCTTGGCTTGACTGGGTTTCTATACAACAGGAAGGCAAAGTGAACAGCTTTGTTAATTGTTCTGTTGAAGATGTGCAGAAACTGCAGACAGCACGTGTCACCTGCAGCTTTTCATCTAAACAACTCGCTACAGCTGCTGCTGCTTTTCCATTCCTGCACTGTTTTATTCAAAAGTGATCAGCTGACATCAAGATTCCAGAAATGTTAATTCCTTGAACAGCAAAAAAAAATTGATTTACAAGAGCAGAGACTTCACAACGCAGACAGCCCTAACCTAATACAGTAGGAGCAGACGAGAAAACTGCAGGGCAGCTGTCAGAGTGTTAGACGAAGGACAGAACAGGAGTGTAGGAGCTTGGAAAGTACAGATACCCAAACATAACACCATATAAAACCATGTGCAGATGACTAATTATTATCCCACAAGCATGCTAAATAACTAAAATCCTGGCTATGGATGAAGTCATTCCACCTCTTGTACATTTGGATGAGGTGGCTTTCATTCACTGTCACATGGCATCTAACAATATTAGTTAGTTTAACCAATTACCAACAAAACCAACAACAGTTTTAAATAATTTCTCATTCTTTTTATTTGGACACGTGTTATACATGTTCTATTATTTTGTCCACCCCTTTACAACAGTGAGCTTAGGCTAAATAACTGAAACCCCTCTCTGCATAAAGCAATACAGTTCAGCAGCAACACAAACTACAAGTGTTCCTAATAAACTGGTGGTATATGCATCTCTGTTGTAGCTAAACCATAAATCTGCAAAAATCTAAATCTGCATTCCCTCTTTATTTTCCTGGCTATATGTAGATGAGGGTCAGTCCTCCTCCAGGCCAGGAGGCGATGTGCACCTGAGCTGATGGTATCTGACAAAATCACCAGAAGAAGAACTTCTGACCTTTAGCAGTTTATAACAGTAACAGGTCAGCTAGCGTCAGCTAAACAACTTAACGATAACCAACACATGAGAAAATACAAGCAAGACGAAAGTTGCTTTGTCTTCACAGGCTCTCATACACACAGAGGTTGAACAGAGTGGTTGAACTGAACAGCGATCAGATTAACATTATCACAGCTGAGTATTTGATTGTATGCATGGAAACATCCATCCATCAGCTATACTGCTGATTCTTGAGGGTCATGAGGGGCTGTAGCCAATCCTGGCTGACACTGTGTGAGAAACAGTGTACACCCATAAGAGCTTGTCAGTCCACACAAGAAAAACATTCACGCTTGTGTACAAACAGCCAGAGCCATTTTTCTACTTGCTAATGAGACAAAACAACAACTCATTTCACTGTCACGCCTCTACACTGGTGTTTTTATTTGTTCTGGCTCATGGTGGAGCTGTACAGAACTATGTTAGATCTTACATGATGTCTCAAAACTCCATAGACCAATATGAACGATACAGGTGTAACTTACCTCATCATGATATGTTTAACAAGAGAGCAAAGGAGATGTCAATCAAGCACAGCCTCTTAACACCCACTCAGAGCAACCAATTCCAGTGCAGCACCTATACCATTCCCCTACCCACTCTCTGTTTGCATGTTTGTGAGGAGGTGAGCCACATTAAGTGTCATTCCAAACCAATTACAAGCCACACACACCCAGAGAAGTGCAGCACCACTTGTGACCTGGGGATGGATTAAATGCCACATATCTACGTGTTCCATGTGGTTAGTTCCAAATGATAAATAATAAGCTGCCTTAACTCAAACATTTGAGACTACTTTTGTGCACACATGACAGAATTGGAGGTTACATTGTGTTTTGGAGCTGACACGCCACTGTGTACCCAAGAAAACAGTACATGTGTTTTTTAAATGTGACTTTCACCTGTGTTGTACAGCTTCAGGGACTATGAGAAACAAGGATCTAATCAAATTAAGAATGGCAAATGAAAATATATTCAACTACAGAAGAAATGCAGCCAAAGAAGCATGGGGGTGAGTTTTTACTTATTCATTTTTCTTTTCACAAGCTTGCTATTCCATCAATGTGCCATGTCATTACCCATACTCCTACATCGTTGCCAGTGCTGTGAGTAAGATTATCTCTTAGATAAATATTTATTTAAGTACAATATTCTTTCTGAAATATTTTGAGGAACAGTAGCAATTTCACTGTTTCCATCACAGAAAGGTGAGGGCGTTTCAAAGCTTGCAAGTGTATGTATACCCTCCCCCCAATTAAGAGACCCTCCACAGCTGTGAGTGAGACTCCACACAGAGTGGGAGGGTGTAGGGGCCAGACCTGACAGCAGGTCTGATCGGGTAACACCAGTGAAAACACCTGTGGTGCTGGCCTGTGGACCACAGAGGTTTTTGGGAAATGCTGTCCTAGTCATTTAGCACCTTTGGTTGACTCACGCTGTGGAATTCGTACTGGTAATAGCACCTGCAAGTACCAATTTAAAAAGTTACATCCCATGTATAATATCCTCCAAATATCTAGGAAACGACGGCCATGAATCAGTTTACTGCTGCGGCATGTAGTAGGTGAAACACAATGGGAAGTAGCGGAGCCTGAACGCACCACGGACTGCATTGAAACTACCTTTACTTTAAAGTTTCTGAAAAGTACTGGAAGTAAAACAGCTTATTAATTCACGGTCCGAGGCGCTGTACCAACCGTTCTTATTTAAATAAACCCTGTTTTGACAGCGCCGAGCTGCATAGTGAGTAGGTACGTCATCACGTGATAATGTTCAGACTTTGGGACGGTCTGTTCATAGATGTATTGAAAGCTCCAAGCAGAAACAGTAGTGGTTTCATTTAAAACCAGAGTCTGTGGCTTTTCACTTCTCACAATTAAATCTGATAGCAGAGAAATGTCTCTTTAAAATTCCACTCAGTCTTCCTTACACATCCATGCTAACAACGGGCAGCTTCGACAATCAGACGTGCGCAGACGGGCCTCATCTGGGGTGTCGAGCTAACGTTGGGTTCGTTATTAAACGTGTTTTCCTTGGACCATAGAAGAAAGTATCCTGTAAGACCATGATCTAACGCAGCGGCTGTACAGAACCACTTGGTGGAAGGAAAACAACGCCGGGAAAACAACAGACTGCTGCGGCAGCACGGAGTTCATTCTCCCTCGACTCCTCCACCGCCAACACATTAGAATAAGTAGAGAATCCCTCACCGCGTCCACCTCCATCAGGTTGAGCTGGGAGGAAGCAGAGAGCAGACTGCGGGCGTCCGGAGACTCCGACATCTCTGGGTCTACATGGACAGACAGGATCTCCTGTGTCCGTCCGAGGTGCCAATGACAGGAACTACATTCATTACAGCTTCCGCTTGAATTTCAGAATAAAGTCTGCATACCGTAAAACATACCGTATGTTTTGCAAAATAAAAAATAACGTATATATTATAAATATATTGATGATATCACGATGTTAATAATAGTACCCAAAAGACAGTCCTAATAGATGGCAAACTTGTAAAATAGTAAAATGTTTAATCACGTTTCAGTGATATTTTGAGAATAAAGGGCACACAGTTCTCCAAGAAAACCTGTAAAAACGTATTCATTTCAACACACTGTTCATTGCGCTGTTTTACATTGCCACTCTAACAACTAGAATATATTTTTGCACGAATCTCATGACAGGCCTTCAAATAAAATTGTACATAGCATGAATGCATATTACATATTTACTTTATATCCTATTTTATTTTTATTTAATCTTGTCTTTATTCTTATTTTTTATGTTATTTATGCTTCTGCTATAGAGACAGCAACAGCCAGGAACAATTCCTTGTGTGTGTCAACATACATGGCCAATAAAAACCGATTCTGACTCTGATTCTGAATAGTTCTCTGCTGTCTGCTTCTGATTAATGCCATTGCAAATAAGTCTGTATTTTAGTACTGCTGTCAGATCAAAGTTCAAATCCCAGCAGACTACCACAAAGAAAAAAACTGGTTAATGCTTGTGTGGCAACCATGTGAGGAATCAAGTGACAAAAATGGTAAATCATGGGTTAAAAACAATGTCAGATGAGATTGGTAGGCTGTGGTATATCAGATAGGTGATAGAAAGACGCAGTACAGTGTCTGTGTGGAGTCTAATTCTATTAGGAGCATCACATCTGTTAAATGAGGAATGTAGGTGTGCTATCCAGTAGCTATCTGTGGGATGCTCCGGAACAAGTCAGATACATGGAGGCCCCACCCTGCAACCCACAGGACCCAAAGGATCCGCCGCCAATGTCCTTTTGCCAGACACCACAGGACACCCTCAGAGGTCTCGTGTCCATGTCCCAACAGGTCAGAGCTGTTTTGGCAGCATGAGGGGGACCCGCACAATATTAGGCAGGTCCCACAGATGCTGGATCTGATTGGGATCTGGGGAGTTTGGAGGCCAGATCAAAACCTTGGACTCTTTGTTGTGTTCCTTGAGACTTTTCTGAGCAGTTTTTGTGGTGTGGTGGGAGTACTGACCTGCCAGGGGAGGCCCCTGACATTGGGGAGTGTTGTTACAACAATATTCATCCATCAATTCAGATGAATGTCAGGGCTCAAGGTTTCCCAGCAGAACACTGGATTGTAATGAAATTATCAGTGTTATTCATTTCAGCTGTCATTGGTTTTAATGTTGTGGCTGATCAGTGTAGGGCAGGTATTACAATATCAGAGTTCACAAAGCATCAACATGAACATACAGTTATAGAGTCCATAGAGAAGTCACTCATAGCCAAGAAAGACCTCCACACCCACATCCAACAACAGACAATATGAACTAGCTGCAGAGTAAAAGTCACACAGAAGAGAGATGAGTGTTCATGGCAAAACACCTGCAGGAAGTGTTAGGTTTCATCAACAGAACCATAACAATGAGAGAAAGAACAGCAAAGCAGAAGTGACCATAAGCAAGTAGTGAGGGAGAACAGTATGTGTTTAAAGAGAAACTCAGAGCAACAGTGATGTGTCATGACTGTGACTGAAATTCGTGCCGTGTAAAATGTACATTGTACTTAAATTAGCATTCATTCATCCATTATCTAAAGCGCTTATCCGTTGAGGGTCGTGGGGTGCTGGAGCCTATCCCATCTGACATTGGGAGAGAGGCGGGGTACACCCTCTCATGAACCCACACAGGCACAGGGAGAAGAAATTATAGCAACCATTATAGTACAACCATTCTATCCCCTGCTTTGATTTGGTAAATAAACAATTACTAGATTAGTCAACTGACAGAAAATGAATCATCAACTGTTTTGATAGGTGATTAATTTTGTTTGTGTTTTTCTCCAGCTACACAATCAAACATTCTGAATTGCTGAATACTACTACTATTATTATTATTATTATTATTATTATTATTATTATTATTATTATTATTATAAAACACTGTAACTTTGTAAATAAGTAAAGTGAGTACATAAATCTTCCTCAGCAAACATATATGGATAATACAAAATACTAGCCTATACATATTACATCTCGTTTGCATATTTTGTCATTTCAACACAGATCTCCATGAAATGCTGGCTTGACAAACTTGGGTTCACTACATTAACACCATAACAGAGAATAATCACTGAATGTGAATACGATTACTCGCGTGTTGTAGCATAGATATGACTTTGTGATTCTATTAGTAATAAAAATAAAAAAAAAGAAAGAAAGGGGATGAAGAAAGGAGTGGAGAAGGGAAGGAGACAAGGACGCCACTAGACAGTGTTGGGTCGCGACATGCTGTATTCCTTCGACTCCGTTCACCTCCATTCACACAGTAAATAAAAGCATGGAGGTTCTGACTCTCGGGATCTAACATCGAGCAGCGGGGGGTAAAGACACTGCCGCATGCGCTCTTCCCTACACCAAAACACGCAGGAAGGAAGCAGGATCGCGGCGAACGCTTTTCCAGTTGGATTAAACCCATTTTCAGCGGAAGGGAGGATTGTAGTTGGCGAAAGGAGCGGGGCAGCCCGCCGTGCCGAGCATGAAGCGGACGGCTGTAGTGGCCAGGCACAATGGCCTCGTCTCTCCGCTGGGGAACAACAACTCTGGAGCTTCGAGCATCGTCTCACCACCCCAGCCGAGAGCCACTAGCATATCCGCTTCTGCCGCCAGCGGTGTCGGCGGTGGAATGGACGGCCTTCTGGATTTCTCCAAAGGCCCCACCGTCAAAACCGAACTGGTCTGTAAATGGATTGACCGAACTTCTTCGAGACAGAGGCTTGGGCGGACGGCGACATCCGTCTGCGACCAAACTTTCAGCTCCATGCACGAGCTGGTGGACCACGTCACCACCGAGCATGTAGCAGCGGGGCTCGAGACCCTCAGTCATGTCTGCATGTGGGACGAGTGTATGCGCGGCGGGAAGGCATTCAAAGCCAAATACAAACTCATCAACCACATTCGCGTGCACACTGGGGAAAAGCCTTTTTCATGCGCATTTCCCAACTGCGGCAAGATGTTCGCACGCTCCGAGAACCTCAAGATTCACACGCGCACGCACACTGGTATGGTTTCATGATTGCATGAGTACACACTGAGCGCTGGGACACCGTCATTATTGTCTTTAAATCCATGTCATCCGTCAGGACAGCAGCCTCCTGACAGAGACGGAGAATAAAGAGGTTGATAGTGATTGTTCCCAGTCTGCTAGGAATCCCCTCCATGTTTACGTAGGCTCGGTTCAGTACCGATTCACATCCGTCCTTCATTCCTCCCTTGTTTCCTAGAGGAATCACGGCTCCAAACTGCAGCTTAAGAGTCATGTAAGGTGACAGGAAGCAGCACAGAGCAGCTGGATGATGAGAGAGGGAAAAGGATGAGTACAGAATTAAACTGATTAGATGTACACAGCAGAAATGAGTGTGATAACTCTCTCTCTCACACACACAGCTGCATTTATCATGTTAATTCCCTCTGCATAAAAATAACGTTTCTCACTATCCCACTATCACAATCCAGTAATAAATCAATTATACTATTAATCTAGCCAATGCCACTTTCTACTCTTTATGAAGGGTTTATAAACTCTAATGAATGCCGTCATTGGTGGTTAATAAGTCTAATGCTTTAGGAATCAGTTATAAGTAAACAGAGAAACTCTTGGGGTGCTAGGTTGGCTAAAAATCCCTATGGCTGGTGTTTTTTTTGTTTGTTTTGTTGTTGTATTTTCATATCTCTGATGATCAACTCATGGTTTATTAGACAGTATGAAAGAAGCGAGCAAGAATGATATTCAACGTAGGTTCCAGTATTGTGTATATACACAGTAATATAAAGTACATCCCATATAAATGAAAACTTACATGGGAGTATAGACACACTGTCATTACAGTTTACACTGACAAAACAATTAAACACCTGGGGAGAAAGAAGAAAAAATAATGACATAAAAAGAATTAAATCACAGCAAGAAGGTTCCAGGTTCAGACCCCTGTTTGCCTGGGGCTTTACTGTGTGGAGTTTACACATTCTTTCTGTACCTGTGTGGGTTCTCTCCAGCTTCCTCCCACAGTCCAAAGACATGCAGGTTAACTGGTGACTCTAAATTGCCCGTAGGTGTGAATGTGAGTGTGAATGGTTGTTTGTCTATATATGTCAGCCCTGTGACAGACTGGTGATCTGTCCCTGCCTCTCACCCACTGTCAGCAGGGATTGGCTTCAATAATCTCGTTTTTTAAAGATGCATGCCCTGTTTTTGTTATATGTTCAGAATAGCACCCCCAATGAATCCTTCTCACTGACTAAATTGTGTTCAACATTATTGTTAATATAGCAATTATTATACTACATCAGTCATCTGTTAGCAGCAGGAAGGACCATTACGAATAATCACTAGAGCTTTACACTTTAGAGTTCAGCTCATGTTACAGGTTGACAGTATTGGTATGGTCAGTTTTCCAGCATATATATGCCCATGTCATCCTCCATTACATATTTTCAAACAGCATAGAAACAGCAAAATGCAGCAGAACTTTTATTATCTTCATTCCCTCCCCAATTTTGTCAACTGTTAAATTTACAATACAGAAAGAGGAGAAAAAAGAGCATCCTTTGAACACTTTCCATGTTTGATGTTTAGAGAAATAAAAAAGAAACATATATACCCCAGTTGAGCAAACTAAATGGTAAAACTACTTATCACTTCTTGCAACATATACCACTGTGTTTGTGTTTATGTTTAAACATTACCCAGTTCTTCATGAGAGTTCTGTATGACAAGGTTCCCAATATAATTTCTTCATGAGCACTCAGTTTGCCCCTCAGTGTTTTTCAGTCCCATACAGTTCAACATATTTTTACCCAGACACCAGTGTTATCAGTGTTTTCTTCCAACTCACATTCTTTTGCTTTTATATTAAGATCTGAATGGTCTGAGTGAAATAACAGCTCCATGGGTTCTAAGGGAATATTTACAAACAAAATTTTATATTGATCACCTCCCCTCTTACCTGAGGTCAAACTGTACTCAGTGACATTAAAGAGCAGGTGTGAATATAAGTATGGCTGAGTGGTTGTTAGAGGCTGATTCTATGCTGTGATTTATGGTGAGTGTTATGTTTGTGTTGCAGGTGAGAAGCCATTCCAGTGTGAGTTTTGTGAGCGGCGCTTCGCCAATAGTAGCGACCGAAAGAAGCACTCACAGGTCCACACGGCCTCGAAGCCCTATGACTGTAAGGCCCTGGGCTGCACCAAGTCCTACACCCACCCCAGCTCCCTCCGCAAACACATGAAGGTTCACGTCAAGTCGTCACCTACCTCTGAACCCCAGGACCCCTATGACTCCATCCCTCATCAACTCCAGCAACCTCATCAGGCTCTCCTCGAGCCCCTCGACCTTAAAATGAACCACCTCTCTCCATCACTTGCCAACAAAAACACTCATTTTCCTCTTCTGTCTAGTCATGAATTGGACATCAGCTCAGCCAGCGAAGTAGACCATAAGCTGCTGCTGCGGAGTTCGTCTCCGATGGCGATGCCTCTGGATCTCTCTCTGTCAGGCCTGAAGAATCAGCTGGCCCAGAAGCAGCAGGGTGGCAGGACCCCACGGAGGAGCCAGCGCTCAGTCAACCCAGCCTTACCTCAGTTGTCTAACATTAAAGAGTGGTATGTCTGTACCAGGACTACAGCACCACACTTTCCTCTACTTCACCCGGACCACATCAAATCAGAACCTAGTGATGACGAGGAGTATGTCACGTAGGATGGAGAGACTGGTGAAACTGGAGGTGAAGAACAGACCTCATATACTGTCAGACCCAAGTCAGGTCAGAGGATGCTCTGTGGAATCATAATTGCTGTAATTTTCCAGAACCAGCAGTTTCATGGTTCAACATCAGTGGCCCTTCAAAGGTGGAGAAGGCTGTGATCAGATAGAGGGCTTTTTTACTCCGCCTCAAACACAAAACTCAGCTCGGAGATTGTCGCTATCTGTGGACCAAAAGCAGTGGTTCAAATGATGCCAGAAGAGGAATTCCATCACTATGGTTATCAAACTAAATGTCTGACAAAAAACTGCAAGTTATCTGAACAGTGTTAGCTAGCTAACCTGAACTAACAAGGGATAACTTTGTACAAATGGACCAGAGAATGTTGGTGACTCCTCTGTTTGCTGTTAAAAATATGAAGAGAGTGTGTGTACATGATGACAGATTATTAAACCAATTAATCTAAGAGCTCCACATAGACGAAGCAATTTCAAGGGCTAAATTGAGACTGATGGAAAGTGGTTCATGTTAACCTGAGCTCATGGGAATATTGTACACATGGTAACAGAGCAGGTGAGTGTGTGCCTGTTGAGGCCTCAGTGTGCTTTCAGCAAAGTAGTTTGGACAATGTCAGAAAGTTACAAAAATTGTCAGAAGCAGCTGATTCTGCTGTCAGAGAGGAGGTTTCAGATGCTGTTAGTGATCTGACAAGCACTTTGTTTGAAGCAAAATTAGGCCTTTACTAATAAACCCTTAGTAGTAACTTGTTCAAAAGTGTTTTATGTGATCACAGTCTAATCCAACACAGCAGCCAGCAGTGAAGCTGCAGTTTTAAGACAGTGGGACTGAACCTTCTTTGAACTGTTCATCAAGTGTCTCCTTAACCTCTTCAACTCTATGGACCTTTCAGTGAGTTACTTGTGGGTTAATGTTTACACTCCATTTACAATTTAGTTAAGACCCCCAAGGTTTCCAAAATGAACATATATGTCATACACATATTCCTTTAACATAAACAATGAGAGCTCTAGTATTTTCCCTTTGATCAAATGGTGCAGCCATAAAAAGTGGCATCTTGGATTTCAATATTGACTCAATGTACACATCTTTTAGTGTCAATGAATCAAGAAAGTGCAATGTATTGTGTAAGATTGTGGTACAGCTTGGAAAAGTGTAAAGTCTATGTTTTAAAAGAACACTTTAAATGTACATTATCCATCCACTAGTAGGTCATTTCAAGCTGGATTTGAACCTGGGACGTTCCTGAAGGAGATTGTTAAACATACAATGAAACCAGATTTAAATGCTGTTTTAGATGAGAATTACCAGTGTATTACCTACCAGGTCTTAACAACCCAGGTAACACTGACGGTGAACACACCTGAAATGTCTCTAATAATCCCTCATTGCACAGGAAAACTGGGCACACAACTACAGTAAGTACAGTAGGTCAAAGCTGATGCAGGATGCAGGTCTGTAAACTGTGATGGGTGTTTACAAGTTTGGGGGATTATTTTACAGTTCATCTCTCCTAATAAGTTTAATTACTGAAGAGGTTTGTTTAAACCTTTGTGATCGCCATGTTCCCAAGCTTGGTGAGTACATTATTCTGATAGGAATGAAAGACGAAACTGCAGACGAAACAGTTACACCCAAGTTGAATGAAACCATAGTCAATCAGGAAGACAAAGCAGAGAGGGTAGATGGACTTTTGTGAGCACAGAACAAATTTTGAGAGCAAGGGCAGGGTGTTATTGAAGTTGTGATTCTCAAGAGCAATAACCTCTAGATATGAAAGAGCAACTGCTCGTACCCAGTTTATAAAATGTGTATTGTTATGGTTGGTCCAGTGGTCAGTCCTGGGTTTGAGTCCTCCAGCTTAGACCTTTCTGTGTGGGGTTCCAAACACATGCAGGTCTGATTGATTTGAAACTCTGAATTGCCCATAGGTGTGAATGAGAGTGTGAATGGTTGTTTCTCCATATATGTTAGCCCTGTGCTAGTCTGGTAACTTGTCCAGGTGTACCATGCCTTTCACTCAAACAAACAGAGCTGAATAAAATCTATTGCACTTGACCTGGAAGTGAAGTGTCATCCTGTTAGATGCTTCCTTCTTAATAACATTAGGTGCTCCCAGTGTGATTCACCTGTTTTTGTCAGAAACACACGAACTGTTGAAAGAATAGCCTACCAGCTGTGTATGGGAAACTGAAGCATATGGTAGGTCCTCTCATGATATCAAGTCCTGTGAATCTTTCAACCAATGAAAACTAGGAACAACATATTTTTAACTCATGCATGAAAACAGGTTGTTACTTTCAAAATTTTTGTGGAAACAAATCTGTTCCAGAGTTATCTTACACTGTAACCCACAGACTAATCACAGATGAAATGTGTTTCCTGCATAATAATTGTGGCGTGAATAACCTCCCATTCAGTTGACTTCATGACAGGGCTGCCATGTCAGAGGTAATGACCACTGAATAGCACATGTTAGTGGTCCCTTTAGAAAGGACGTTCTGTTTGATGGAGTGTGACAGCAGATCTGTAGGCTTTCAGTTCAGACACCCATACATTAATGAAGCATTCATTCTGTCTATAAAATGTAGGCAGCAGAGGAAATGTAAGTTACAGTCAACTCACATGAACTGCTGAGCTTCAGTGAAATCAACCTGTATCCCCTTGCTGTTCCACCTTTACCACCCTGACCCCCTGATAAAACAACAGTACATCACTGTGAGAAAATGAACGAAAAAGAAATGAAAGTAAAAGGAATTATTAGACTGAAGTTTCATGCAATTGCTGTTATATAATGACAATGTTATCAACCATTTTTTTTTGTCAATTTTACTTTCAGTATTGTATCTTCATTTTTCTAAATGGCCCCCTGAAAACAGGTGAAAAGACATTCCTCCAGCCTCTGTTCTGCTATCATGATCATTAACAAGGCTCACAAGGCTTAAAGAGAGCAACTGAAAAATTAAAGAGATTTGAAGTCTGACCAGAGGGCAACTGAAGGATTCCTATCCTGTCTGCCCGAGAGGTACTGGAGCAAATGCACCACCTGAGCGTGAAAGTTCATTCCTGACTTGGAAATACTAGTTTGACTAAAACAAAAATAAAACAACCTACTTACTAGTTTTCCCTGGAGCTTTTTGGCCACATCCATGCTGATTGAGACCAGGAGATTTTCCAGAGAAAGCACGTAGTCCATGGGATTTCTTTTGTCATATTTCTGTACCACTATATGAACTTTTCAGGTGATTATAGTTGGGCTCTTGAGACAAATGCTTGCCTCTAGCCACATAATTCAAGCTAACTAAATTAATCAATGACCCTGGTGCTAGGATTTATGATTAATCATCAGGGATGAAATTGATTTTTACTGCCTGCTCAGACTGCCTCCTAATAAGGTACTTTTAAAGTTAGCATAGACTGATACTTTTGAAGCCCACATACTGGTTGGAGGCACTTACAAGTTTTTGATAGGTCACTTAACAGTGAGTAAAATTGCATTGTTCATGCAAGTCCACTGGTTTACAGCAGAAGTAAGTGCAGTCCTCAAAGAGCAATACAAAAAATATGTAATTCATTTCTCAATGAACTTTCTCATGCACAAGAAAATGTAATTTGTTAAATAAACCATTTAAATCCCAATAACTTATTTTTAGTCATTTATTAAGCATACATGAATATGTTGCAGGTGTCTGGAATAATTCTCAGTCATCCGGGTCATGGTATGTATTGGACTTGCTTAATGTTCTTGAAGACGTTGCACCTCTCATCCAAAAGGCTTCTTCAGTTTTCTTCACCTTGAGAGTCATTAAGGTCACATGAGTCATGGTGTGAATGGGTGTTAAGCTGCTTGGAGAGGGCTCCCAAGATAGCTTTATAAGTGGCTGATAAGTGGTGTAGATGGCTTCTTTCACTCCTCCTTCAAACCACTGGGTTGTGTACACTGCATTGCCACATTAAGTGCACAGGGATGCAGCATATATTGAAAATCTTCCTATACCCACACCATCAGGCTCAGAATGTGCCCAAAAGAACAGAAGGGAAGGAGTAAAAACACACCAGGGAAGTACTTAAAACATGTGGTCACCCAAACTGGGCCTTCATCAAAACTACAAAAAGATACAGAACTGACAGAGAGGAAAACGTCAGAAGACTCACTATAGTCACTGATGTTATCCTGGCAAACTATTTAACCTAAAGTGAAAGCTACGCATGATAGGCTAACACGTTGTTACAACCTCCACATTACCAACCACTACTCATGAGGGGCTGACTCAACAAGGTGGGCTTACCCACACAGGTTCATGGATATGAGACATTTCTGTGTGGCATGTGAATTTCTGGTTTACTGATATCTGTGGATTGCAGAATTAAAGAGAGTATCAGTGTAACCGTAGCATAATTACAGAGCATTACAAAGCAGGACGTGGACTCAGAGTTAGAAAAGATAGGAAAAAGTTTATAGTCTGCTCTCAAGGAGTGAAGGTGGGTAGAGGTGAGGATTACTGCAGGCAGAGGCAGAGGGCTGAGGGAAACAGGTGGCTGGTGAATCATGGCAGTGTAGGGATGTAGACAGGGCTGTGACTGTGGCTGAATGGCTGCTGGGCAGGCAGGGAGACAGGTAGGAAAAAAGACAGACACACTGGCTGGAACAACGATCTGATGACGAGTGGCTGAAGGACTGGGGTTGATAAGATAAGATAATCCTTTATTAGTCCCACAATTAAATGGGGAAATTTACAAATATACTTTACAGATATACTACTGAGGTGGTGAGTTCAGGGCTGATCAGGGAGCAGAGAGAGTAAGCAGAGCACCATGCCCACGACACAGACACACACACAGATACCATATACTGGGATTTCATATGGTTTTCCAAATCAGTAGTTTCCAACCTGAAGGTCTGGACCCTTGCAATAGGTCACAAATAAAACCATGATACAAACGTCCACAATATTGTGTTGTTATACAGAAAGAAAAGTATTGAAGGAATTGTTGGGGCTGCTGAACATCTCTGTTCATGAGTCACCACATGCAAATCATGGAACACAGAGCATGGTGCACAGACACCACAGAGGAAGCCTCTGCTCTCTAAAAAACCTCACATGCATGCCTGAATTTTGCCAAAGAGCACCATGACATGCAACGTGACATGCCAACATGGTAATGTTTTGTGGACTGATGAAACTGTAATTTATCATGGTATCTTACAGGATAGTGTCAGGGTGGCTGTCCACCAGCTGAAGCTCAGTAGAAGCTGAGTGATGCAGCAGGACAATGACCCTAAACACTGAAGTGAATCCACTACAGACTGGCTTCAAACAAAGAAAATCCTCCTTTAAGAGCCCAGATCTTAGCCCAACAGAGATGCAGTGGAGAGAGCTCAGAGAGCTGTTCACACCAGACATCCCGAGAACATGTCTGAGCTGAAGCAGTTCTTAAGGAGGAATGGTCCAGAATTCCTCCTGAACGCTGAGCAGGCCTGATCCACAGCTACTGGCAGGGCCTGACTGAGGTTATTACTGCCAAAGAATCGAAGGGTTGACTTACTTTTTCTTTCCATTGTAGCAGGAGTTTTACTGTTTAAAAGATGATTCATATAAAAGAAATCTAGAGTTAGCTTTATTACTGTGGATAAGATCATTGAAGTAGGCATTTTGTGCCTGTTACATTTTTACATTTAGGGACACCATGCCTGGTGTTTTCCCACCTGTGTCCAGCCTGCCTACATTTCCTTTTTATGCAGCAGATGTCATCACTGATCAAGGGAAAAATCAGAAAGGCATGGAGGACAAGCTTAAGCTGGACAGAGACAATGTGAGTTTGAAGAGGGAGACACTATATCCCAAAATGTCACTCTATTATACCGCAAATTGGAACAACCAATATTATACATAGAAAGAAGTCCTTGTTTTATACTGATAGGATGGAAAGACACGTGGTTGGACATATTTAGAATGTTTCTGACCAAATGAACTAAATACTCGCGTACTTGGAGATTATGACTGAAGTCTTCCTCCATTGACTTTTATTTTTTATTTTTTATAATGAATGGAGCTTTTCAATAAAGTTGAGATGAAAAAATGAATGGCGTTGACGCCTCTTTCTCCACCACTCTGGTCTCTGTAAAGCTCCAACGTCATCACGTCGCAGTTGTTGACCGTCACTGAGGAGCAACATGGCGGCGCACACTCTCTCTCCGTCTCTGCACAGACTGCTGTTCGCTGTAAAGGTGAGCCGAGCACAGACTCTGTAGGGCACGAGCTCGTCTAGCTGACCGAGTAAAACAGCACGCGAATAAAACGACACGTGGTTACGTCGTCCCGCCTGCTAATGACGAGCAGGACGTTTTCTGACGGGTTTCCACAGGAGACGATGAGAGATAGGTAACACCTTGTTCCAGGTGTGGGACAGGTTGTTGACAACACTCGTGAATAACGGTGTGCGGCGTTTCATTGGTCAGAGAGAGCGTGGATTAAGTTTGACGTTATCTCAGACAGACACGCTGTCGTCCAGACCAGAATAGGAAAGGTTAGTGGAGTGGTTTATATGTGGTGTACTGGCCAAAGGGTCAGAGCAGGATGTTAAATGCAAGGCGCCAGTTTAATTCATATAAGAAGCTGAAACGCATTTGACTTAACTAACTTCCACCTGTCACTGGCTCTTAACCAGCATGTACATTGTAAACTAATGACAAATTATGATGGAGCTGATCATTTAGGAATTTATTTAATCCTGTTTGAAGACTAATTATGTTTATTGCCTTTGCAAAACATTGTTGGATTTCAAGAGGGCCAGACTGCTGCTGTAAAGCTCTCATGATTATGTCCTCCACAAGGTCTCACGCTCAACCACATTGCCCCACTAGGGGGCACCTGAGTAAAACATTATCTGTGGGCCCCTAGTGGTGACCCACCGTGGTACTTTGGTGATACAACAAATTTTATAAGATGTCAATTTTGACAGTTACCAAAGGGTTTAGGCCCCTGGGCAGTTGCTTGCTTTGCCCTCTTAGTAATCCAGCCCTGGTCTCATGTCACACCCATGCCCCATAATTTCTTTACATCACCTCCACATCAGTTTCAGAAGTGAATTCTGAAGATCTGGCAGCTAATGCCAGTAGAGTGGCATCTTGAACAAAAAACAGAGGAAAGAAAGGCAGCACTGAAACCAGCAGCAAACAGTTATTTCAGTCAGACATTCACAATTCCAGCAGTTGAAGTCCTATTCATTTTGTGCATTGACAGTATCAGGTAAATGGCAGTTGAGACACGTTCATGGATTTGTTGTGCTGGTTCTTGAAGGCAGGAGTCAGAGAGTTTGAGCATTTTATTTTTCTCCATTTTAAATTAGTAAGTAGTTAGTTAAAACTACTTATTGTTGTTTATCTCTGTTTGAATATAAAATATATAGATCACCTCTCTGTCAGTAAACATGATGATGTTTTTTATGGGTGGGGCTTAGGTGGAAGCTACACACAATAGCTAACAGTAGCAAGCGAGTTTTTTTTTTTTTTAGTAATGGCTGAAGAAAAGTTACAAGCTTATCTGAACATGTACAGTCACTCACTCTCCACGACCATGAGCATTACTTGAAAAAGTTAACATTAACCAGAGGGACCAGACTGGCTGACCCTCTCATGATAACTCAAAGGATGGATGATCTGACACGATTACAGGTCAGACATTTACACCTACCTGAATGAGAGAAACCAACCGTGTACATTAAAGAGAAACTGAGAGCATATATAGGAATACCTCTGTGTGGGTGTGTGTCTGTCAGTGTGCATGTATGAGTATGTGACTAAAAGTCTCTCCTTCGATTCTGGCACCCGATCAGAAGTGGAAAGAAATCCTTAAGAATCCTTTCATACATGTTGAGTTTTACTTTTCGTGAATTCACATCCATTTAGTTGATCTCTACCCGTCTCTGTGATGGACATATGGTTCATTTCATGTCCAATCAACAGAGAGATCCTGACTTGCTTCAAACTTCATCTAAGTAATGTAATTGTACCCAACAATGAAAGTGCAAAATTTTTGTCGTCTTGATAGATATGAAGGTTTTGAAAAAGGGGCATGGCCAGGATAAATGAGTGTGGGTAAAATAAAAACTGCTAAGTTCCACTAGTCATTACTTATGGACTCTGTTTGCACCTGTTCCTCATTGTGTATTTAAGCCCTTGTCTTTGACCTGTCCTTGAGTTATCGTTGGTTTGTGGTGATTTTCCATGTCCAGGTGAAAACAGTCAGGCAAAGACCAGGTAATGATCAGAATCAGCTAAGGGGAGGAGAAAGAAGCCCCTTTGACACAGAGATCGCATAATATTGCCATTATTACCGCAGCCCTGTGTCGGGTTGCTGTCTGTTTGTGCTGGTTCTCCTTTTGTACAGACATCGGCTCAGTTCGTGTGACTACATCTGGCCACAGTTCAGAGGTGAGAAGGCCTCCCATTCCGCCTATAGCTTATATACAGAATAGCAAGGCAAAGTAACAGCACAACATTCCTGCCTTGAAAAAGGCTGTGTTAAAGGATAGGCTGGGACTTGGCTATGGAAACAAAACAGCACGTGGTGTAAATAAAACAAAAGCCATAGTATATCCAAGGGAAGGGAAACAAGTAAAAGGCATGTTTGGATAAACCTAATAATATACATTGGTTCAAAGTACCAACTTCCATATTGTGCACTTACTATTTAAAACATACTCTTTCCAGTGGTATGAATGTTTTATGCACTCCTGAAATATAGGTGTGAAATCCTTTTAATGGCCCAAAATCAGAAATTTAGATTTCTTCTCAGAGATATACCCTATTGCTTAGAAAATACTATAACATGAGATGAAGTACAAAAATTTGAAAGATCTGGTTAGGGTTCAGTGGAATAATATAGTGGCTCCAAAGCACAAAAGAATTTTTTCAGTACAATTTTTCAGCAAGCTACAATTAAGCAAATATGCAAATTATAGGCCAACCATTGTAGAAGCTTGAAGACATCTAATAGTGTAGAACAGTACCGAAATTCTCAATCATGTAGCATGCATAGTGCAAAAGTAATGAAATTTTTGCAAAATCTTTTTCATAGCAACACTCACTTCTAAGAGCCATGTCCTTTTTTTTTTGAAGCTCCATATCTCAGAAACTAATGAAGATACATGCCAAAACGCTTGCACACAAGTTGTTGGGCTTTAATGACACTATTTACATGATGGCTAGTTGGGAAAATTTCTAAAATCTGTGATTTGACATGGGCTGGGCACATTGGTACAGCGGTTAGCACTGCCTCACAGCAAGAAGGTTCTGTCTGAGCCCTGCCCACCCAGAGCTTTTCTTCTCTGTGGAGCTTTCTTGCTGTCTCCTGGGCTTGTGTGGGTTCACCAGCCTCCCACAAGTCCAAACACATGCAGGTTAACTGGTGACTCTAAATTGCCAGAAGGTGTGAATGTGAGTGTGTGTTGGTCATGAGATGGACTGGTGATACTCCCACCCTCAACCAGTGTCAGCTGAGATAGGCTCCAGCCCCCACGGCCCTTAATGGATAAGCTGTATAGATAATGGATGGATTTGATGGATGGATTTGCCATGGGTTTACCCACACAGTTGGAGTCAGAAGTTTATATACACCTCAGCCAAATACATTTTAAACTCAGTTTTGCTCAATTGATGATGTTTAACCAAGTCAACATTCCCGTCTTAGGTCAGTTAGATGATGACTGTATTTTAAATGTCACAATAATAGTAGAGAGAATGATTTATTTCTAGTTTTCTTTTTTTTTTTATCAGTGTAAACGGTGTATCAGAAGTTGATATTTGCAGCATTGCTTATAAATTGTTAAACTTGAATCAAACATTTCGGCAGCCTCCTTCAAGCTTCTCACCATAAGTTGCTGGAATTTTGACAGAATTGATGTATCTGAGCTGTGGTTTGTGCCTTTTCCATTGAATTGAGCCTCTCTCAGAGCCAGGACTATCACTCCTGTACCTGGACCCCATTTATTCTTAAGCTATTTTTGCCTCAACTTTGAGAGCATGCTTAGTCCTGCTCCATTTGAAGACCTCTGTAGTGTATGTTTAACATCCTGTTGATGTCTTTGAGATGCAAAGCACCCCCACAGTATGATGCTGCCACCCCTCAGGCCTATGGTTGGGATGGTACCTTTCCAGCTTATGCAGCCTCATTCTTTTTTTTTTTAATGTTAACTTTATAGGATAGACTTTACCAGTAAAGTCAAAGACGCCCCAAAGGTTCACCATACAGCAGCAAAGGTCTGTAGTCAAAGGAAATTGATGAATGAGTTGTAGCATTACACACTTTAAATAGTGTGCAGTTGGTTATAATGGTGGTAAAGTCTTCGTCAATACAATAAGATCAAACAAAGACTCATAATGTATGAATGTGGACTTTGTTTACAGAAAAGTATTATTTATTTATGGTACTTGCTGTTGAAAAAGTTGTTTGTCTTGCAACATTTTAAGTTTATTAAGTAGAGATGAAAATAAGGAATTGATTAAGAAGAATAAGAAATGGAGTTGGATCAAATCTAAACATACTGGGACTGTGACTATTAGGGTTTTTGTCTTCATGAGGGTCACTATGTCAGGTCAGGCACTGTCTTGGTCAGGAGACTGGCAACATTATAATGCTTGACCCCAAATCATTAATCATTGTTCAGGTCACTGTGTGTTATTGGGGAGGAGGGTTAAGATATTGTAGACGACTGTCAGGTGCTATCAAGAGCATGTTAAACCAACAGACAGTGATTTAACCCTGACCTGTGTTAAATGTTTACACGCTTCTGTCATGCTATTGGTCACATAAAGGAACACGGCCATAGGAGGTGTCACAGTAGGCAGGAAAAATACAAAATAATTCTGATATACTAGACGCTTTTGTCAGGGTGTTTCAGGGTGTCCTGGATGCCATGTTGTCACTCTTTCTGTTATGTCACACAGTAAGGCCATTCGTCCTTCTCTTATGCTCATATTCAGGCCCAATGATGGTAATTTGTGGGCTAGTGACAAAAACTGGGTGTCACAGTTGGGCTGAATTCATGTTGTCTGAACTGGGCCTTACCCTTAGCACTTACAGCAACCCTAATGCAATATAATAATGAACCAAAGGAGATGATACAGTGGTCTGACACAGTATACCTGTGTGTTTTGCAGTATGCCTCACTCATCTATAGATGCTGTGCAGTGCACAGCAAGGCTCAATATTCCACCATCTACAATCCCAGTGAAAAGGTAATGCTCTAAAATTGAACCGTCTGAGATCTCTAAGAACAAAATGCCTTGCTCATGACAGTGTCTGTGTTGTCAGTCTTCTGATTGACATATAGGTAGTTTAAAGAAAGTCCTTGTTCTGTCAGTGTGAAAACTGAACTAATTTGTTTGCTGTTTCCTCCATCTTGAGAAGATCTCATTGCCAACAGAGGAGAGATTGCCTTGCAGAGTAAGACTGGTTGGCTACACAGATGTACTGTAAATAAGACCTAAAATGAACCTGCTGGTGGATTACTGCTCATAAGCCCCTTGACCTCGGCTAACCATTCCTAGATGACACTTCAGCAAAATTTATCAATAGGGCCACAAATCAGTTTCACCTTTTGAACATTTTATAGATAATCGTGACATTTCCAGTTTCACAAAGGAACCATTAACTATCAAGACACTTTACAATGCTGTTGGCTAACATTGACCAAGTAGGTGAAGTATCAGTGTTCATGTTATGTTTTTCCATCAGGTGATCAAGACGGTAAGAAGATGTGGCATCAAGACTGTAGTTGTTCACAGTGATGGACTCTAGTGCTGTGAGTCACCATAATCCATCCATTGTTAAAACCACAGATCCCCTGTGTTTCCTCAGAAATGCTTGCCAACATGTAATAATGTGACCAAGGGAGTTTAGCCTGTGTGTTTGTGTGTGCTAAAAAACTGTTGTGTGTCCTGAAACAAAATCACCTTCTCTAAACCCCTATTAATGCTACAATAACTGAAGTCCAAATGCAAAACCTGTAAACAAAGCCTGTAGCAGACATGCAGGCCTCCACCTAAACCAAAGAGCAGGGCAAAAGCACCAACAGGTGGAGCATGGAGTGAGGAAGATCAAACATGTCAAATAACCTGAAACAACTTGCTAAAAACTGCTGTATGCAACAGACTTCCTACATGCAATAGGGATTCCCAGTTAGCACTCACACAGATGGAATTACTGTTCTGTCTTAATCCAAAACATTTTGTTTTTTGTTTTAACCCTTTGTGACTTAAAGTCACATCAAATACATCTATAATACATATCCCAGATTTTTGTTGAAAAATAAATGTAGTATCACCCATAAATACTGGAAATCCATTATACAGGGCCATGTAAATGTAATCCGGTTTTTAAGTTTTTAATTTTAGTTTTGGTGTTTTCACAGTTGGAGTAGGTGGTAAACCTCTAAATGTCTTTAAGCAATGTGTGCAGGTTCATCTCACATTGTGTACTGCTATGGTGACTGGACTTAACTTCAGTGTATGTGTATACGGGTTGTCCATGCAAAGATGGCTGATGAGGCGGTGTGTCGCCCTGCCCTACCAGTAAGAGCTACTCTGAACATGGACGCCATCATGGATGCCATCAGAACAACTGGAGCACAAGCTGTAAGCATTTATATAGCTCCTATTATGTCATGTGATCAGAAGCCTGTATGCATGACATTTTATATTCATACACATGCTCATCAAGACAACATAAACAGATACAGAGCTGTGTCAGGAGGTTCAATTAATACATGTTATAGTAAACCCTATCTCCTCCACTAGGGACACCCAGCTACCATGTTACATGGTAAATCACAACAATGCAGTTGAAACAACACCATTCTATCCAAATTTCCTCATTAATATCCATCACTGACTACTACTACTTTAAACCCAATTTAATACAAACTTATATCTACAACCACATTGGTCTCAAAGCATGCTGGGAAGTTCCAGCTCCACCTCCCAAACACATGCCACAATATTGTTATGGATGTCCACAAGATAACAATTTCAATCTGTTTACAACAAAGGTCTTTGATTTCACAAACCAGTTGTTTCCATTCCATTAAACATAGTTGAAAAAGCAGCAGGTTGTCAGCTGACTGTTACCGGGCTGTCACTTGGAACCCCTACACACTGAGGTGGAGGAGACAAAACCCTTGTGAGGCAGCTGATTTCTTTTCAAACGCCTTCAAACCATACATCATCAGAATGAAGCTGTGTGTAAAAAAAACCTAACTAACAAAAACCTATTTTAGCTGTATTTCCAGCCAATATTCACCAGTTTAAGATGTAACATGCTGTGTACACCTACACATCAGGATAGGTGCTCTTTCAGTCTGTCATTTTATGTCATTCATCAAAGGAAGAATATAGTTGTAGAAAAAGTCTGAAGGGTCATTGAAAGAAATAAGAACAATAGAATGGACAAATAATAATAATAATAATAATAATGCAATTGTAACTAGTTTTCATTTCCAGTGTGAAACAAAGCTGTTTTTCTTTTTGTGTTTTGTCAATCCAAACTGATTATTCATTGAATCATGTTTAGAGGTATAGTCTTACAGAGAGTTAACTTAAAGTTTGTGTGTGTAGAAATTGAAAACCCTTGTTATTACTGGACACCTGTTGCCATATTTGTACAGCGGCATGAGTATGCATAAAGTTCTCACTGGTGCCTAAGTTGTAATCCAACCATGGCATGGTTACTACAACAAGCATTAGCCAAAGCTAGTTCGTTCACCTGTCCACAGGAAGATCCCCAAAGTTAAATGAATGTTCCCTCCATGAATCACACATGCCCCGCCGGGACATTGACCCTAGTTTCTACAGGATATTTCTTCATACATACAGAGGTTAGGAAATACAACCTTCACCCGGACACACGACTTACGGTATAAACCACGCCACATTCTTCTGTCCGGAGTAATAGATACAGAGAGGATAATGTTGTTAGCTGAATAGATACAAATAATGATGTCCCTGTACACCTTTGCTCTCCACAGTCAGAGCACCATTGATTCATCTAGTGAGGTGTTGGTAGAAAGTAGAATATTTCTCACTAATTTCTAGAATACATCTAAGGTTATATCATCTCAGAGCTGTAGGCTTGTGTGTGTGGAAAGCTCTAGGACAATTCAAATAAAGTTTACATTTCTTCTATATAAAGGTTCACTTGATATGGGCTCTGTCTGAAAACAAAGAGTTTTGCAAAGCGACTGGTGAGTAATACATAGAATCAGCTATACAACTATTTTTCCTTTACTACCATGTGAGTTCATAAATGTGTAATGACAAACAAATGCTAAGGTGTGAATTGTTTTGTTTGTTGTTGCATTTAATGCTGATTTATTCAAACAGTTAAACCTATTTGTGAACCATTTTTAGTCTCACTTTCTTTTTCTTACCACAGTAAACACACAGTTGAGTATGAAGTTTATATTCTGATCTTGGGATCAGTATGTGGTGACAACATCATCTCAATCAAGGTCTGCCATGAGATATAGTTAGGATGATAGAAATAATAAATGCAAACACATGATGTGTTGTGGAGGTATTAGGTGGAGCTTAATCCTGCAGTGGGGTGGGGGTTTTCACCCTTTATTCTGGTACAGGCTACTTTAAGTCTGATATGGAAATCTAACCTTGGTATTATTGTTTTGTTAAGTTAAAGGCAGAAGGCGGACATTCATTGGCTCCAGACACCCATGCTATCCAGGCAATGAGATAAAATTGAGAGTAAAACTAATCATAAAGCTGCTAAGGTCAACACTATCCCAGGATTTGATGAGTTGTCAAGGTATGGGCACACACTGCATTCAATTCTGCATACATGATCCACAACATTTTACCAGAAACAGCACATACAAAACACACATACATGCAATGACTTTGGGGACCCTAGTTTCACAATGAAGTCACCAATCAATAATCCTAAAATGTTTTTGCATTTCTGCGCCTTGATTAATCTAATTCTTATCTTAAATATGTATAAATCTAACATTATAACATTTGATTTTCCACTCAGTTTTCGTGTCTACTGAGCTCATTAATGTCCTCCTTGAGGGCTGAAGGGGTGGAAAATACCCACTGAATCTTTGGTTGATGGGAGCAATAACTCTAGTGGTGTTTTTACAAGAGAAAAGACTCTTTAAGGATAAGGATTAAGTGGTTGCTTGCCCATCCGGCTAGCTTCTCCCATCTCAAATAAAGAGAAGCACACTGCTGCCTCATTGTTTTCTCAGAGAACATTTCAGCCCAGGCTGGGACTGTCTCATTCCCGTGATGACAGAAACCCAACCTAGACAAGTTACTGTGTTTCCTGGACTAATCTATTACCCAGGTCTAACTCATGGAGATTTCATGTTATGTTTCACCCACAACCTGAGCAATCCACAACACTACTCAATGACCGCTTTAATCGTGCTAATACAAACATAGTTTAAACTATCAAGACAAGTCTTACTGACAGTATGAACAAGGCCAGTCGATCTTCTTCCCAGGCTCAAGTCCCAACTACAAGATTTAGAGCTTGACAGTACTTCAGTCATGTTTGTAGTTGCAGTACATACAGCTGAATTCTTGAGGTGTGTTCAAAGCATGGAAGAGACAATCACCGCACAGTGGTCAGTAGAGACCGTTCATCGCCAGTAACCATAACCCTCCTCTCTTGTAAGCCAGACTGCTGAGGAAGCTGTGAAGATCGCACAGGACATTGGTAAGTCATCACCTCTCTACACACTGGAAGGTGGTACAGTATGTATATTGTGTGTGACATAATTGATCCTCCATTCTGTATTTGAGCCCTCCTGCTGTGTAGTTTGGTTGTTTGTCCCTTTAGCTCTTTTCATATCAATCAGCTGCTTTTGTGGTCATTATGCCTCTGGCAGATCCTGGCTAGATCTTTGTATACTCTTTTTAGTAGAATTGGTCCAACAAAAATTTTGTTGTTTTACATGGATTTGTCTTTTAGGGTACCCATTTATTTTCAGAAGGGCATGAGGTCGTAAACTTATGAAGGTTGGTTCCATCCATTAACCATACCTTTATCCATTAAGGGCTGTGGGGGCTGGAGCCAACCCCAGCTGACACTGGGCGCAGAGGTGGGTACAGCCTGAACAGATCACCAGTCCATCACATAGGGGCCAGAGTCAAACAAACTATCACATTCATATTCACATCTATGGACAATTTAGAGTCACTAACCTGTATGTCAAGTCTTTGGACTGTGGGAGGAAACTGAGAGAACATGCAAACTCACAATACAGAAAGCCCTCAGGGCAAACAGGGTGACAGTATAACCACTGCACCACTGTGCCACCTCCTTTGGAAGGCTATCCCAAAGCTAATTTTAGCTGAAAAGTTATTCCAAAAAGCCGGCGTTTGTTTAGGGTTATTGTGCCATTGTTGGTTGTAAGTTGTAACTGAAACTTGCTGAATGTATTCGGAATGGCTGATCATCTCCACAGTCAGATCGTTTCTACCATTGTCCTGGCCGATATATTGCTGTTAGGATATTTACATTAAGTAATGTTAATGTGCTTTTGTCAAAACTAAACAAAACTGATATGTCAAAACAAAACACAAACAACAACATCACCTAACAAGTAGAAATGGTTAAATTAGGCTGAAAGTTCTGCCATAGCCACAAAAGCAACTAGGCTAAGTAACTGAACTAAGTTACATGTTCAGTAATTAGTGAGGTGTGCAAAGTAGTCTTTTCAGTCCTTAATCACTACAATCAGTTCATTCAAAGATTTGTTCCACCGGTAGAGTAAGGCAGTGCGTTTCAGTAATTGAGTCACTTAACATGCACCTTCACCTCAAAGTGAGTGAGCCTTACCTCTGCAAAACAATCAGTGATTTGAAATACTCACTCAGTGAGTGAGTGTATCCTGTGTATACGCTCACAGCTGACTGAGAGCTTCAGCTGAACTGTGAAACGACCTGAACTGGAATCAGGAAGTTCAGATTACCACCAGAAGATGCTTTCTTTTGAACTAAACACTCACGAGATAACATTATTCTGTGCCATCACAGGCACGTATACACAACGAATAGTGTTGGTTCTGAACAAATAGCTGAGACATAAAGCCTATTCAGTGGCACAGGTCTTTGCTTGAATGCCAGTCAGTTGGGGTGTGTGGGGGTGTGTGGGTGTGTGTGTTACTTTACAATTGTGGTGTTGCTTTTGATCTTGTGTTGTTGCTAGGCTACCTAGTAATGATTAAAGCATCTGCAGGAGGAGGAGGAAAAGGAATGAGAATTGCTTGAACGATGAAGAGACAAGGTATTGTTTCTTTTTTTCCTCTAGGGTAAGTCTTTGCCAGATCTCTGTCACATTCTGTTGGAAGCGCCTGTGAACTACCATCTTCAGGTCCCAATCTAGATGTTCTATACATCTGTTTTAGTCACCTCCTGACTGGTCACCAGTTTGACCGACTATCTCTAGAAGTGCTCCAGGAGCCATAACTTGTCCTGATCTACTCTTTGTCACACTTTTATCACAGAGGTCTGCAGAGAGCTTTCTTGACTTCAGGGATAGGTTTGTCCTGACATGCTGTGAGAATTGTTGATCCTTCATATACACTAAGTTCAGCTGTCCAATTTGCCACAGAACCCAGTCAAGTTCTTTAACATCTCAAGGATAATTAAAGCAAACAAGATTATTCTGACCAAGGGTCTGTCACATTGTAAATGCAAGGATTTCGCTTTGATTTTCAATAAATTTGCAAAAAGGTCTAACTACAGCTACCGCAGCTGGAACACTGCTAGTCATCCCAACTTTTACAAATTACAGTTACTGCTCAAAATTCTTCAGACTCTTAGGTAATGCAGACACTATGCATGCCTTGTTCGTTCCTTCAGCCCTGAGCCGTTGTTTCACCTCTACCCAGACTGCATGTATGTGTACCTTTTAACTGCTGCAACTGTGTCTGTGTTTGTGTATATATGTGTATGTATGTGTGTAAATGTGTACAGTGAGAAGGTTTCCGTTCTCATCCCAGGAGGCATCCAGCTTTGAGATGACAGGCTTCTCATTGAGAAGTACATAGACAACTTAGACACATAGAGATACAGGTATATGATGCACACACAGAGGTCTGATACCATAATGTTGACACAGTTTTATAAATGCTTTTAATGCTTTAATGAATTATTATCTTCCTCTACTAAAATAATATCATTATGCTCTGCAATTCAGCACAATGGCTCTAACCAGGGAAGCAACTACATGGGTAATACACAAAGAGGGTAAAGACTCCCATTGAATGCCAGTCATAACAGCTAGGTTTTCGTTGAACAGTGACTCATGTATATTGGACGGCTATTTGTAGCTAAAAGAATAAGTAGTTATTTCAACTTGCACATCCTGACCAAACTGGATTTATTTCAGGGACAAATTACAGAATTAATCTTTGAACAGTATTAACATAAAGGATTAGAAACCTGCGGCTGCTATCTCTGAAGTCAGAGAAAGCATTTTACCATGTATCTGGCACCACCTACAGCTCAAACTTGACCTAATTTTATAGATTGAATACTGCACGCAAGTTAAATCCACTTGACTTGGCTGATTTGATGGTCAAGCAGATCAGAGAGAGATGTGTATTGGACCATGGATGTAGACAAGAAGCCCATCATATGTATGTGCTGTATTTATTCACGTAAATAAAGTGAACATGAAGAAAAACCACAACCATGGATATTAGTAGCCAAATACCAAAACAGGTCAAATTTGAGAACATTTTAAGGACCTAAGAATTATACCATGAAGAACTATAACTAGATAATTTGCTGTGTCAGTGAAGATTTGGACGGTTGGTCAACCTCTTCTCTTACACTGGCCATCCTAAGAGTGGACAAATGATTGCTCTTTACCAAGGTTAGAGACTGATGTCCCCTTAATGCCTCACATATTGGCTATGGTAGACACTGGCCAAGCAGCTACTATTACAATTAGGGTTGTTGAGACCTGAACCCCAGCATATAAAGTATTTAGATCCAAAAAGTATGGAATCTGGTATGAGATGATGCAAAAAAAATGGGAAAATTATGGAGAGATGGAGTCCCAAAATTTATTAAGGCAGTTTTTAGTTCTGGCGCCATCCTTCAGTGCACAGTGCAGTGCAGTGTTTCCTCCAATATACTTCCACCCCTAATTCTATAGGTGTTGGCTGATAAACATGGTAATGCTCTGTATTGAATGAGGGAGTGCTCCATCCAGAGGAGGAACCAGAAGGTGGTGGAAGAGGCTCCCAGGTTAGTGGCAGACCATTTCAAAACTGTTTGTTTTAAATCAACTTGGGCAAATGTAATCAACTTGCTTTTACACAAGAAGGTCTGAACTTAGGTAGTGTAAAGACTGCAGTTACAGCAGCAACGCAACCGATGCAACTTGAATTAGGGGGTGTATGGTTCATTAAGTGTCACCTCTTCATACAATACTGCCAATAAACACTGACCAGCAGCTTTCTAAGTGTTCTTCAGCAGTGTAGTTTCACCAGAGTTGCTGCAGCCATAATTGGGTATAATATCGTTAATTTGAAGTGAGTCACATTGCAGACACATAGTCCTCGGTTCATGCAATCTGCACTTGTGACCAGAAAGACTGCAATAATTTACTTCCCTTTCATTGTTGATATGTTTGGGATCAGCAGCATAAATCTCTGTGGCTGCAAACGATGACATGGTCAGTAGTAATCCTCAGGGAGGCTGTATTTCAAAAACGATTGATTGGTATTAAGGAGCCCAGAGTATGCCAAGAAAATTTAGATATCCACTGACCAGGCTACATTTTTTCAGTCCAGCTGTTGAGTTTTAGTAAGCCTGTGTCCACTACAGCCTCTTGATTTGTGGTCTTGGCTGACAGGAGTGGAACCTGGCCTGGTCTGAAGTGCTCATTTTCACAGTTATAAGAGTGGTTATCTGAGTTACTATAGCATCTGTCAGCTCCAACCACTCAGCCATTCCTGACCTCTCACCAACAAGATGGTTCTGTCTGCAGACCTGTCTATCATTAAATAATTTCAGCACCATTTTGAATCAACTCCAGAGACTGTTAAGAAGGAAAATCCAGGAGTTCATCACACCAGAGATACTCAAACCAGTCCGTTTGGTATGCCATGGTCAAAAAGGACTGAAATCACATTTTCCTGTTCTGATGTTTGATGTGAACATTAAGAAGCTCCTGTGTGTGCATGATTTTATGTATCAGTTGCTGCCACATGATTGGCTGATTGGATAACTGCAACGAATGCTATAGTGGGGTGGGGACTCTGAATTTTACACTTTGTGAATTTTTAGTATGCATTGGTAAAAAAGATAAAAAGGACTTGTCATTTCCAGAACCTCTAAAGTTGTGGAATTTGTTTTTATTAATTCAATTCAATTCAATTTATTTATATAGCCATATCATAACAAAAGTCATCTCAAGGCACTTTTCAGAGAACACTATACTCTTTTAAAATAGGTATTTACAGAGAGACCCAACAGTTCCCACCATGAGCAGCACTAGCGACAGTGGAGAGGAAACACTTCCTTAAGAGGCAGAAACCTCGAGCAGAACCAGACTCAGGTGGGCGGACAACTGCCTCGACCGTGGGTTGAGAAAGTTATTAGTTCCATTTGCACCACTGAGGTGAGTCTGAGTAGTCTAGTGTTGTGTCCTTCCCAGCACTTTTCTGGACCCAGTGACACGGGCGAGCGATGGGGTGATCAGCAGTACAGTTGGCCAAAGCTGTGCAGTACCTCTGCTGGCACTGTGGAATTCCCAGGATTCTAAGAAGAACTTCTACTTCCTGGAGATGAACATGCCACTACAGGTCAGTGTAGGCTGGTGTGGATGTAACTGTAGGGAAAAGCTCAGGCTTGTGGAGGCTGCAGTTGTAACATGAGTGCTACTTTATTAATCTCATTCCTCAGATGTTCTGTGCTGTGTTGTTCCTGTCACTAAAAAATGACATTAATTGTGTATTTTACTGCACGCCGGCCTCTTCTTCAAATTTAGGGGCAGCAGGGACAGGAACAAGCTCACAACCCCCAAAAACCTTTGTGTTTTGCCTCATTTGAGACACCTTTTCATCTAGAAGCCAAATTCAGAAGTTCACAGAAAGAAGCAAAATAAAAAGATAAGCAAATAAAAAAGACACAAAGACATCAGCCAAATATATAGGATGCATCAAAACACTAAGGTAGTGAAATATTAACAGATTAGATTTATCATGCTCAAATGAAAACCACCAGAAGTCAGCAGAATACCAAAGCGCAGTATCTATTGTAATGATGCCACACAGTTGGAGCATTTTTTACTGAAGTCTGTGGAGCTGATGCACCTCTCTTGTGCGGATTTGGTTGAAGTCAGTGTTGAGTGCACTGATGTCCACTCATACAATCAACAACTATGAATCTAAGAGGAAGCAGAGTGATGGTCTAGCAGTCCATGAAGCACATGGCTCACAATAAATATAAGCAATAACAAAATTTTTTTATATATATATATATATATATATATATATATCGTGGTAGCTCCATAGGTAACCAACTACAATTAGATACTATAGGAAATTAAAGGAAACCACAAACCCCCTTCTTGTTGTGACTATCTGTTTCTGAAAATATGGAAACATACTTCATTACAAAGCTATTTAATATATCACTGAATTTAGAGACTATGGGATCATAGAACTGAATTCAACTAAATATACAGTATATATATATATATATATATATATATTTCTTTTGGACAGTTGTGGTAAAGCTGAGACGTGGAAAATAGTCTTTTAACTCAAAGCTTACTTACAGGTTTTTCCAGTGCTTTCAACCACATTTAGTTGTCTTCATCAGTGCATGGAGTTTGACTCAAGCCGTTTTAACTCTCTCCATGGCAACTGAACAAACCTCACCCTCTGATGAAGGGCCCTATAATGTATGAAATACCTGGAAAAGGCCAGTATGGGTTCCTTGAGTTTTAATCAGCAAGCACACGACTAGTTTGTTCACAGAAACCTGTATTTTGCTGTCTTTGACCCAGGTAGACCATCCAATACAGAGTGCATTACTGGGCCTGACCTGCGGAGCAGATGATAAGTGGGTTGCCATATAAGTTACCACTGCACAAACAGGAAGATATCCCAATTAACGGTTGGGCCATTGAGAGTCGTGGTTCATGCTGAGGTGTGTGTGTGTGATGCTTGTTGTGGTATATATACTAAAAACTTGTATGGCTGTGTTTTAAACTGTTTAAATTTTAATCAGGAGACTTCAGAAAGCGTTAAATGTTGTTACAGTTATTACTTTTAAAGAGCTCAGTCTGAAGGTAAGGATTTATGGAGGGCATGGATTAGGTTTTCTTGGTATAACCAAAGAGTAAGTGGTAAGTAGCAAAGGAAACCAGCAGCTGGAGGTGGCTGACCACAGAATCGCTGATCCATTCAGCCAGTGTAAACGCTTTGTTAGAACACAGAAACTAAATGAACATGACAAACTGTTTATATCCAGCAGGCAGTGTAGATGTACTCCATATTGTCCCAGGTTACCATTGTTCTGGGAGGACAAAGTTGGTTAATATGATATGTATCACGCTGTGAGTGACAGACAAATGCTAATTGACAAAACAATGCAACTGCCTCCTAACAAAATGTTCAGGAAACTGCTTTGTGGAAGTGGGTGACATTCCCTCACACAGCCCCTCCTGACTGTCCTTTTTTACAGTGTGTTGCTCCTCTGATAAATCACAGTGAAGTGATGCACAAAATGATTAACTAGTCTGATATAGTTAGCTTTTGAGTTAAGCAGAATAAAAATTTAAGTAGTATTTTAATTTTAGTATTTCAATTTGAAATCTACATCACCTAAACTTTTCAATGTATTGTGCTTATGCTGCTGTTATGGTGAGACCCACATTTCAGTGTTTTCATTTGTCCATCTGTTTCTCTCTTTGTTCTGTTAGGATCCTTACAAGTCTTTTTTGTATTTCCTCTATTGGACGCTTGTCTCAGGCAAATTAAGAGCCACTCAACCTCAGCAATGTAAGAGTGTCTGTGTGTGTGTGTGTGAGAGAGAGAGACAGCGAGAGACGCTCTTAATTCGTTAACCATTAAAGCAACCATGCAAGCACATGATCAGTCTACATAATAATGAGCTATGGGTAGAGAATACGAATCCTCAGATACTGTAGTTCTGAGGTTTTACCCGTCTGTCTCCGGCCACTCTGTCAGGTCCGTAGACAGCGTGTATCCAGAGGCAAAGATCAGTATCTACTATGATCCCATGATCTCTAAGGTCAGTGATATATTAAATAGCTTTGTAAATAAAGTATGTTTCATATTTTCAGAAACAGATAGTCGCTACAACAAGAAGGGGTTTGTGTTCCGCTTTTAATTTCCTATGGTATCTAATTGTAGTTGGTTACCTATGGAGCTACACGATCTGAAGCCCTTGCTAGGATGGAGGATGCTCTGTGACAACGACGTTATCAGAGGCATTAGCTGAGTGCATAAATGTCACTTTTCAAATGGAGCACAAGTTTTTTTTTTTTCTTATAATGGAAGTTTTTGCATCTTCCAGTGTGACCCACAACATTCCCTCCCATGGAGATCATCACCGCTAACTTGGTGACACTTAGCACCAACTTCCTGCCAGAGGTTTATCCAGATACTAGGGTCACCAGCTGGAGGCGGACACAGGGAGCTGTTGGCCCCAGCAGCAGCGCCTACATCACTGCTCAGCCCGCTCACAGAGGCCCCAGCGAGTTGAGGTGAGGATTCCAGCATGCTTGATGTCGGGGACCACAGAGTCTGTTTGCCACACATTACTTAATCATTTTCTGAAAACACAGTAGTATTCACAGAGCCTCACCACAGACAGCTAGACTTTAATGAATATCAGAACCAAAGCTTAAAAAGCCAACTGTCATTGAGCATACTATTGACCAGTCTTTGCATGGTGTCTTTGACACTGTTGCAGAGCTTCACACTTACATTTAGTTTTAGTTGTGTGTGCCTCCTTTGTTTTTTAACATTAAATATGTAATGTGCAAGATGCAGAGTGTTGATTTAAAGACGAGATTGAATACAGAATTTGTAAATATAAGATGAGTTAATAACCTAATAAAGGATACACCACCAATCTTTGTGAAGCATTGCTAGTTAGGCTTTGGGGTTTGATTGCATTTTATCCAGTTTGAATCAATTCAGTTCAATCTAGTTTTATTTATATAGCGCCAAATCACAACAAAAGTCATCTCAAGGTCAACTTTATATAGAGCAGGTCTAGACCATACTTTGAAAAATAGGTATTTTTACAGAGAGATCAAATCTGATTTCAGTTTTGAATTGCTTCTCCAGTCTGAACCATGTAGGTCTAATATTAAACTTTGATGAAACTAAAGTAGATTCTAAACTCAAAAGGTTCAGTTGGATCTGTAGGAAGAGACAGAAATGTTTTTGAGTGTCACGCCTAATTAGCCCAAGCACTGAGTGGTGTGAAGGCCCTGTTGGAATTGCTCTGATTATTAATGTTTACAACTTGAAATGAGATCTGTTCAAATGGGAACCAGTCAACGCAGAAGACCTTTTGTGCCAAAGATGTTAGTACAGTAAAATAAATATTGACAGCAGCAGAATATATCAGATGTTTTTTTGACATATCACTGAGCCCACTCAACTGCAGTACAGTGGTGCTACAGAGCTGAGCTCACTCACTCTACAGTGAGTAGGTGCCGCACTGTACTGTGATGTAGGCAATGGCTCTTGAGGAAATGAAGATACAGTCACAGGTTAGTGGCACAAGCACACAAACCTGACCCTGTTGAATGTAGAATCATTACACAACAGCTGATATGACCTGCTGCCACCGACAAAACCATGGTGGTAAGCAGGACTAAAATGTGCTACCTGAGGTTTCTTTGTACACTGCTCTTGCAATGAGAGGAGCTTGTGTGTGTGGCAAGGTGTTACTCTGGATATTGGTACTGTCGTGCCCAATTTGTTCTGAGATGTCATGTGACAGTGAAATGTTGCACTGTAAAAGCTGTGTTTCTCACCAGCTGAACCAGCTGAACTAGCAGTGAAGCTGCCAGGAGCGAGATGTCTGACTGGCTGTTCATCTCACACACCACTATCAGCCTCCCATTTTTAACATTTTGACCTTTGTCTTTGAGATATTCAGCATTTCTCCTGCTCATCTGACAGATGTAGGAGCAGTTTGTAAGCATGTGCTTTGGAAAAAGCCCAATCTAGAAACTAGAAACATTACCTAACATAGGGAGAGATAACATAGCATACATTTAGGTGAACAAATTTGGTAACCATAAATGTCATTCAGAATCACCCAAAGGTAAGTTCTTCAACTGTTACCCAGAAGAAGCAGCTCTGATGACATTAAACAACTGTGTGTGTTGTAGGGTGTCCCACCCTGTGGAGGTAAACCACTGGAGCTGTGTGTGACGAGAGTTAAAACGATGACAAGTCTTGAGATTACCAAATCAGGGAATGTTTACACTGTGAGTATTTAACGTGCATCCATGGACAAATTAAATATATCAGTATCTACACTTGAAAAAAAGAGCATTAGGCCCTTGCTGTAGTGGAAGGATGTGAAAAGACGCTAAAGTTGTGATGCTAATCCTTGTTTTCCATAAACAGCGAATTCACAACCTGTGCTCAAGTATTTTGGTAAGTGTAGATCTAACTGAGCAGGGAATGATGGGACAGACTTGTGTCCTTGAGTCTGAGTCACTGCAGCCATCAGGACACTAAAGAACAGAATAATGTGTGTCTGTGGTGGAGGTGGATGGGAGGAGAGGTGGAACTATGACAGTGGACCTGGCCTCCCCTCTGCTGCTACTCACCATCAACTACACACACAAGATGCTGGCAGGTAATACACACACACACACAGTTCCAGTTGTTAAATCACATCATATCTACACTAAGCACTCCAAAGAAGAAGCCAGAAAGACCTACAGATGATGCAGGTGATATTTTGTCTTCTGTTTTAGTGTTCGTCCAGAGATGCCTAGGAAACATTGTCCCACCTGGGCACATCGGTATGGTTAGAAAGTAGCTGTCTGCACAAAACTGTACAACTACACTATCACAGGTCATTTGATCCCAGTAGTATGGAAACAGATTCTATTCAGTTCAGTTCAATTCAATTTTATTTATATATAGTTACCGAATCACAACTAAGGTCATCTCTAAGGCATTTTCTATGTAGAGCAGGTCTAGACCATACTTTTAGATTATTAGAATTAGTGATGAAGCTAATGTTGGCATACATATAATGACAACAGCTATCATGACTACTATAGTACTTTTTTACTAATTTTATCTATGAATAAATGTTCAATTAAAAAGAACTGTAGAGCAGAGAGGTTTTGTGGTTTATATAAAGGCTGCACCTGGTCAGAACAGTTGATCCATGCATCAGTGCTCCTAAGACTACAGATTTTAATTGTGTAAAAGGAGTCCCCTTGACCTGTGACTGTGTTCTTTGTTCTCATCAGAAACCCTTCCTCCTCATCACAGTGCAGTACAGCCACCCTCCCTGTGTTTCTACACGTGTATTTAAGTGTAGTTTCAGGTCTGGTTCTGTCCAAGCAGAGTTGAACCCCACATGCCAGAGAAAGTTCCAGAAGACACCAGCAGCAGTCCCTGCTCACCAATGCCTGGCACAATGGTGGCTGTGTCTGTCAAGCCTGGAGATACGGTAACACATTCCAATATACAGAGGTTTACAACATTCCTACAGCGATTCTTTCTTCACTGGCTCAGGTGTAAGTAGAAGATGAATGATGATGATATGATAATCAGCCAGTAATCACTAATGATAATTTAACACTTGGGGAAATATACACAGAAAAAAGAATATTTCCAGAAGTGGTTAGGTTATCTCTGTCCACTTAACTGGATGTTACAGGGATCCGACATGACTTGTTGCAGACTACTCCTTAACATGACAAAAAACCAGGAAAGGAGTCTTCATGGTGTATATTACTATACAGCCATATTATATAACCTCCATGCACATACTTAAGTGTACTTTTGGTCTGGGTTTGTGTTTTTCATAGATTGGTCTGTGCCCCTTAGTTCCAGTGAAAGCATTTCTGGATGCTACAACATACAACAATATTTAAGACAGTAGTGTGTCAGCAGTTTGGGTTTGTCCCCTTCCGACTGAATCCTTTACGGTGCCCTCAAAAATAAAGCCAGGTCCATACAGTATGCCTTCTCAGGTCACTGTGCCTGCACTGAGCCCTAACCAAACACTTTAGAATGAATTGAAATTAGTCTTCCTGCTCCCTCCCTTGTCACTTATTTTTCCTGTTCTGAGAGACAAGCTGCAAACATTATAGGGTGATCATTCTTACACCCTCTGATCGTGTGTGTGTGTGTGTGATTGTAGGTTGCAGAGGGTCAGGAGATCTGTGTCATTGAAGCTATGAAGATGCAGAACAGTTTGACTGGGTTGCCGCTGCTGTGCTGTAACAACATACATGTAGTTAACAGATTACTAACTCAGTGCTGAATCAGTGCATATAAAGAAACAGCTCCCAGTCCACAGAACTGTGGCTGGTGCAGCTGTTTGGAGCAAATTGAGAGTTAATGGTGGAGCATATTTGTCACATTCATTCAGCTTGTGGCCTTTTATGAAGTGTAAACAGATATACCTTTAAAGTGTTCAGCTGTGTGTGTTTGTGTGTGTCCTCCTGCCTTCCAGGTTAAGAGTGTCCACTGTAAGCCAGGGGACACGGTGGGGAGGGAGACCTGCTGGTGGAGCTGGAATAAACAGAACCTTTATCTTTTGATGTGTGATATCAGTCAGTTTGAGCCTTACCCTCCATGTCGACAGAGGAAGATCCACATTGGCAAACAGACTGGACAATAACAGATGCTTGATGTATTTTGCCAGTGGTCAGTCTCACAGTGGCCCAGACAGTTAGTTTCCTGATGGTGTCTCAAAGCTGTCACCAGCAGTGCTAAACTGTCCTCTCTCCACGTTAGACTCCTTCATGTTGCTCCTCTTGTGACTCTGTCCATACTGCGACCGTTTTTTCTGTTTTCTAGACCTGATTGTTAGTTTTTGTTAAAGATCAGTTCATCCACATTACAGAAACACATTAGCTCATTTTACCCCTCTTGCTGACTGGCCTTGCAGAGAGTTTTGATTCACATGCCAAGATTTCTGCATAGGTAAAGGCTGCTGCCACTCCAGTGCATCTGCCTTGATCTGAGCATCAGAGCGAATGTTCTGTTCACCTCTGTTGCACTGGAGTGGAGCAGAAGTCTCAGAGACAAATACCTCAGAACCCTTGTTGGACTAAACCGAGACACTTTGTGTAGCTCAATACCACTGAAGGTCAGCAGGATAAATGTCTGTTGTAATTTTGGTTTAACTGGCACTTAAAGACACTACACACAACACAGTGCTCCTTCTTTCCACATTAGTAACAGACTGAACTGCTGTCTGACTACATCAGAAACAACAGTTAAAATAAGAACAGAAATGGCACTGAGTGATAAAGAACATATGATGCAGATGTTAATGAATGTTTTAATTGCTCCTCATAACAGGACTGATGGGACCTGGATACACAAACATGGATAGTGAATATCACCAACTATCACAGAGCATGTAGACATATAGAGACAAACAACCATTCACACCTGAATGTGGACGATGCGACAGTGCTAACTCCTGCACTGAGACAAAGGAAAATATATTTAATAACATTTGAGTCAAAAAATGTGAGGGGGTTCAGTGGCTTAGTTATGCTAGATTTGCCTGCTAGGGTTTGGAATGATCCACTCTAGAGGAAGGGCAATACAGCAAATGAATCAGCTGCCACGACAATTCAGTTTGTCAGTCTGTGCGCTCATGATGGACTTAGATTTCCTGCATCTTCCTTTGTGGACTTGGAACACCGCTGCCTTAACCAAAACAGCACCATCACTGGGGGACCACCAGAGATATGGAGGAGAGCCACACCATAACAGTGTCTGTACATGGAGTTTAATTACAGATGAAACATAAAGGGCAATTTATCGATGTCATTTTAATAAATCATTAAATACTACACATTGCTGAGAAGAAGAAAACTTACCAGTAATGTTTAATAATGTTTTGGTGATGAACACTTAAATAACTCCTCCACCAACCAGATCCTAATCAGGACCAGATTATATAAGGCACCTGTTGACCTGTATTCACCTTGGCTCCTGTCTGCCTCTGTTGTGGCTGGTAGTGTTTAGTGTTACAGGTACATCAGAGGTGGTGAGTAGGGTCATGGCATCAAGAGGCTTCATTTCAGTGTGCAGCACAGTGAGTCCTGTTAATCCCTGTTCTCCCCTTGGAGCTTCACCTGCTGCTCTTCTGCTGCTTATTGTTTCTTTACCCTGAATTCTCAAACCAGCTGGGCTGACTATTTCTTCATGATTGTTTTTGTGTTACTTCCCTTCCATTGAATCATTACATTCTGAGGTGAAGACATGTTTTGAGGTTAGGATAAAATTAGATTTAGGTCAGGGTCAGGGATTAGGGTTAGGATTAGGCGAGTAGTAGTTGTAGTAGTAGTAAAATAATATTGATTCTGACTCTGTCTCCTTAAATCTGAAGTCTTTATCTAGAATCATTTATGACTGAGACAATGAGATCATGTCGACATTCTGGACTAAACAGAGGATGAATTCTTTTGTCTTTTTCTTTGTCTCTAGGCATATACAATATAAAAACAGTATCCAATTATTTAGAAATGTATGATAAAATCTTATAATATTTAGATGGTTTTAAATGAGAATCTGAGATCAGTTTCCTTTTTATATCTTTCAGTACCATTTAATCAGGACATCATCTAAGACAGTAAGGACAAAAATAAAGAGAAGGAAAAAAAATCCATCTTAATTATTAGACCAACCTGAACACTAACACTGAAATTCTGACAAATCATATTTTCGAAAAAAAAAAAGAAAAAGAAAATTAGAGCAATGTCTCCATGGTAGCGAACAAGCCCATCCACTCACACTTCTCTCATTTGTTCTATGTCCTTCTCCACAGATATACATTAGAAAAAGTTATTTACACCAAATTGTTCAAATGACATTAAGTTTAAAAGGAGATACGTGACCCGCTCCACTCGCCAGTCAGTCACTGATCACCTTCAGTCACCGGCAGTACGGAAACCTGGGAACAGGGCAAACCAACAAACAACCTCAAACAACATCTGTTGTCATCAAACAGGTGAGTTTCTCTAGTGACAGTCAGCTCTCACAAGAAGTGAAGAAAAGGATTTCTTTCAGACAGAAGCAGTCACGTGGTGTGTGCTGTTGGGTTGTGAGGGATGATGAGTTGACCGGGTGATGAGATTTCAGGCTGTTCAATCTCTCGTCTCTCTCCAACCTTGTTAAAAGCGCTGAATTTTCTTCACAACTGCTTCCACACATTTCATAATATTGTGTTCATTTTTTCAACTCTTCACATTCAGCACAACAGCAGTCAGTGTGGTGATAACTGTCTATTACTTCAACACAAAGTGCACTCACTTCAATCAACAGCTTTCAAATTTCATTTAGGTTTTTTCTTTTCTGTGTTTACACTCTATTTTGCATGTTTACATACTATTAATAAAACTGCTGATTATTAAAACAACAAAATGATTATAAATTAGACAGCGACAACATTCTGCTACATCTGCTTCTAAAAAATAAAAATGCCTTTCATTCATGGATGGCCTACATGAGAGATCAGTAGCAGGGGGCACTGGCCAGAGGGGACAAGAGGACTTAAGGTTTGTAGTTCAGTGTGTTCTGAGTTAATCCTGAGATGCTGATCAAGTCTTTTAGTTACATTATTGCATTTTGAAAGTGAGATGAACTGCTGTGCTGAGCTGCATGTTGGTAAAGAGACCTGAATGAAGAAGTTTAAAAAGTGAACTCAGTGTAGAGAAACGTGAGTTACCAATTGTAAAAAAAAAAAAAAAAGAAGGCTGCTGGGTTCCACAGACCTTCTATCAATGTCAAATACACTTGCTTAAATTGCTGGGGGTCATTGAGAGAAGCAGGTATGAGCTGGTATGTGTTCCATAAGCCTATGTTTCACAATTTATTAAGCTTCATGGGTATTTAAATACTCGCTGCTGGTCAAATATTTCAGACTTAAGTCCTTCCACGAGTCTTAAGCTTGGGACTGACTGGAAACCTTCGACTGGACAAACACACAGTGCAACACACACTGGCTGCGTTATGAGGCATTGCATCATTTCTTGCTCACAGCACAGACCAAACACAGCACACAGACACAGGCAGCTGAGAGGTATCTCTCTGGGAAACCAGTGGGATAAAAATAGCTGCTTTTCTGGAGCGTGAACACAAGCTGATGCTTGGAGACAGGACAGGAGTGTATCCTGACAAATTTAAACAAAAGTCACTGCTGCACCTGAAGGAGCCCTCAGAATAGAAGAAACCAACTGACCCATTTTGACATAGTCTGTTGAAATGTGAACACATTTTGGGACACCATGTGCAACTTGACACAGATTACAGTTACAGATTGTTAGAGCCCCCAAAATCTTGATCTTAATCTTCACAAATCTTGTGAAAATATAATTTCAAACAGTAACAAGGGCACATTTCACTTACTAAGTGACACTTATGCACAGTAACACTCACACACAGGTCTGAGAGAGTACAAGTTAAGAAGCAGACCATCACAGCTTTATTTGTCTGACTACATCTGCAAACATAAAGTGCAGGTATCATAAAACAAACCTAAAATGCATGAGATGACGGCTGACAGAGTCACTGAGCAGTCCAGCTGTGGCTCACTGCACCGGGTGAAGGTGACAGGGTATGAACCATCTTTCTATGTGTCAGATACTGGGGAGAGCTTGTACAGGTATGATTCATTTCATCCAGATTATATGCAAATACTGTATGTACAAAAATCACAACCCAGTGCACACATGCTCACACACAAACATTTTAGGCACACAAAGCAAAGCAAACTGTCATCTGTCTGAGGCAGAGTCATCTCCGCTTGAAGAAATGAAATGAGGAGGTGAATGTTCAGGTTGTAATGTTCAGTTCAGTTTGACAGTGCTGAAAGTTCCAGAGGTTGATGACAGAAAGCAATGTCCAGCCATATATAGTCTGTTGTGTATTTGGATCCCTCAGTCCACTTTGACCACACTGTAGATCTTGGTAACAAACCAGAAACAGGCAAAGAAGCCAATTGTACCTGAGGACAGAGAAAATACACCTTCAATTAGAGCTCCAGCAGACACAGGTTAGTACAAAATCTGCATAATATGCTGTCTATACATAAGTTTGAAGGGCAGTGGGTCACTACTAGTGACTCAACATTGGTGTTTAATATATTTCCTGGCACTGTAACTATGCAATTTCAGGACACCACAAACCTTATTGTTTAAAATTCACAGCTTTTCATAGAGGTCAGCTGATCTGACCCAAAGCTAGTCTAATAAGTTTACTCTCTATTAACCTGAGGCTGCTGGATGAATACAACATAAAACTGTAGATTAAAGATTAAAACTGTGTGTAGACAGGAACATGCATGGGCATTCTGTCCGTGCTTGTCTGTGCTCGTGGAACTGGGTGCACGTGTACAAGCCTGAGTTCCATCTCCACAGTTAGAGAGTGATGGATGCAGAGACGCCCTTCAACAACCATCTGCATGTCAGAGTAGAGTTCTATTGAGGCTCTCCAACAGTGACAGAGCAGCTGTCACTGTGCACAGATGTTCTGCACTGCTGCTGTTAGTTATAACACCCATACTATTAACTTTCCACGTGACCCTATAAACCATCATCAGTGGCAATATCACATTCCTAATTATTAAATGTTAGAAAGATGATAAATAATTCATTCATAATGCTCATACTGAAGCAAATGATAAAGTAGTAATATAAAGGTTATATAATAAGAAACTAAAAAAATCTACAAATAGAATGAAAAAATACACCACTCAAAAATGATTATTTAAAACTAACTCTATAAATGCCTCTTTGATTGACATGTTGCTGTTGTGTAGTCTGCAAAAATAATATCACAATCAGTGATACTGGTAAACAACCTTACCAAACACTCCAGCACTGTTCATACACCTGGCCCCGTGTGTGCCCTGGCCTGTGTGTATAAGGCCACACATGTCACACTGCATGCAAGGACAAAACCCAAGCCACAAAGTCCAAGGAACTCTCTGTAGACCTCTGTGAAACTGTGGCAAGGCAAAGATCAGGGCCAGGGTATAAAAGCATTTTTACAGCTTTGAGTGCTCCCAGGAGACCTGCAGCTTCAGTCACTGTGAAATGGAAACAGTTTGGAACTACCAGTTCTTACTACTCTTTCCAGAGTTGGCCTAATTGAGCGACCAGGCAAGAATGGTTTGGTCATGGAGGTCTAGAACCCAACAGCCACTCTAACAGAGCTTCAGAAATCCTCTACAGAGATGAGAGAACCTGCAGGAAGGACGGCCATCTCATTAACACTTCATCAATCAGGCCTTTATGGTAGAGCGGTTAGACAGAAACTACTCTGAGTAAAAGCCTGCAGACCGCCTGCCAAACATTATTTAAAGGACTCTGAGAACATGAAGAAAAAGGTTCTGATGAGACAAAATTTGAACTCTGACACAACTCCAAACACTATGTTTCATGAACACCAGGCACTGCTCATCACCTGGCTATGGGGGGGGGGGGGGGCTTCTCAGTGGCAGGGACTGGGAGACTGGACAGAACTGAGGGATGGATGAATGCAGCCAAATACAGAGATCAATGAAGAAAACCCAGTGTCTGCTCTGATCAGGACATGTTTTCTAATGTTTCTACAAACTCACACTGTGGCTCTTATCACTGCTAATGCCACTGCTGAGCTGGAGGGGGTGTCAGTGTAACAAGGACATGGTCCTTCACTGGCTTCCCACCAACAAATTCAGCCAATTATCATTTTATAATGATTTGATGCCCCCTACTGTTAAGCTGTAATATACTGTGGTAATGTACTATGGCTCAGGAAGTAGAGCGGGTCGCCCACTAATCGGAAGGTCAGCGGTTTGATCCCCGGCTTCTCCAGTCCGTGCTGAAGTATCCTTGGGCAAGATACTGCCCCTGATGTGTGTATCATCGGTGTGTGAATGGGTGTGAATGTGTTAGAGCGCTTCGTGTGCAGAGGAAACGCTGTATGAATGTGTGTGCGAATGGGTAAATGTGACGCATAGTGTAAAAGCGCTTTGGTTGGTCGACACAACTAGAAAAGCGCTATGTAAGTACAAAATATACCTCAATCATGAGAGCAAGATTCCACCCTCTACACTGAAATCTTTCCATGCAGAAATAATCCATTTTGTAGCTGTGTTCCTGAGAGAGATGCACCTGATGATCCTGAACAGAAAAATACATCAACTCTAATCACTCACTTCCTTTTTATATACAGTACCTACCAGTGAATAAGAAAAAGATGAGAGCCATGATCATGGTGTATCCAAAGTACAGGATGGTGCTGGCTAGCCCAGTGATTTGCAGCTTAGAGAAGAAGTAATGGATGGCATAGACCAGGAAATAGACAGCGGTGAACCCGCTGGTCAGGAAGGAACGCCACTGCCAGTGGTAGTCCTGTGAAGAGGAGAAACACAGCCGAAGTTCAGATGTACAGAAAGAAACACAGATGTGTAAATGTAGGCCCTGGCTGAAAGGGTAAAGGATCAAGTGACCTGAGTGAGAGCCATGAATTGCCAGTCGATGCTGCTGAATGTTAAATCAATCACAGAAACACAATCAGATCAAAGTCAAAACTGTGACATGTCAGGACATCCTTGTTTGTCAACCACCCCCTGATGCAAGTCTTCAGCTGTCAGCTTTTCACAGAGAGATGTCTTTTAGATCCCAGTGCCTGGATACTGTAATGTAATGAGACTATGACTAAAGACGTACTGCAATATGCATCTTTAGACGTAAAGTTTAGACGTGAAGTAAATGGAATAACATCCAGATTAGTTCTGTTTATCATTTCAGTATTATCCTCAATTGCCCTGTGGATACTGTGTATAATAATAAAATAGCAGTTATTAACAGCCTTGATAATAAAAATGTCAGTGTCAATATCATGTCTGATAGATGTTAAAGATAATGTTAAAGGTTGCATTGATCATGCTGTTTACCTCAGCACATAAGTGGAAGTAGCAGAGCAGAATGGTGGCCTCAGAGCAGGTGATAACCAGGATAATGAAGACCAGGAAAAGGAAGCCAAACATGTAGTACATCTGATGGGACCTGGAGGACAGGAAGGCACATGTCTGAATCCCTCAGTGTATTAGACTAAACACAATAGAAAACTAAAATATGCTGAGGGATGGAGTGCATGCTATGGTCAGTCTGCCACCATATTTAGCAAATATAAATATATATATAAATACAGACAGGATGAGACAGAGAAGATGTTGTTAATATCTAGGTATGCCAAATTAGATCATTTATTTGGGGTTTTCATAAGATTGAATGAAAAGCCAAGCAATTTCTGTAAACATGTAACCTTTCACTAACAGAAGATACAGTTGATAAGAATAACCACCCCTCTTACTCAACAGTTATAGACAAAGAAACATGCAGTATGTCCAACTGATCATCTGAAAACCAAGTATGAACAATGTGTAATGTTTCTGCTGGACACTTGAGAAGAACAGAATGACACAAATTTTACAATTCTACAAAAATACTACATTTCTCAATTGTGTTCTATTCTGTCACATTTACTCTAAAATATCAAAATCAGTTCAAATCAATTTGGAATAAATGAGAAATAGCCCATGCAATTGCAGAACTGTGCTTCTTTTTTATCTAGAATGGTTAGTCTTAATACCTGATCATGAGTCACGTCACCATTTAAATACTCCTGACAGTTCTGAGTGAATACAGCTGAACTGATTCTCAGCTTTCCAGACTTAATTCTAGCAAAAAACTGAAACTGAACTTGCATTGCATTGTATTCTGACTTTCCGAGAATAATTAAAGCCAAACCTTTGTCTTGATTCTCACCAGATGGAGTTTAGTATGAAGAACAGCTGAATAAAAATACATCCAAAAGGCAGAATTCCTCCCATGACAATACCAGGGAAAGGCTTTGTGTAGAATGACTGCTCTGGGATTTGACGAGGAATCTGATTGGTCCGCACTGGGTGCTCAATACCCTTAAACAATTAGTCAAAGCAGAGAGAGAGAATCAAACCTGCAGACAGGTACAGCCTGAAAAAGTCACTTGAAAAAGACTATTACACATAAACTACACATACAGTGCATTCGTACAGTACTCAGATCTCTGCATTTTTTCCCATTATGTTAAGTTGCAGCCCAACGCTAATATTAAAAAAATCTTTTTCTCCCTCATCAATCTACACTCTATGCCACATAACAGCAAAGCAAGTTTCTCCCATCTCAACACAGGATCTCTGAAGTTCACTCAGTGTGACCATCAGGTTCTTGGTTACCTCTCTAACAAAGGCTCCCCGAGGGCCTGCTCAGTTTGGCCAGGAGGCCAGCTCGAGAAGAGTCCTGGTTGTTCTAAGCTTCTTCCATCTACGATTTATGGAGATCACTGTGCTCTTGGGAACCTTCAATGCAGCAGAAATGTTTTGTAGTCTTCCCCAGATCTGTGCCTCGACACAATCCTGTCTCTGAGCTCTGCAGACTTCAGTCAAGGTGTAGAAATACCTCAAAGATGATCCAGAGAAATTGGAGGAATCTGAGCTAAATTTTAAGTATCACAGTAAAGGGTCTAAATACTTATGTCAATGTGATTTTTCAGTTTTTCCTTTTTAATAAATTTGTAAAAAAAAATAAATAAATAAAAATAAATAAATAAAATCTAAATTTGTGTTTGGCTTTGTCATTATGTGGTACTTCGATTGATTGATGGCTGAAAATTTTGATTTTTATTTTATTTTAGCATAAGGTTGCAACATTACAAAATGTGAAAAAAGTCTGCAGTCTGAGTCTGAATACTTTCTGAATGCACTGGACATGAATGTCAATGTGAATCACAGTATAGCATCTTTACATTCTTGTTGGTTTACTTGAATTAGAGGAGGAAACATGAAATCATCAGAATTATACAGCACATGACAACAAACACAGTGCTTGACTGAGCTACAGCATCTGCCAGACATTGTATGCTGTAATATTGTATTTTTTCACATTTGGTTCTTTTGTTTCTAGAGCAGTTACTGTACTTAACTGATGCCATTACCACTGGCATGAAATCTATACAAGCAATTACAGAATGTATTGGGCATGACTGGATGCAAAGTATGTGTGTTTGTATTTACTTACCGCTTTCTTGAAGCCAAAGTATGCTCCTATGAAGGTAAGTGGGACTGAGATACAGAACCAAAGAGCCAAAATGGCTACCAGGGTCCCAAAGGGCATGGCTGCTGAAGACCCTTCACCCCACAGAATCAAGTTCATCACAAAGAAATCTGCAAACACCACCCTAAGTAGAGACAAAGACGATGATAGATGAGGGAGTGTGTGTAGGATCAACTGGTTGTGTCTTTCTCATGCAATAAACTGTATTGTGGCCATTATTATGTTCATTATTTGAGTGAGCGCTAACATTCTTACCCAGGGCAGAGGAAGGCTGTCAACAAAACATTGGTCTTCCACTTCTCTCCTCCAAAAGCTGGTAATTTGCAAACACAAAGAACAAGATGAACAGAATTTTAAGAATTCCATTTAAACTGAAAGCTGTCATGTTCTAACATTTGATAGAATTTGCTGTTTACATTTATAAAGTCTACAGTTCCTGTAGAGGCTGCAGTGTTTATGAGGAGTTTGATTTTGAGCATGAACATGCTCAGCATATTTAATCACTTTTAATACTGTTACAAACATAAATAATAATATCAATTAACTTGATGTGTTGCTTCTGTCCAAAGAAAACAGCAATTTATTTCCTTCAGCATGAGGAAAAAAGTAAAGTATTCTTGTCCAATTACTCATTTAACTGTCAGAATAATAACAGAACACTGGATTATAAAATAATCTGTAGATGTGGGCCTCCCTGGAATGTTTTTTCTTCTTTTCCTCCAACATTAAACACTTCCCTGTTTCTTTCTCACTTACATTTGTAGAGGCGGGCAGCCACATATCCAGCTGGAGTTCCCAGAAGAACCCAGAGAACAACGGCACATGTCATCAGAGCCCCACGGTTCGCCGGAGAGAGGAACCCAAGACAGGCAAAGACTGGAGAGGGGGGCAGTCTACTTTATTACATGCAACACTTAACATTAAACATTTACAATAAGGATTCCATAAATAAACTTGTCAGCGATCTCATCTTATCAGCAGACATAAACTGATAGGGAGGTATCTGTGATAATACTGCCTGATGATTTCTAGTTTCTAGGGTTTAGATTTCAGGTAGATGGTTTTGATAATATGGTTAATGTAGGGATGTTCATAACCTCCTCACTGCCCTGCTGGACTCCATTATCAATTGTGTCAAGTGCTTAGGCTGAGTCCCACATTTCAGCAATTGAATTTGCATGAAAGCAAAAAACCCTATCAGGCACCATAAAGTGGTACTAGCCTGGCATCTATGACTGTTTTTTAATTCTCTTAAATAATCATTAAGTTGGTGAAGACTTACAAAGGGTAACAAAGGTCATAATGAAGATCTGGGTTCCAGAGCCGAGAAAAACTGACAGCAGCATCCCCTTCCTGGGAGGTCGGAAAACATCTCCATGAACCAACTTCCATCCAAACTCCTCCTGAGCATCCTCCTGGAGAACAGGACAGATGAGCAGATATGATCCTTATGTCCTCTAGAAGCAGCTGTGTCAGTGCTACAGCAGCCTTGTGTGACTATGTTTCATGTGACAGTGAAGAAAACTGAGGTAAAATTAGTTCATAATTGCTGTAACTATGAACTAACAGCTATAGACAATTTTCTGTCAACAGCTGCATCTCAACTCCAAGGTGTTCCTACCAGCCACACAGACAGACACTCACCACAGAGTCCATCTGATTGTATCTGGCAATGTCTTTATGCAGAGTCCTCAGCATGATCATTGCTACCATCCCAGACAGGAACAGCACAATCACCAACGAGTTCATTATGCTGGGGGGAAGACAGCAATTCAGACAGATCATTGTTACACATTAACTGTTGTGTGAGTATTTTGATGCTGACTGTCTCTGTGCATGGAAACATCAGGTCAGCTGAGACACACCTGGGTCGAGCAGTGCTTGGACTAAATCATTATGACACTATGGGACAGAAATAATTAACCATGATAATGATGACTGCTGTTTTATCTCTGCCCCAAACTATGAGCCTACTGTCACTGAAAACTGGCCCTCTATAGAACAGAACTCCACTTTTGGGGTCCCCCCCGATAAAAGGGGGTCTCATGCTTTCACCTCTCCCCTTTTGGTGTTGTGCTCCACGGGAGAAGTAAGTGAGTCATAGAAATTTCTGTTGTTTAGCCTTTTTGTTATCATGGTTGTTAGCTTACTCGCTAGCTTAAAACTTAATGTGTAATACACTAACATCATTTTGTCATTTAATTTGTGTAGGGGTGAGCTTTTATAATGACTGGCCAGAGAATTTTGTCATTTACTTCATTCTGTCAGGTACGTTTTTGGTGTTTTAACATATTGTACGGCAATTTATGCCCTTTTGTTGTTGTGCTACATGGAAGAAGGGCAAACTTATATCATGACTGATCAGAAAATTTAGTCATTTACTTTACGGAGAACATCTCCAGAGATATCCATGGTGTGGGCCATTTCAATGTAACACAACACAGGACACCACTGGTTACACACTGGTCAGTGCTAGACAGAAGAAAACCATCCAGCATCAAGAGTGCAGAGAAGACGAGAGGAATCAGCTGCGCTCACTTCATACACTGATGTTGTTTCAAATTCAGTGGAGTTTGCTCCGCCCTGACTTCAAGTGCATATGTTAGATATACAGAGTGCTCAAACTGAACGCATACAGCTTAGAAGATCTTACATAAATCCATGATAATGATGACTGCTGTTTTATCTCTGCTCCTCCAGTCCTCTATAGGACAGGAGTTCTGTCCCACTATCATAATCCAGTAATAAATCAATTATAATTAATCTAGCCAATGCCACTTTCTACTCTTTATGAAGGGTTATAAACTCAATGAATGTCATTGGTGGTTAATAAGTCTAATGCTTTAGGAATCAAGCTAGGCAAACAGAGAAACTCTTTAAAAGAAGTTGGCTAAAACTCATGGCTGGTGTTTTTTTTGTTTGTTTTGTTGTTGTATTTCACATCTCTGATGATCAACTCATGGTTTATTATGACAGTACGAAAGAAGTTAGCAAGAATGACATTCAACGTAGAGGTTCCAGTATTGTGTATACACACAGTAATATAAAGTACATCCACAATGAAAACTTACATGGGAGTATAGACACTGTCATTACAGCTTTACACTGACAAAAACAATTAAAATTAATCTGGGAGAAAGAAGAAAAATAATGACATAAAGAATCAAATCACAGCAAGAAGGTTCCAGGTTCAGACCCCTGTTTGTCTGGGGCTTTACTGTGTGGAGCTACACATTCTTCTGTACCTTGTGGGTTCTTCCAGCTTCCTCCCACAGTCCGGAAAGACATGCAGGTTAACTGGTGACCTTAAATCGCCCGTAGGTGTGAATGGAGTGTGAATGGTTACTGTTCATATGTCAGCCCTGGGTGACAGACTGGTGATCTGTCCCTGCTTCACCCAATGTCAGCAGGGATTGGCCTAATAATCTCGTTTTTAAAGACAGCCCTGTTTTGTTATATGTCCAGAATAGCAATTCTAATGAATCCTTTCCTCACTGACTAAATTGTGTTCAACATTATTAATAGTACTATTATATCACATCGTCATCTGTTAGCAGCAGGAAGACTAATACGACAATCACATCAGAGCTTTTACACCTTCAGAGTTCAGCTCATGTTACAGGTTGACAGGCTGGTATGGTCAGTTTTCCAGCATATATATGCTCATGCTATCCTCCATTATTATTTCAAACAGTATAGAAACAGCAAAAGCAGAACTTTTATTATCTCATTCCCTCCCAATTTGTCAACTGTTAAATTACAATATGCAGAGAGAAAGAGCATCCTTTGAACACTTTCCATGTTTGATGTTTAGAGAAATAACAAAAAGAAACATATATACCCCAGTTGAGCAACTAAATGGTAAAACTACTTAATACTTTAGTAAATATATACCACTGTGTTTGTGTTTATGTTTAAACATTACCTAGTTCACAGAGTTCTAAGACAAGGTTCCCAACATAATTTCTTCATGAGCACCTAGTTTGTTCTCAGTAGTTTTCAGGTCCCACAGTTCAACACATATTTTTACCCAGACAATTAGTGTTATCAGTGTTTTCTTCCAACTCATACTCTTTTGCTTTTATATTAAGATCCAAATAACTGGAGGAACAGCCCATGGGTTCTAAGGAATATTTACAAACAAAATTTTATATTGATCACCTCCCTCTACCTGAGGCCAAACTGTACCTTGTGACACATGGAAGAGCAGGTGTGAATACAAGTATGGCTGAGTATGTTAGAGTTGATTCTATGCTGTGATTTACAGGAGTGTTATGTTTGTGTTGCAGGTGAGAAGCCATTCCAGTGTGAGTTTTGTGAGCTGCGTCACCAATAGTAGCTAATCGAAGAAGCACTCATATCTCACACTGCCTCGAAGCTTCCAGACCAAGGGTCTACGTGCACCAAGTCCTAGTACACCCACCCCAGCCCCTCCAAACACATGAAGGTTCACGCCAAGCTCGCCACCTACCTCTGAACCCCAGGACCCCTTATGACCATCCCTCATCAACTCCAGCAACCTCATATCAGGCCTCCCCTTGTTCCCCTAATCTTAAAATGAACCACCTCTCCATCACTGCCAACAAAACACCTTCATTTTCCTCTTCCGTCTAGTCGAATTGGCATCGTCAGCCAGCGGGCAGACCATAAGCTGCTGCTGCGGAGTCTCCGGCGATGGCGCCTCTGATCTCTCTGTCAGGCCTGGAAGAATCATCAGCTGGCCCAGAAGCAGCAGGGTGGCAGGACCTGGAGGAGCCTGGTCAACCCAGCCTACCTCAGTTGTCTAACATTAAAGAGGAAGGTCCAGGCCCAGGATCTACAAGAACTGTACTTACCACCTGGATTACATCAAATCAGGAACCCAGTGATGACGAGGAGTATGTCACGTAGAGGGATGAGAGGACTGGTGGAACTGAGAAGAACAGACTCATATACTGTCAGACCCAAGTCAGGTCAGAGGATGCTCAGGGAATCATAATTGCTGGGAATTTTCCACCAGCAGTTTTCATGGTTCAACACTGCGGGTCAGCAGAGGCTGTGATCAGATAGAGGGCATTCGCCAACACAAACTCCAGCCGGAGATTGTCGCCATCTGTGGACGTTATGGGTTCAAATGATGCCAGAAGAGGAATTCTATCACTATGGTTATCAAACTAAATGTCTGATTAAAAACCGGTAAGTTATCTGAACAGTGAAGAAGCACAACCTGAACCAACAAGGGATAACTTTGTACAAATGGACCAGAGAATGTTGGTGGACTGTTTTGTTGCCAGGTTAAGGAAGAGAGTGTGTGTACATGGATGACAGATTATTAAACCAATTAATCTAAGAGCCCACATAGATCTAAGCAATTTCAAGGCAATTGAGACTGATGGAGTGTCTGTGTTAACCTGAGCTCATGGGAATATTGTACACATGGTAACAGAGAGCAGGTGAGGTGCCTGTTAGAGGTCTCAGTGCTTTCAGCAAAGTAGTTTGACAATGTCAGAAAGTTACAAAATTGTCGAAGTAGTTGATTCTGCTGTCAGAGAGGAGGTTTCAGATGCTACAGTGATCTGACAAGCACTTGTTTGAAGCAAAATTAGCCTTTTACTAATAAAACCCTTAGTAGTAACTTGTTCAAAGTGGTTTATGATCAGTCTAATCCAACACAGCAGCCAGCAGTGAAGCTGCAGTTTTATGACAGTGGGACTGAACCTTCTTTGAACTGTTCATCGCGTCTCCAACCTCTTCAACTCTATGGACCTTTCAGTGAGTTTATTGTGGTTAATGTTTACACCTCCATTTACACTTAGTTAAGACCCCAAGGTTTCAAATAATATATAAGCGTCATACATATTCCTTTAAATATAAAACACAGAGAGAGCTCAGTATTTTTCCTTTGATCAAATGGTGCAGCTGTTAAAAAGTAAGATCTTGGATTTAACATTGACCAATGTACACATCTTTTAGTGTCAATGAATCAAGAAAGTGCAAATGGGTCGTGATTGTGGTACAGCTGAAAGTGTAAAGTCTATGTTTTAAAAGAAATTTTAAATGTACATTATCCATCCACCAGCAGGCTTGCCTAAGCTGGATTTGAACTTGGACGTTCTCCGAAGAGATTGTTAAAATATACAATGAAACTAGATTTAAATGTTGTTTAGACAGAATTACTAGTGCAGTATTATCAGCTCAGGTCTTAATAACCCAGGTAACACTGACGGTGACAACACAATTGAAATATTCTAATAATCCCTCACAGGCCAGAAAATCAAAGGCCAAATCTGTGCAAGTACAGCAGGTCAAAGCCGATGCAGGATGGTCTGAACTGTGATGCGGAAGTTTACAAGTTCAGATTATTTTTACAGTTCATCTCTCCACAAGTTTAATACTGAAGAGGTTTGTTTAAACTTTGTGACTATGTTCCAAGCTTGCGGAGTATATTATTCTGATAGGAATGAGACGAACTGCAGACTAAACAGTTACACCCAAGTTGAATGAAACCATAGTCAATCAGAAGACAAGAGAGAGGGATGGACTTTGTGAGCACAGAACAAATTTTGAGAGCAAGGGCAGGTGTTATTAGTTGTGATTCTCAAGAGCAATAACTCTAGTAGATACAGAGCAACTGCTCGCACCCAGTTTATAAAATGTGTATTGTTATGGTTGGTCCAGTGGTCCCGGTTTGAGTCCTCCAGCTTTAGACCTTCTGTGGGTTCCAAACACATGCAGGTTCGATTGATTTGAAACCCTTAACTCAATAGTGGAATGAGAGTGTGAATGGTTGTTTTCCATATGCTAGCCTCCAGTTAGTGTCTGGTAACTTGTCCAGGTGTACCATGCCTTTCACCAACAAAGAGCTGAATAAAATCTATTGCACTTGACCTGAAGTAAGGCCATCCCGTTAGATGCTTCCTTCAATAACATTAGGGTGTCTGCGTGATTCACCTGTTTTCGTCGAAACACACTTTAACTGTTGAAAGAACAGCCTACCAGCTGCATGGAAACTGAAGCATATGGTAGGTCCTCTCATGATATCAAGTCCTGTGAATCTTTCAATGAAAACTAGAACAACATATTTTTAACCTATGCATGAAAACAGGTTGTTACTTTCAAAATTTTTGTGGAAACAAATTGTCTAGAGTTATCTTACACCGTAACCCACAGACTAATCACAGATGAAATGTGTTTCCTGCATAATTGTATGAATAACCTCCCATTCAGTTGATTTACGACAGGGCTGCCATGTCAGAGGCAATGACCACTGAATAGCACATGTTATGGTCCCTTAGGAAAAGGACGTTCTATGTTTGATGGAGTGTGACAGCAGAGATCTGTAGGCTTTCGTCTGAGACCCATACATTAATGAAGCACTATTCTGTCTATAAAATGGCAGCAGAGGAAATGTGTTACAGTCAACTCACATGAACTGCTGAGTCAGTGAAATCAACTTGTATCCCTTGTTGTTCACCTTACCACCCTGACCCCTGATAAAACAACAGTATCACTGTGAGAAAATGAACGAAAAGAAACAGGCAAGAATTATTAGACTAGTTTCATGCAATTGCTGTTATAACGACAATGTTATCAACCATTTTTTTTTCGTCAATTTACTTTGTATTGTATCTTCATTTTCTTAAATGGCTCTGAAAACAGGTGAAAAGACATTCCTCCCAGCCTCTGCTCCTAAGTATCATGATCATTAATAAGGCTCAAGGCTTAAAGAGAGCAACTGGTACCAAAGATTTGAAGTTCGACCAGAGGGCAACTGAAGGATTCCTATCCTGTCTGCCCGAGAGGTACTGACAAATGCACCACCTGAGCGCGAAAGTTCATTCCTGACTTGAAATGACTTAGTTTGACTAAACAAAAATAAACAACTCACTTACTAGTTTTCCTGGTTTTTGCACATCCATGCTGATTGAGACCAGATTTTCCAGAAAGCACGAGTCCATGGGATTTCTTTTTGTCATACTTGTACCATATGAACTTTTCAGGTGATTATAGTTAGTCCTTTGAGACAAACAAGCTTGCCTCTAGCTACATAATTCAAGCTAATTCAACATCAAATCTTGTGCTAGATTTATGATTAATCATCAGGGATGAAATTGATTTCACTGCCTGCTCAGACTGCCTCCCAATAAGGTACCTTGTTAGCATAGACTGATACTTTTGAAGCCCACATATTGGCTGAGGCAATTTATGTTTTGATAGGTCACCACAGTGAGTAAAATTGCATTGTCTATGCAAGTCCACTATTACAGAAGGGCAAGAACCAAATATAAATACAAAAAATATGAATTCATTTCCTAATGAACTTTCATGCCAAGAAATGTAATTTGTTAAATAAACCATTTAAATCCCAATAACTCTATTTTAATATGAAGTATCACATGACAAGCTGCAGGTGTCTCAGCACCTCAGTCATCCGGTCAAGTGGTATGGCCACTACCTGAAGACGCTAAATCTTCCCATCCCAAAAAGGCTTCTTCAAGGCTTCTTCACCTGAGCTAAGGTCACATGAGTCATGGTGTGAATGGTGTTGTTGCTGAGAGGCTTCCCAAGATAGCTGCATATGGATGATAAGTGGTGTAGATGGCTTCTTTCACCTCCTTCAAACCACTGGGTTGTGTAATAATTTACTGCCAGTACATTAAGTACAGGATGCAGCATATAATATTGAAAATTCTCCTATACCACACCATCAGGCTTGTATAAAGCTCAAAAGAACAGAAGGAAGGAGTAAAACACACCAGAAGTACTTAAACATGGTCACCAAACTGGGCTCTCATCAAACTACAAAAAGATACAGAACTGACAGAGAGAAACGTCAGAAGACTCACTATAGTCACCGGATGTTAATCCTGTAAATTATTTAACTTAAAGTGAAAGCTACTTATAGTTAACACGTTGTTGGCAACTCACATTACCAAATCCATCAATAAGAGGCTGACTTGGGTCAAGGTGGGGCTTACCTAATACAGAATCTGCGGATATGACATTTCTGTGTGGCATGTGAATTTCGTTTACTGGATATCTGTGATCAGAATCAAAGAGAGTATCAGTGTAACTGCAGTATAATTACAGAGCATTACAAAGCAGGACGTGACCCAGAGTTAGAAAGATAGGAAAAGTTTATAGTCTGCTCTCAAGGAGTGAAGGTGGGCAGAGGTGTGGGAGGATTACTGCAGGCAGAGGCAGAGGCTGAGGGAAACAGGTGGCTGGGTGAATCAGCAGGGTGTAGGGATGTAGACAGGCTGACTGTGGCTGAATGGCTGCTGGGCAGGCAGGGAGACAGGTAGAAAAAAGACAGACACTGGCTGGGAACAACCATCTGATGACGAAAGTGGCTAGCTGGACTGGGGTTGATAAGATAAGATAATCCTTATTAGTCCTGTTAAATGGGGAAATTTACAAATATACTATATACTACTGAGGTGGTGAGTTCAGGGCTGATCAGAGCAGAGAGAAGCAGAGCACTGCCTACCACACAGATGGCACACACACACAGATAACATATACTGATTTCACATGGTTTTCCAAATCAGTAGTTTCCAACCTGAAGTCTGGACCCTGCAATAGGGTCACAAGAAACCATGATACAAACGTCCACACATTGTGTTGTTATACAGAAAGAAAAGTATTGAAGGAATTGTTGGGGGCTGCTGAATATCTCTGTTCATGAGTCACCACATGCAAATCATGGAACATGGCGGGCGGCAGACACTACAGAGGAAGCCTCTGCTCTAAAACTCACATGCCTGAATTTTGCCAAAGAGCACCATGACATGCAACGTGATATGCCACACATGGTGGTAATGTTTTGTGGATTGATGAACTGTAATTATCATGGTATCTTTACAGAGAGTTAGGTGGCTGTCTACCAGCTGAAGCTTAGAAGCTGAGGATGGTGACAATGGACTGGCATTTGTATGAACCATCGTATCGGCTTCAAACAAAGAAAATCCTCCCTTTAAGAGCCCAGATCTTTAGCTCAACAGAGATGCAGTGAGAGAGCTCAGAGCTGTTCATACTGACATCCCGAGAATATGTCTGAGCTGAAGCAGTTCTTAAGAGGAATGGTCCAGAATTCCTCCTGAACGCTGAGCAGGTTTGATCCATATTATCGTGGTACCACTGAGTACATGTTAAAGAACGGTTGACTTGTATTTTTCTTTCCATTGCAGAGTTTACTGTTGAAAGATGATTCATAAGAAAAAGAAATCGAGTTAGCTTTTATTACTGTGGATAAGATCATTGAAGCAGGCATTTTGTGCCTGTTACATTTTATATTTAGGGACACCATGCCAGGTTTTCACCTGTGTCCAGCTCGCTCTACATTTTTTATGCAGCAGATACCACTGATCAAGGAAAAATCAGAAAGGCATGGAGAGGACAAGCTTAAGCTGGACAGAGACAATGAGTTTGAAGAGGGATACCATCCTCAAATGTCAATTTATTATACCGCAACAACCAATATTATACAGAGAAGTCCTTGTTTTATAATTGATAGATGGAAAGACGGTTGACATATTTAAATGTTTCGACCAAATGAACTAAATATCATGTACTTGAGATTATGACTGAAGTCTTCCTCCCATTGACTTTATTTTATTTTTATAACGAATGGAGCTTTTCAACAAAGCGAGATGAAAATGAATGGCGTTGACGCCTCTTTCCACCACCTGGTCTCTGCAGTTCAAACGTCATCACGTCGTGCTGTTGACCGTCACCGAGGAGCAACATATGGGCGCACCTTCCCGTCTCGCAGCTGACTGCCGTTCGCTGGAAGGTGAGCCGAGCACAGACTCAGAAGTACGAGCTCGTCTTAGCTGACTATAGTAAAACAGTACGCGAATAAAACGACACGTGGTTACGCGTCGTCCCGCCCAAGCAATGACGATGGACGTTTTCAGATGGGTTTCACAGGAGACGATGAGATATAGGTAACACCCTTGTTCCAGGTGGGACAGGTTGTTGACAACACCGTGAATAACGGTGTGCGGCGTTTCTGGGCTGGTCAGAGAGCGTGATTGCTTGACGTTATCTCACAGAAATGCCGTCGTCCAGACCACAGAATAGGAAAGGTTAGGAGGAATATATGTGGTGTACTGGGCCAAAGTACAGAGCAGGATGGCAATGCAAGGCGCCAGTTTAATTCATACAAGAAGCTGAAAACGATTTGACTTAATTCAATCTCCACCTGTCACTGGCTCTTAACCAGTACATGTACATTGTAAACTTAATGATAAATTATGATGAGCTGATCATTTAGGAATTTATTTAATCCTGTTTGAAGACTAATTATATTATTGCCTTGTAAAACATTGTTGGATTTCAAGAGGGCCAGACTGCTGCTGTAAAGCTCATGATTAAGTGTCCTCCACAAGGTTCTACGCTCATCCATATTGCCCCACTAGGGGGCACCTGAGTAAAAATTATCTGTGGGCTCTAGTGGTGACCCACTGTACTTTGGTGATACAACAAATTTTTATAAGATGTCAATTTTGATGTCAACAAAGGTGGTTTAGCCCTGGGCAGCGCTGCTTGCTTTGCCCTCTTAGTAATCCAGCCCTGGTCCTTCATGTCACACCCATGCCCTATAATTTCTTTACATCACCTCCACACTGCCTTCGGTAAGGATTCTGAAGATCTGGCAGCTAATGCCAGTAGAGGCATCTTGAACAAAAACAGAGGAAAGAAAGGCAGCACTGAAACCAGCAACAGTTATTTCAAGTCAGACATTCACAATTCAGCAGTTGAAGTCCTATTCATTTTGTGCATTGACAGTATCAGGTAAATGGCAGCGAGACACGCTCATGGATTTGTTGTGTTGGATTAAGGCAGGACAGAGAGTTTGAGCATTTTATTTTTCTCCATTTAAATTAAAGTAGTTAGCGGGTAAACCACTTATTGTTGTTTATCTCGTTTGAATATAAAATATATAGATCAATTCTGTCAGTAAATATGATGATGTTTTTATGGGTGGGGCTTAGGTGGAAGCTACAATAACACAACAGAAGAAGCTAGTTTTTTTTTTTAGTAATGGCTGAAGAAATACAAGCTTATCTGAACATGTACAGTCACCTACTCTCCACTACTATGCGAGCATTACTTGAAAAAGAACATTAACCAGAGGGACCAGACTGGCTGACCTCTCATGATAACTCAAAGGATGGATGATCTGACATTACAGGTCGACATTTACACCTACCTGAATGAGAAACCAACCAGTACATTAAAGAAAACTGAGACATATATATAGGAATACCCTGTGTGGTGTGTGTCTGTCAGTGTACATGAGTGTGACTAAAAGTCTCCTTCGATTCTGCACCATCAGAAGTGGGAAAGAAACCAAGAATCCTTTCATACATGTTGAGTTTTACTTTCGGAATTCCATCCATTTTAGTTGATCATCTGCCTCTGGGATGGACATATGGTTCATTTCATGTCCAATCAACAGAGATCCCGACTTGCTTCAACTTCATATAAGTAACAATGTAATTGTACCCAACAATGAAAGTGCAAAAATTTTTGTCGCCTTGATAGATACACAGTTCAAAAAGGGCATGGCTTAGATAATGAGTGTGGGTAAAACAAAACCGCCAAGTTCCAGTCATTACTTATGGACTCTGTTTGTACTGTTCACTGCATTAAGCCCTTGTCTTTGACCTGTCCCTGAGTTATCGTTGGTTTGTGTTGATTTTCCATGTCCAGGTGAACACAGTCAGGCAAAGACCAGGTAATGATCAGAATCAGCTAAGGGGAGGAGAAAGAAGCCCCTTTGACACAGAGATCGCACAATATTGCCATTATTACCGGCAGCCTCTGTGTCGGTTGCTGTCTGTTTGTGCTGGCTCTCCCTTTTGTACAGACATCGATTCAGTTCTGTGACTACATCCGCTGCCAGTTCAGAGGTGAGGTGATAAGGCCTCCCATTCCGCCTCTATAGCTTATATACAGAATAGCAAGGCAAAGTAACAGCACAACATTCCTGCCTTGAAAAGGCTGTGTTAAAGGAGCAGAAGGACGTGGCTATGGAAACAAAACAGCACGTGTGTAAATAAACAAAAGCCATAGCATCCAAGGAAGGAAACAAGTAAAAGGCATGTTTGACAACCTAATAATATACATTGGTTCAAAGTACCAACTTCATATTGTGCACTTACTATTTAAAACATACTCTTTCCAGTGGTATGAATGTTTTATGCACTTGAAATATAGGTGTGAAATCCTTTTTTAATGGCCCAAAATCAGAAATTTAGATTTCCTTCAGAGATATACCTCATTGCTTAGAAAATACCATAACATGAGTATTGTATACAAAAATTTGAAAGATCTGATAGGGTTCAGTGTGAAGACATAGTGGGCTCCAAAGCACAAAAGAATTTTTCAGTACAATTTTCAGCAAGTCATAACTAAGCAAATATGCAACTATAGGCCAACCATTGTAGAAGCTGAAGACATCTAATAGTGTAGAACAGTACCTGAAATTCTCAATCATGTAGCATGCATAGTGCAAAAGTAATGAAATTTTGCAAAATCTTTTTCAGCAACACTCATTTCTAAGAGCCATGTCCCTTTTTTTTTGAAGCCTCCATATCTCAGAAACTAATGAAGATACATGCCAAAACGTTTGCACACAAGTTGTTGGGTTTAATGACATTATTTACATGATGGCTAGTTGGGAAAATTTCTAAAATCTGTGATTTGACATGGGCGGCACATTGGTACAGCGGTTAGCACTGCCTCACAGCAAGAAGGTTCTGGGTTCGAGCCCCAGTTCACCCAGAGCTTTTCTCTGTGGAGTTTTCATGTTCTCCCTGGGCTTGTGTGGGTTCACCAGCTTCCTCCCACAGTCCAAACACATGCAGGTTAACTGGTGACTCTAAATTGCCAGAAGGTGTGAATGTGAGTGTGTGTTGGCCATGAGATGGACTGGTGATACCCCACCTCTCAACCAGTGTCAGCTGAGATAGGCTCCAGCCCCCCCACGGCCCTTAATGGATAAGCGGTATAGATAATGGATGGACGGATGGATGGATTTGACATGGGTTTACCCACACAGTTGGAGTCAGAAGTTTATATACACCTCAGCCAAATACATTTAAACTCAGTTTTGCTCAATTGATGATGTTTAATCCAAGTCAACATTCCCTGTCTTAGGTCAGTTAGGATGATGACTGTATTTTAAATGTCACAATAATAGTAGAGAGAATGATTTATTTCAGTTTTCTTTTTTTTTTTTATCAGTGTACCCAGTGTATCAGAAGTTGATATTTGGTAGCATTGCTTATAAATTGTTAAACTTGAATCAAACATTTCAAGTAGCCTCCTTCAAGCTTCTCACCATAAGTTGCTGGAATTTCCTTTTGACAGAATTGATGTATCTGAGTCAGGTTTGTAGCCCTTTTCCATTGAATTGAGCTCAGAGCTTTGTGACTATCACTCCTGTACCTGGACTTACTTATTCTTAAGCTATTTTGCCTCAACTTTGAGAGCATGCTTGGGGTCCTGCTCCATTTGGAAGACCCTCTGTAGTGTATGTTTAACATCCTGTTGATGTCTTGAGATGCAAAGCACCCCCACAGTATGATGCTGCCACCCCTGTGCTTCATGGTTGGGATGGTACTCTTCAGCTTGCGAGCCTCATTCTTTTTTTTTTTAATGTTAACTTTATAGATAGACTTTTACCAGTAAAGTCAAAAGACGTCCTTATACAGTTCACCATACAGCAGCAAAGGTCTGTAGTCATGAAATTGATGAATGAGCTGTGTAGCATTACACACACTTTAAATAGTGTGCAGTTAAGTTATAATGGTGGTAAAGTCTTTCAACACACAATAAGATCAAACAAAGACCATAATGTATGAATGTGGACTTTGTTTAAGCAGAAAATGTATTTATTATTTATGGTACTTGCTGCTGAAAAAAGTTGTTTGTCTTGCAACATATTTTAGTTTGTCATAGAGATGAAAATATGAATTGATTAAGAAGAATAAGAAATGGAGTTGATCAAATCTAAACATACTGGGATCAGACTACACAGGGTTTTTTGTCTTCATGAGGGTCACCATGTCAGGTCAGGCACCGTGTCTTGGTCAGGAGACTGGCAACATTATACGTTTGACCCCAAATCATTAATCATTGTTCAGGTCACTGTGTGTTATTGGGGAGGAGGGTTAAGATATTGTAGACGCACTGTCAGGTGCTATCAAGAGCATGTTAAACCAACAGACAGTGATTTAACCCTGACCTGTGTTAATGTTTAAGTACGCTCTGTCATGCTATTGGTCAGCATAAAGGAACACGTCATAGGAGGTGTCACAGTAGGCAGGAAAATACAAAATAATTCTGATATACTAGACGTTTTGTCAGGGTGTTTCAGGGTGTCCTGGATGCCATGTTGCTGTTCTTCTGTTATGTCACACAGTAAGGGCTATTCGTCCTTCTCTGCGTTCATATTCAGGCCCAATGATGGTAATTTGTGGGCCATGACAAAACTGCGTCACAGTTGGGCTGAATTCATGTTGTCTGAACTGGGCCTTACCCTTAGCACTTACAGCAACCCTAATGCAATATAATAATGAACCAAAGGAGATGATACAGTGGTCTGATACAGTATACCTGTGTGTTTTGCAGTATGCCTCACTCCACTCCAGATGCTGTGCAGTGCACAGCAAGGCTCAATATTCCACCATCTACAATCCCAGTGAAAAGGTAATGCTCTAAATTGAATCAGTCTGAGATCTCTAAGAACAAAATGCCTTGCTCATGACAGTGTCTGTGTTGTCAGTCTTCTGATTGACATATAGGTGGTTTAAAGAAAGTCCTTGTTCTGTCAGTGTGAAACTGAACTAATCTGTTTGCTGTTTCCTTCCACAGACCTTTGAGAAGATCCTTATTGCCAACAGAGGAGAGATTGCTTGCAGAGTAAGACTGGTTGACACACAGATGTGTACTGTAAATAAGACCTAAATGAACCTGCTGGTGGATTACTGCTCATAAGCCCCTTGACCTCACACCATTCCCAGATGACACTTCAGCAAAATTATCAACAGGGCCACAAACGTTCCCTCACCTTTTGAACATTTTATAGATAATCGTACATTTCCAGTTTCACACAAAGGAACCATTAACTATCAAGACACTTTACAATGCTGTCATTAACATTGACCATAGGGTGAAGCATCAGTGTTCATGTTATGTTTTTCCATCAGGTGATCAAGACGTGTAAGAAGATGGGCATCAAGACTGTAGCTGTTCACAGTGATGTGGACTCTAGTGCTGTGAGTCACCATAATCCATCCATTGTTAAAACCACAGATCCCTGTGTTTCCTAGGAAATGCTTGCCAACATGTAATAATGTGACCAAGGGAGTTTTAGCCTGTGTGTTTGTGTGCTAAAAACTGTTGTGTGTCCTGAAACAAAATCACCTTCTCTAAACCCCATTAATGTTACAATAACTGAAGTCCAAATGTGCAAAACCTGTAAACAAAGCCTGTAGCAGACATGCAGGCCTCCATCCTTAAACCAAAGAGCAGGGCAGCACTCAACAGGTGGAGCATGGAGTGAGGAAGATCAAACATGTCAAATAACTCTGAAACAACTTGCCAAAAACTGCTGTATGCAACAGATCTTCCTACATGCAATAGGAGCCTCAGTTAGCACTACACAGATGGAATTACTGTTCTGTCTTAATCCAAAACATTTTTGTTTTTGTCGAACCCTTTGTGACTTAAAGTCACATCAAATACATCTATAATACATATCCCAGATTTTTGTTGGAAAATAAATGTGTAGTATCACCTGTATAAATACTGGAAATCCATTATACAGGGCCATGTAAATGTAATCCTGGTTTTTAAGTTTTTAATTTTTAGTTTTGGTGTTTTCTGGACACAGTTGGAGTAGGTGGTAACCTAAATGTGTCTTTAAGCATTGTGTGCAGGTCTGTATCTCACATTGTACTGCTATGGTGACTGGACTTAACTTCTCAGTGTATGTGTATACGAAGGTCCATGCAAAGATGGCTGATGAGGCGGTGTGTGTCGGCCCTGCCCCTACCAGTAAGAGCTACCTGAACATGGACGCCATCATGGATGCCATCAGAACAACTGGAGCACAAGCTGTAAGCATTTATATAGCTCTCATTATGTCATGTGACTGTAGTTTGCATGCATGACATTTTATATTCATACACATGCTCATCAAGACAACATAAACAGATACAGAGCTGTGTCAGGAGGTTCAATTAATACACAGTTATAGTAAACTCCTATCTCTCCACTAGGGATGTACCTGAAGCCAAATATGTTACATGGTAAATCACAAATAATGCAGTTGAAACAAATACTCATTCTATCCAAATTTCCTCATTAATATTCACTACTGACTACTACTACTTTAAACCCAATTTAATACAAACTTATATCTACAACCACATTGTCTCAAAGCATGCTGGGAAGTTCTGCCCACCCTCTCCCAAACATGCCACAATATTGTTATGGATGTCCACAAGATAACAATTTCCAATCTGTTTACAACAAAGGTCTTTGATTTCACAAACCAGTTGTTTCATTCATTAAACATAGTTGAAAAGCAGCAGGTTGTCAGCTGACTGTTACCGGCTGTCACTTGGAAACTCACACACTGAGGTGGAGGAGACAAAACCCTTGTGAGGCAGCTGGATTTCTTTCAAACGCCTTCAAACTATACATCAGAATGAAGCTGTGTGTAAAAAAAAAAACCTAACTAACAAAAAACCTATTTCAGTCATGTATTTCAGCCAATATTCACCAGTTTAAGATGTAACATGCTGTGTGTACACCTACACATCAGGATAGGTGCTCTTTCAGTCTGTCATTTATGTCATTCATCAAAGGAAGAATATAGTTGTAGAAAAAGTCTGAAGGGTCATTGAAAGAAATAAGAAACAATAGAATGGACAAAATAATAATAATAATAATAATAATGCACTGTAACTAGTTTTCATTTCCAGTGTGAAACAAAGCTGTTTTTCTTTGTGTTTTGTCAATCCAAACTGATTATTCATTGAATCATGTTAGGGAGGTATAGCCTTACAGAGAGTTAACTTAAAGTTTGTGTGTGTAGAAATCTGAAAACCCTTGTTATTACTGACACCTGTTGCCATATTTGCAGTACAGCGGCATGAGCATGCATAAAGTTCCTCACTGGTGCCCAAGTTGTAATCCAACCATGGCATGGTTACCAAGCAAACAAGCATTAGCCAGCTAGTCTGCTCACCTGTCCAATAGGAAGATCCCCAAAGTTAAATGAATGTTCCTCCATGAATCACATGCCCTGCCGATATTGACCCTAGTTTTCTACAGGATATTTCTTCATACATAGAGGTTAGGAAATACAACCTTCACCCGATTTGACACGACTTACGGTATAAACCACGCTCACATTCTTCTGTCCGAGTACAGATACAGAGACAGATAATGTTGTTAGCTGAACAGATACAAATAATGATGTCCCTGTACACCTTTGCTCTCCACAGTCAGAGCACCATTGATTCATCTAGTGAGGTGTTGGTAGTGCAGAATATTTCTCTACCTTTAATTTCTAGAATACATCTAAGGTTATATCATCTCAGAGCTGTAGGCTTGTGTGTGAAAGCCTCTAGGACAATTCAAATAAAGTTTACATTTCTTTCTATATAAAGGTTCATCCTGGATATGGGTTTCTGTCTGAAAACAAAGAGTTTGCAAAGCGACTGGTGAGTAATACATAGAATCAGCTATACACCTATTTTCCCTTTACTACCATGAGTTCATAAATGTGTAATGACAAACAAATGCTAAGGTGTGAATTGTTTTGTTTGTTGTTGCATTTAATGCTGATTTATTCAAACAGTTAAACCTATTTGTGAACCATTTTAGTCTCACTTTCTTTTTCTTACCACAGTAAACACAGTTGAGTATGGAAGTTTATTCTTGATCTTGGGATCAGTATGTGTGACAACATCATCTCAATCAAGGTCTGCCATGAGATATAGTTAGGATGATAGAAATAATAAATGCAAACACATGATGTGTTGTGAGGCTAGTGGAGCTAATCCTGCAGTGGGGTGGGTTTTCACCTCTTTATTCTGGTATGGTATTACTTTAAGTCTGATATGGAAATCTAAATCTTTTGGTATTATTGTTTTGTTGCTAGGCAGCAGAAGGCGTGACATTCATTGGCCCAGACACCCATGCTATCCAGGCAATGGGAGATAAAATTGAGAGTAAACTAATTGCTAAAGCTGCTAAGGTCAACACTATCCCAGGATTTGATGGAGTTGTCAAGGTATGGGCACACACTGCATTCACCCCATACATGATCCACAACATTTTACCAGAAACAGCACATACAAAAACACACATGCAAATGACTTTGGGGACCTCCAGTTTCACAATGAAGTCACTCAATCAACAATCCTAAAATGTTTTTGCATTTCTTAAGTGCCTTGATTAACGAATTCCATTCTTAAATATGTATAAATCTAACATTTATAACATTTGATTTTCCACTAGTTTTCGGTGTCTTACTGAGCTCATTACTGTCCCCTGAGGGCTGAAGGGTGGAAAATACCCACTGAATCTTTGGTTGATGGGAGCAATAACTCTAGTGGGTGTTTTTACAAGAGAAAAGACTTTAAGGATAAGGACTAAGTGGTTGCGTTGGTAAATGCCCATCTGGTTAGCTTTCCCATCTCAAATAAAGAGAAGCACACTGCTGCCTCATTAAGTTTTTCTGTGAGAACATCTGTCTAGGTTGGGACTGTCTCGTCCTGTGCAGTGGATGAGACAGTCCCAACCTAGACAAGTTACTGTGTTTCCTGACTAATCTATTACCCAGGTCTAACTCTTATGGAGATTTCAGTGTTATGTTTCACCCACAACCTGAGCAATCCACAACACTACTCAATGACCGTTTAATCAAAGCACATAAACATAGTTTAAACTATCAAGACAAGTCTTACTGACAGTATGGTCACAAGCCAGTCGCATCTTCTTCCCAGGCTCAAGTCCCCAACTACAAGAGATTTAGAGCTTGACAGTACTTCAGTCATGTTTGTAGTTGCAGTACATACAGCTGGACCTGAGGGTGTAGTTCAAAGCATGGAAGAGACAATCACTGCACAGTGGTCAGTAGAGACTTTGGTTCATCGTCAGTAACCATAACCCCTCCTCTGTGTCAGACTGCTGAGGAAGCTGTGAAGATCGCACAGGACATTGGTAAGTCATCACCTCTCTACACACTGAAGGTGTACAGTATGTGTTACTGTGTGTGACATAATTGATCCTCCATTCTGTATTTGAGCCCTCCTGCTGTGTAGTTTGGTTGCTTGTCCCTTAGCTCTTTTCATATCAATCAGCTGCTTTTGGTGGTCATTATGCCTCTGGCAGATCCTGGTTAGATCTTTGTATACTCTTTTTAGTAGAATTGGTCCAACAAAATTTTGTTAGTTTTCTTACATGGATTTGTCTTTTTAGGGTACTCCATTTATTTTCAGAAGGGCATGAGGTCAGAACTTATGAAGGCTATTCCATCCATTAACCATACCCTTTATCCATTAAGGGTTGTGGGGGGCTGGAGCCAATCCCAGCTGACACTGGGCGAGAGGTGGGGTACAGCCTGAACAGATCACCAGTCCATCACAGGGCTGAAGAGTCAAACAACCATTCACATTCATATTCACATCTATGGACAATTTAGAGTCACCAACCTGCATGTCTTTGGACTGTGGGAGGAAACTGGAGAGAACATGCAAACTCAACACAGAAAAGCCCCAGGCAAACAGGGGTGACAGTGCTAACCACTGCACCACTGTGCCACCCCTTTGGAAGGCTATCCCTAAAGCTTAATTTTAGCTTGAAAAAGTTATTCCAAAAGCCGATGTTTGTTTAGGGTTATTGTGCCATTGTTGGTTGTAAGTTGTAACTGAAACTTGCTGAATGTATTCGGAATGGCTGATCATCTCCACAGTCAGATCGTTCTACCATTGTCCTGCCGACAGACATAATAGGATATTTACATTAAGTAATGTTAATGTGCTTTGTTAAAACTAAACAAAACTGACAGCACAAACAAACACAAACAACAACATCACCTAACAAGTAGAAATGGTTAAATTAGGGCTGAAAGTTCTGTTTACAGCCACAAAAAGCAACCAGGCTAAGTAACTGAACTAAGTTACATGTTCAGTACTAGTGAGGTGCAAAGTAGTCTTTTCAGTGTCCTTAATCACTACAATCAGTTCATTCAAAAGATTTGTTCACCGAATTGTGTAGAGTACAAGTGCAGTGCGTTCAGTAATTGAGTCACTTAACATGCACCTTTCACCTCAAAGTGAGTGAGCTCATCTCTGCAAAACAATCAGTGACTTGAAATACTCACTCAGTGAGTGAGTGTATCCCTGTGTATACGCTCACAGCTGACTGAGAGCTCAGCTGAACTGTGAAACGACCTGAACTGAATCAGGAAGTTCAGATTGTTCACTCAGAAGATGCTTTCTTTTGAACTAAACACTCACGAGATAACATTATTCTGTGCCACCAGCGAGGCACGTACACACAACGAACAGTGCTGGTTCTGAACAACAGCTGAGACATAAAGCCTATTCAGTGGCACAGGTCTTTGCTTGAATGCCAGTCAGTTGGGGTGTGTGTGTGGGGGTGTGTGGGTGTGTGTGCAAAAGCATTTTTACAATTGTGGTGTTGCTTTATCTTTGTGTTGTTGCTAGGCTACCCAGTAATGATTAAAGCATCTGCAGGAGGAGGAGGGAAAGGAATGAGAATTGCTTGGAATGATGAAGAGACAAGGTATTGTTTTCTTTTTTTTCCTCTAGGGTAAGTCTTTGCCAGATTCTGTCACATTCTGTTGGAAGCGTCTGTGAACTACCATCTTCAGGTCCCACCTTAGATGTTCTATACATCTGTTTTTAGTCACCTCCCTGACTGGTCACTCAGTTTGGACTGACTATCTCTAGGAAGTGCTCTGGTGGTTACAACTTGTCCTGATCTACTCTTTGTCACACTTTTATCACAGAGGTCTGCAGAGAGTTTCTCGGACTTCAGGGATAGGTTTTGTCCTGACATGCTGTGAGAATTGTTGATCCTTCATATACACTAAGTTCAGTCAGTTCAATTTGCCACAGGTGAACTCCAGTCAAGTTCTTAACACATCTCAAGGATAATTAAAGCAAACAAGATTATTCTGACCAAGGGGTCTGAATACATTGTAAATGCAAGATTTCAGTTTTTGATTTTCAATAAATTTGCAAAAAGGTCTAAACTACAGCTACCGCAGCTGGAACAACTACTGCTAGTCATCCTTAAACTTTTACAAATTACAGTTACTGCTCAAAATTCTTCAGACTTCAGGTAATGCAGACACTATGCATGCCTTGTCTGTTCCTTCAGCTCCCTGAGCTGCTGTTTCACTCTCTACCCAGACTGCATGCATGTGTACCTTTTTAACTGCTGCAACTTTTGTGTCTGTGTTTGTGTATATGCGTGTGTATGTATGTGTACGTGTGTACAGAGAAGGTTTCCGGTTCTCATCCCAGGAGGCAGCATCCAGCTTTGGAGATGACAGGCTTCTCATTGAGAAGTACATAGACAACCCCAGACACATAGAGATACAGGTATAAGATGCACACAGAGGTCTGATACCATGTAATGTTGACACAGTTTTATAAATGCTTTAATGCTTTAATGAATTATTATCTTCCCTCTACTAAAATAATATCATTATGCTCTGCAATTCAGCACAATGGCCCCTTCATTCAGGGAAGCAACTACATGGGTAATACACAAAGAGGGTAAAGACCCCATTGAATGCCAGTCATAACAGCCAGGTTCTCTGTTGAACAGTGACCTATGTATATTGACGGCTATTTTAGCTAAAAGAATAAGTAGTTATTTCTCAACTTGCACATCCTGACCAAACTGGATTTATTTCAGGGACAAATTACAGAATTAATCTTTGAACAGTATTAAACATAAAGGATTAGAAACCTTATTGCTATCTCTTGAAACAGAGAAAGCATTTTACCATGTATCTTGGCACCACCTACAGCTCAAACTTGGACCTAATTTTATAGATTGAATACTAACACGCAAGTTAAATCCACTTGACTTGGTCAGATTTGATGGTCACAGATCAGAGAGATGTGTATTGGACCATGGATGTAGACAAGAATGCTCATCATATGTATGTATGTATGCTATTCACGAAATAAAGTGAACATGAAGAAAACCATAACCATGGATATTAGTAGCCAAATACCAAAACAGGTCAAATTTGAGAATATTTTTAAATGACCTAAGAATTATACCATGAAGAACTATAACTAGATAATTTGCTGTGTCAGTGAAGATTTGGACGGCTGGTCAACCCTCTTTCTCTTACTGGCCATCTCAAGAGTGGACAAATGATTGTTTTTTTACCAAGGTTAGAGACTAGATGTCCCCTTAATGCCTCACATATTGGCTATGGTAGACACTGGCTAAGCAGCTGCCACTATTACAATTAGGTTGTTGAGACCTGAACCCCCAGCATATAGCATTTAGATCCAAAAAGTATGGAATCTGTATGAGATGATGCAAAAAAATGGGGAAAATTATGGAGAGATGGAGTCCTGTAAAATTTATTACAGTTTTTAGTTCTGCGCCATCCTTCAGTGCACAGTGCAGTGCAGTGTTTCCTCCAACATACTTCTCCACCCCACTCCTATAGGTGTTGGCTGATAAACATGGTAATGCTCTGTGGCTGAATGAGAGGGAGTGCTCCATCCAGAGGAGGAACCAGAAGGTGGTGGAAGAGGCTCCCAGGTTAGTGGCAGACCATTTCAAACTGTTTGTTTTAAATCAACTTGGGCAAATGTAATCAACTTGCTTTTTACACAAGAAGGTCTGAACTTAGTAGTAAAGACTGCAGTTACAGCAGCAACGTGCAACTGACAGTAACTTGAATTAGGGTGTATGGTTCATTATGTCACCTCTTCTATACAATACTGCCAATAAAACACTGACCAGCAGCTTTCATGTTCTTCAGCAGTGTAGTTTCACCAGAGTTACAGCCATACTGTATATTACTGCTAGATTTAAAGTGAAATACATTGCAGACACATAGTCTCGGTTCATGTAATCTGCACTTGTGATTCAGAAAGACTGCAATAATTTACTTCCTTTCATTGTTGATATGTTTGGGATCAGCAGCATAAATCTCTGTGGCTGCAAACGGATACACATGGTCAGTAGTAATCCTCAGGGAGGCTGTGGCCTTCAAAAAACGATTGATTGGTATTAAGGAGCCCAGAGTATGCCAAGAAAATTTAGATATCCATCAGACCAGGCTACATTTTTTCAGTCTTCAGCTGTTGAGTTTTAGTAAGCCTGTGTCCACTACAGCCTCTGATTTGTGGTCTTGGCTGACAGGAGTGGAACCTGGCCTGGTCTGAAGTGCTCTATTTTCACAGTTATAAAGAGTGGTTATCTGAGTTACCATAGCATCTGTCAGCTCCAACCACTTCAGCCATTCCCCTCTGACCTCTCACCAACAAGATGGTTCTGTCTGCAGACCTGTCTATCATTAAATAATTTTTAGCACCATTTTGAATCAACTCCAGAGACTGTTAAGCATGAAAATCCAGGGAGTTCATCATTTTCAGAGATACTCAAACCAGTCCGTCTGGCATGCCATGGTCAAAGTGACTGAAATCACATTTTTCCCTGTTCTGATGTTTGATGTGAACATTAAGTGAAGCTCCTGTGTGTGCATGATTTTATGCATTGTGCTGCTGCCACATGATTGGCTGATTGGATAACTGCACGAACAAGCAGGTGGGGGGTGGGGACTCTGAATTTTTTACACTTGTGAATTTTTAGTATGCATTGGTAAAAAAGATAAAAAGGACTTGTCATTTGTGAACTCTAAAGTTGTGGAATTTGTTTTTATTAATTCAATTCAATTCAATTTTATTTATATAGCGCCATATCATAACAAAAGTCATCTCAAGGCACTTTTCATATAGAGCAGGTCTAGACCATACTCTTTAAAATAGGTATTTACAGAGAGAGACCCAACAGTTCCCACCATGAGCAGCACTAGGCGACAGTGGAGAGGAAACACTTCCTTTAAGAGGCAGAAACCTCGAGCAGAACCAGACTCAGGGTGGGCGGACAATCTGCCTCGACCGGTGGGGTTGAGAAAGTTATTAGGTTCCATTTGCACCACTGAGGTGAGTCTGAGTGTCTAGTGTTGTGTCCTCTCCAGCACTTTTCTGGACCCAGTGACACGGCGAGCGATGGGTGATCAGGCAGTACAGTTGGCCAAAGCTGTGCAGTACTCCTCTGCTGGCACTGTGGAATTCCTGGTGGATTCTAAGAAGAACTTCTACTTCCTGGAGATGAACACACGACTACAGGTCAGTGTAGGGCTGTGTGTGGATGTGTCTGTAGGGAAAAGCCTACAGGGCTTGTGGAGGCTGCAGTTGTAACATGAGTGCTACTTTTTATTAATCTCATTCTCAGATGTTCCTATGTGCTGTGTTGTTCCTGTCACTTCAAAACACATTAATTGTGTATTTTTACTGCACGTTTTGGCCTCTTCTTTCAAATTTAGGGGCAGCAGGGGATGGTGAACAAGCTCACAACCCCCAAAAACCTTGTGTTTTGCCCTTTTCATTTGGAGAGACACCTTTTCATCTGTGTCAAATTCAGTAGAAGTTCACAAAGAAGAAATAAAAAGATAAGCAATAAAAAGAGACAAAGACATCAGCCAAATATATAGGATGCATCAAAACACTAAGGTAGAACATTAACAGATTAGATTTATCATGCTCAAATGAAACCACCAGAAGTCAGCAGAATACCAAAGCGCAGTATCTATTGTAATGATGCCACACAGCTGGAGCATTTTTTACTGAAGTCTGTGGAGCTGATGCACTCCTCTTGTGCGGACGGCCAGCTCAGTGTTGAGTGCACTGATGTCCACTCATACAATCAACAACTATGAATCTAAGAGGAAGCAGAGTGATGGCCCAGCAGTCCGCCATGAAGCATGGCTCACAATAAATATAAGCAATAAATAAAAAATTTTTTATATATATATATATATATATATATATATATCGTGTAGCTCCATAGGTAACCAACTACAATTAGATACCATAGGAAATTAAAGCAGAACCACAAACCCCTTCTTGTTGTGACTATCTGTTTCTGAAAATATGAAACATACTATTTACAAAGCTATTTAATATATCACTGACCTTAGAGATCATGGGATCATAGAACTAACTAACTAAATATACAGTATATATATATATATATATATATATATTTCTTTGGACAGTTGTGGTAAAGCTGAGACGGGAAAAATAGTCTTAACTCAAAGCTTACTTACAGGCTTTTTCCAGTGCTTTCAACCACATTTAGCTGTCTTCATCAGTGCATGGAGTTTGACTAAGCCGTCTTAACTCTCTCCATGGCAACTGAACAAACCCCACCCTCTGATGAAGGCCCTATAATGTGGCTGAAATACCTGGAAAAGGCCAGTAAGGGTTCCTTGAGTTTTACCCTCAGCAAGCACACGACTAGTTTGTTCACAGAAACCTGTATTTTCTCTGTTTAACCTTTGACCCCAGGTAGAACATCCAATTACAGAGTGCATTACTGGCCTGGACCTGGTGGAGCAGATGATAAGGGTTGCCAAGGGTTACCGACTGCAGCACAAACAGGAAGATATCCCAATTAACGGTTGGGCCATTGAGAGTCGTGTCTATGCTGAGGTGTGTGTGTGATGCTTGTTGTGGTATATACGAAAATCTCTGTATGGCTGTGTTTGTAAAACTGTTTAAATTTTAATCAGACACTTCAGAAAGCGTTAAATGTTGTTACAGTTATTACTTTTAAAGAGCTCAGTCTGAAGGTAAGGATTTATGGAGTGGCATGGATTAGGTTTTCTCTTGGTATAACCAAAGAGTAAGTGGTAAGTAGCAAAGGAAACCAGCAGCAGCTGGAGGTGGGCTGACCACAGAATCTGCTGATCCATTCAGCCAGTGTAAACGTTGTTAGGAACACAGAAACTAAATGAACATGACAAACTGTTTATATCCAGCAGGCAGTGTAGATGTACTCATATTGTCCCAGGTTGTTACCATTGTTCTGGAGGACAAAGTTGGTTAATATGACATGTATCATCACGTTGTGAGTGACAGACAAATGCTAATTGACAAACAATGCAACCGTCCTCCTAACAAAATGTTCAGGAAACTGCTTTGTGGAAGTGGTGACATTCCTCACACAGCCCCTCCTGACTGTCCTTTTTACAGTGTGCTGCTCCTCTGATAAATCACAGTGAAGTGACACAAAATGATTAACCAGTCTGACAGTGTAGTTAGCTTTGAGTTAAGCAGAATAAAATTTAAGTATTTTAATTTTAGTATTTCAATTTGAAATCTACATCACCTAAACTTTTCTTAATGTATTGTGCTTATGCTGCTGTTGCGAGTGAGACCTGACATTTCAGTGTTTTTCATTTGTCCATCTGTTTCTCTCTTCTTTGTTCTGTTAGGATCCTTACAAGTCTTTTGGCCTTCCCTCTATTGGACGGTTGTCTCAGTACCAAGAGCCACTCAACCTCAGCAATGTAAGAGTGTCTGTGTGTGTGTGTGTGTGAGAGAGAGAGACAGCGAGAGACGTCTTAACGCAACCATTAAAGCAACCATGCAAGCACATGATCAGTCTACATAATAAATGAGCTGCGGCAGAGAACATTTAATCCTCAGATACTGTAGTTCTGAGTTTTACCTGTCTGTCTTCCGTCACTCTGTCAGGTCCGTGTAGACAGCGGCATCCAGGAGGGCAGTGACATCAGCATCTACTATGATCCCATGATCTCTAAGGTCAGTGATATATTAAATAGCTTTGTAAATAGTATGTTTCATATTTTCAGAAACAGATAGTCACAACAAGAAGGGGTTTGTGGTTCTGCTTTAATTTCCTATGGTATCTAATTGTAGTTGGTTACCTATGGAGCTACACGATCTGAAGCCCTTGCCAGGATGGAGGATGCTCTGGATAACTACGTTATCAGAGGTACATTAGCTGAGGCATAATGTCACTTTTCAAATGGAGACAAGTTTTTTTTTTTCTCTCTCTTTATAATGAAGTTTTTGCATCTTCTCTTCAGGTGTGACCCACAACATTCCCCTCCTGCGGGAGATCATCACCCACCCTCGCTTTATCTCTGGTGACATCAGCACCAACTTCCTGCCAGAGGTTTATCCAGATGGCTTCAGGGGTCACCAGCTGGAGGCGGACACACGCAGGGAGCTGCTGGCCTCAGCAGCAGCGCTCTACATCACTGCTCAGCTCCGCTCACAGAGGTTCCTGGGCGAGTTGAGGTGAGGATTCCAGCATGCTTGATGTCGTGGGGACCACAGAGGTCTGGTTTGCCACACATTATCATTTAATCATTTTCTGAAAAACACAGTGCATTCACAGAGCCTCACCACAGACAGGCGAGACTTTTAATGAATATCAGAACTAAAATAAAGTTTAAAAAGCCAACTGTCATTGAGCATATTTGGCTGACCAGTCTTTGCATGGTGTCTGATACTGTTGCAGAGCTCTACACTTACATTTAGTTTTAGTTGTGTGTGCGTCTCCTTTGTTTTTTTTAACATTAAACATGTAATGTGCACAAGATGCAGGAGCAAGTTGATTTAAAGACGAGATTACTACAGAATTTGTAAATATAAGATGGAGTTGGGCTGGACCTAACAAAGGACAGGAATGACCACTAATCTTTGTGAAGCATTGCTAGTTAGGCTTGGGGTTTGATTGCATTTTATCCAGTTTGAATCAATTCAGTTCAATTCAGTTTTATTTATATAGCGCCAAATCACAACAAAAGTCATCTCAAGGTCAACTTTTCATATAGAGCAGGTCTAGACCATACTCTTTAAAATAGGTATTTACAGAGAGATCAAATCTGATTTCAGTTTTGAATCTGCTTCTCCAGTCTGAATCCATGTAGGTCTAATATTAAACTTTTGATGAAACTAAAGTAGATTCTACAACTCAAAAGGTTCAGTTGAGATCTGTAGGGAAGAGGACAGAAATGTTTTTGAGTGTCAGCCTAATTAGGGCCCAAGCACTGAGTGGTGTGAAGGCCCTGTTGGAATTGCTCTGATTATTAATGTTTACAACTTGAAAATGAGATCTGTTCAAATGGAACCAGTTTCATCGCAGAAGACCTTTTTGTGCCAAAGATGTTAGGTGCACATAGTAAAATAAATATTGACAGCAGCAGAATATATCAGATGTTTTTTGACATATCACTGAGCCCACTCACAACTGTACAGTGGTGCTACAGAGCTGAGCTTTACTCACTCAGTGAGGAGGTGTGTTGCACTGTACTGTGATGAAGAGGCAATGGTTTCTGAGGAAACAAAGAGCACAGTCACAGGTTAGTGCACAAGTACACAAACCTGACCCTGCTGAATGTAGAATCATTACACAACAGCTGATATGACCTGCTGCTTACCGACAAAAACCATGGTAAGCAGACTAAAATGAGAAGGTGCTACCTGAGTGTTTTGTACACTGCTCTTTGGTAATGAGAGGAGCTTGTGTGTGTGTGGCAAGGTGTTACTCTGGAGTTATTGGTACTGTTGTGCCCAATTTGTTCTGAGATGCTCTCTCATGTGACAGTGAAATGTTGCACTGTAAAGCTGCTCTCTCTACCAGCTGAACCAGCTGAATCAGCAGTGGAAGCGCTTGGTGAGAGCGAGATGTCTGACTGGCTGTTCATCCTCACACACCACTAATCAGCCTCCTCATTTTTAACATTTTGACCTTGTCTTTGAGATATTCAGCATTTCTCCTGCCTGTCTGACAGATGGTGGAGCAGTTTGTAAGCATGTGCTTGCAAGCCCCACCTAGAAACTAGAAACATTACCTAACATAGGGAGATAACATAGTTAGTTACATTTAGGTGAACAATTTGGTAACCATAAAATGTCATTCCTAGAATTCCACCTAAAAGGTGTTCTTCAACTGTTACTCCAGAAGAAGCAGCTCTGATGACATTAAATGAACTCTGTGTGTTGCAGGGTGTCCTCCACCCCTGTGGAGTGTAACCACTGGGAGCTGTGTGTGGAGCTGGGAGAGCAACGACATGTCTTGGAGATTACCAAATCAGGGAATGTTTACACTGTGAGTATTTAACGTGCATCCATGGACAAATTAAATATATCAGTATCTACACTTGAAAAAAGAGCATTAGGCCCTGCTGTAGTGGAAGGATGTGAAAAGGACAGTTAAAGCTGTGATGCTAATCCTTGTTTTCCATGTAAACAGTTAACTACAACCTGTGCTCACATTTCAGAAGGCAAAATAGATCTAACTGAGCAGGGAATGATGTATAGACTTGTGTCCTTGAGTCTGAGTCACTGCAGCCATCAGGACACTGAAGAACAGAATAATGTGTGTCTGTAGGTGGAGGTGGATGGAGGAGAGGTGGAACTAAGTGGACAGTGGGACCTGGCCTCCCCTCTGCTGCCACTCACCATCAACCACACACACAAGATGCTACAGGTAACACACACACACACAGGTTCAGGTTGTTAAATCATATCATATCTTACACTAAGCACTCAAAGGTTAGTTGTAAAGACCACAGATGTGATGCAGGTGATATTTTGTCTTCTGTTTTAGTGTCTGTCCAGAGATGCTTCAGGAAACATTGTCCTGCAGTACCTGGGCACATCGGTATGGTTGCATGTCTGCACAAAATTGTAATAATCACATACACATCATCACAGGTCATTTGATCCCAGTAGTACAGCCAGATTCTATTCAGTTCAGTTCAATTCAATTTTATTTATATAGCGCCGAATCACAACTAAGGTCATCTCAAGGCACTTTTCATGTAGAGCAGGTCTAGACCATACTCTTTAGATTATTAGAATTACAGTGATGAAGCTAATGTTGGCATACATACAATGACAACAGCTATCATGACTACTATAGTACTTTTACTAATTTTATCTATGAATAAATGTTCAATTAAAAAAGAACTGTGAGAGCAGAGGAGTGTTTTGCAGTTTATATAAAGCATGCACCTGGTCAGAACAGTTGATCCATGCATCAGTGCTCCCCAAGACTACAGACTTTAACTGTGTAAAAGGAGTCCCCCTTTGACCTGTGACTGTGTTCTTTGTTCTCATCAGAAACCCTTTCCTCCTCATCACAGTGCAGTACAGCACACCTCCTCCCTGTGTTTCTCATACGGTGTATTTTTATGTAGTTTCAGGTTCGGGTTCTGTCCAAGTTGGCTGCAGAGTTGAACTCCTACATGCCAGAGAAAGTTCCAGAAGACACCAGCAGCATCCTGCGTTCACCAATGCCTGGCACAATGGTGGCTGTGTCTGTCTAGCCTGGAGATACGGTAACACATTCCAATATACAGAGGTTTACAACATTCCTACAGCGATTCTTTCTTCACTGGCTCAGGTGTAAGTAGAAGATGAATGATGATGATATGATAATCAGCCAGTAATCACTAATGATAATTTAACACTTGGGGAAATATACACAGAAAAAAGAATATTTGTATGGGTTAGGTTATTCCTGTCCACTTAACTGATGTCAGGGATCTGACACTGCTGCAGACCCAACAAAAACCAGGAGAGCCTTCTATGGTGTGGTTACTATGTCATGGCTATATAACCTCCAGTAACATACTTAAGTGTACTTTTGGTCTGGGTTTGTGTTTTTCATAGATTGGTCTGTGCCCCTTAGTTCCAGTGAAAGCATTTGTGGATGCTACAACATACAACAATATTTAAGACAGTAGTGTGTCAGCAGTTTGGGTTTGTCCCCTTCCGGACTGAACTTTACGGTGCCCCTGTGCACAAAGCCAGGTCCATACAGAAGTGCCTTCCTCAGGTCACTGTGCCTGCACTGAGCCCTAACCAAACACTTTTAGAATGAACTGAAATTAGTCTTCTCCTGCTCCCTCCCCTTTGTCACTTATTTTTCCTGTTCTGAGAGACAAGCTGCAAACATTATAGGGTGATCATTCTTACACCCTCTGACGGTGTGTGTGTGTGTGTGATTGTAGGTTGCAGAGGGTCAGGAGATCTGTGTCATTGAAGCCATGAAGATGCAGAACAGTTTGACTGCTGTCAAGCAAGCAAAGGTAACAATATACATGTAGTTAACAGATTACTAAATCAGTGCTGAATCAGTGCATATAAAGAAACAGCTCCCAGTCCATAATAGCAGTTGTTTTGGCCAAATTTGAGGAGTTGAACAGGAGCATATTTGTCACATTCATTCAGCTTTGTGGCCTTTATGAAGTGTAAACAGATATACTTAAAGTGTTCAGCTGTGTGTTTTGTGTGTGTCCTCCTGCCTTCCAGGTTAAGAGTGTCCACTGTAAGCCAGGGGACACGGTGGGAGAGGGAGACCTGCTGGTGGAGCTGGAATAAAACAGAACCTTTATCTTTTTGATGTGTGATATCAGCCGGCTTGAGCCTTACTCCTCTCCATGTCGACAGAGGAAGATCCACATTGGCAAACAGACTGGACAATAACAGATGCTTGATGTATTTTGCCAGTGGTCAGTCTCTACAGTGGCCCAGACAGAGTTAGTTTCCCTGATGGTGTCTCAAAGCTAAGCTGTATCAGCAGTGCTAAACTGCCTTCTCCACGTTAGACTCCTTCATGTTGCTCCTCTTGTGACTCTGTCCATACTGCGACCGTTTTTTCTGTTTTCTAGACCTGATTGTTAGTTTTTGTTAAAGATCAGTTCATCCACATTACAGAAACACATTAGCTCATTTTACCCCTCTTGCTGACTGGCCTTGCAGAGAGTTTTGATTCACATGCCAAGATTTCTGCATAGGTAAAGGCTGCTGCCACTCCAGTGCATCTGCCTTGATCTGAGCATCAGAGCGAATGTTCTGTTCACCTCTGTTGCACTGGAGTGGAGCAGAAGTCTCAGAGACAACTACCTCAGAACCCTTGTTGGACTAAACCGAGACACTTTGTGTAGCTCAATACCACTGAAGGTCAGCAGGATAAATGTCTGTTGTAATTTTGGTTTAACTGGCACTTAAAGACACTACACACAAATAATAAAGTGCTCCTTCTTTTCCACACAGTAACAGACTGAACTGCTGTCTGACTACATCAGAAACAACAGTTAAAATAAGAACAGAAATGGCACTGAGTGATAAAGAACATATGATGCAGATGTTAATGAATGTTTTAATTGCTCCTCATACTATAGACCGATGGGACCTGGATACACAAATGAGTGGATAGTGAACAGATCACCAGTCTATCACAGAGCATGTAGACATATAGAGACAAACAACCATTCACACCTGAATGTGTGGACGATGCGACAGTGCTAACTCCTGCACTGAGACAAAGGAAAATATATTTAATAACATTTGAGTCAAAAAATGTGAGGGGGTCTGATGGCTTAGTTATGCTGGGGGGATTTGCCTGCCAGGGTTTGGAATGGATCCACTTCAGAGGAAGGGTCACAGCAAATGAATTCAAAGCTAGCCACGTACTAATTCAGTTTGTCAGTCTGTGCGCTCATGATGGTCTTAGATTTCCTGCATCTTCCTTTGTGGACTTGGAACACCGCTGCCTTAACCAAAACAGCACCATCACTGGGGGACCACCAGAGATATGGAGGAGAGCCACACCATAACAGTGTCTGTACATGGAGTTTAATTACAGATGAAACATAAAGGGCAATTTATCAAGGTTATTTTGAATCATATTGCTGGAGAAGAAGAAAACTTACCAGTAATGTTTAATAATGTTTTAGCATGGTCACTAAATAACTCCTCCACCAACCAGACCCACTGTACCAGATTATATAAGGCACCTGTTGACCTGTATTCACCTTGCTCCTGTCTGCCTCTGTGGCTGGTAGTGCTTAGTGTTACAGGTACACTGAGTGTAAGAGAAATGGCATCAAGAGGCTTTATTTCAGTGTGCAGCACAGTGAGTCCTGTTAATCCTCATTTCCCTTTGAGCTTCACCTGCTGCTCTTCTGTTGCTTATTGTTTCTTTACTCCTGAATTCTCAAAACCAGCTGTATTGGACTATTTCTTCATGATTGTTTTTAAAGTTACTTCCTTCCATTGAATTACATTC
>BRZM01000077.1:948966-1132706 GCA_033238685.1 Lates japonicus | reverse complement strand
GGTTTTTGTTTTTAATTTTTTTCACATGAAATTTTCACATCCCCATTGCCAATTCAACATAAAACACATGCATTCTACCTTTATTGGAAAACTTTCATTCTGGAGTCCTGGCTTCAAATTGTAGTTTTTACTGTTTTCCAACAGATTGCACCGTTTTCATGTTTGCCTATACAACAAATACGTACTATCTTTCCAGGTTTCACTTCCTGCTTTATTATAGAGCACTGTAGGCCAGTGGCATAAATGTATGTCCACTGTCCCACACATGCAAATACACATACACATGCTCTCACTCACCCATCCACTCACACATGTACAGTCGTGCACACGCGTGAACGCAACGCAAACACACAATAAAACATATTATAGAATATACACAATAGAATATATTATACCTGGAGCTGTACATGTGCAGTACATTTCTGAACTCTACGGTTGTGTGTGCACATGTGTATGTGTGTGTATGTGTGCATCTTTGAAGGGTGTACTTATGTCTTATGCTCTACTTGCAGGTGTATATGACTCCATGTCCATATGAGCCAACAACGAATGTTTCTCATGGCATAATTTTGGCAATAATCCCCATAGAATTTAGCATTTGGATAATGATTCACTGTCATCATGTAAACAAACTGGGATTTGAAGGATTTAATATTCTGTAAATGAATGAATATTTGGCAGTTATAATCAGGACTGATGTTGATAAAAGTAATGGGAATGGAAAATAATATTCATATATAATATTTGTATATATTTTTTCTGTTTTTTTTTTTTTTTAATCTGAGCTAGTATCACAGGGTGGCTGGTCCTGGTCCTGGACTCTGAAACAGTTTTAACTTCTTTTAAGTAGCTCCTTAAAACATTAATGGTTTGTTGTTTTGAATTATTGTTCATGTCTAACTCATGTACAAGTTATCTGTGAGTGTGTGTCCCTTACCCATATCCAGCCAGGAAGCCCAGGCTGGGCGGACTGACTTTGTCATTGAATATAACCATGGGTAGAACCCCACATGAGGAGGGTTTACAGCCTGCAATAGCAATGTCCCACCACTCCTGGTTTCTACTGTCATTCAGTGACCGGTCACTCATCAGGGACAGGGTTATGTTCAGGTAACCATCTTCATTACCTACAAGACAACCAGTCAGACAAGTTAAAACAGACACTTGGACAACAAATATGGATAACAAATATACATTTCTGGTAGTTTTGTGGCCAGGCTCGCGGTGCAGCTCTGACACACATGGATATGGGGTGAGATCAGAAAGAAAACATTATCATACATTAGAGGCTGTGACAATGACATGACACACTGAAAGTCTGGGAATCCTGTTAATAATTTTTCTCAAAGGAAACCTACTAATGTTCCCTCCTCACAGCTCCTCAAAGTGCTCTTTCCACTGTTCAACAATATCCACAGTTCATTCAGCAGCAGCAGTCAAACCCTGCACTCCCTCCTTGAGTTGCCAGAACGTCTTTGAAGCAGACTGACTGGGGTTTTGCTTCTGCGACTGCAGAAGCTGCAGCCCCTCTGACCCCCTGACACCTGTCTGCTGCTTCAGGTGACCTCTGGTCCAACCGGACCTGAAAGGCCTTCTTCTGCTGCCTGACAGCTTCCTTCACCATCAACAGGTTCTCAGGTTGCCGCCTCGACAGGCACTGATGCTCCCTGTAATTACTTCAGGTTGAAGCCGACCAGACCCCAAACTAAACTGAACCTGAACATCACATGTATTGAAATTAAACATGCAGAGGCTCAGCTGGTACTTTGGCTTAGTTAAAAAGACAGAGACATGGGCAGTTGTTGTTACACAGTGTTTTGAATGGAGAAACTGGGACAGATGTGACAGGAGCGGGCCGTCCTGAGAAAGTTAGCAGAGAGAGAAGTTGTAATTGATATACCAATTGTCAGTCTCCAACGGTCCTGTTGATTTGAAGTAGCAGCTGTAATAACATTAAACAAAGTCTAATTTGATGTGCTCATGTGCACAAAGGTTTCTGTGGTTATTCTGCAACAATCTGGTGCTTGTTGCACAAAATAATGTGTCCAGCGGATCTCCCATGTGTAACTGTGCCTTGACAATGACATCATCACTCTAACCAGTGGTTCCAGATGGAACAGAAACTTGCTGCCTTTACAGCTTTAATGCTATAATCAGAATAAAACAATTTATTTCTGTGTGATTGCATCACCACACCCTCTACTGCACCTCTCCTCCCACAGGATGCAAGGCAACTCATCAAGATATACACAAATCAGCCACAACATTAAAACCACCGACAGGTGAAGTGAATGACATTAATCATCTCTTTACAATACAACCCCAACGGCAGGGCCTCCCCCAGCAGGATGGTGCTCCAACCACACTACAAAAACTGCTCAGGAATGGCTCAAGGAACACAACAAAGAGCCCAAGGTGTTGACCTGGTCTCCAAATCCCCCAGATCCAAATCTGATTGAACATCTGTGGGATGCACCAGAACCAGATGTTGGAGGCCCCATCCTGCAATCCACTGGACCAAAAGTATCCACTGTCAATATTCCAATGCCAGACACCACAGGACACCCTCGGAGGTCCTGTTTCCATGCCCTGATGGGTCAGAGCTGTTTTAGCTACACAATTTGGTTTTAATGCTGTGGCTGATCTGTGTAAAATGGACGTAGTCAGAGAAATAACTCAGTGATCCTCGGAAAATCCACTGTGTTCCACAAACAGTCACTTTGCCAACACTGTGGTGTTAGTGCTGTGAGACACAAATTGCTCAGGGAAATCAGGTTGTTAAAATGAATCCAGTAAGAGGAGAGACTCAAATGTTAAGAAGAAACATAAATCAGTAAATTCTAACCTTCATATAGTTGATTGACTGGTTTGGCCTCAGCTCCATTGGGGGCACGGATGTAGTTAGGGAACATATTAGGAACATGCCTGGGAAAGAGACAAGATGCCATCTTTAAGATACAACTATATGTATTAAATAAAACACAATACACTTCACATAAACATCCTTCCAGAGAGTAAACCTACACAGGTTCAGTGCGATTGCCAACCAGTAGTGAGGCCAGATCTGCTCTGACTGGGTTCCCAGGCTCCAGGTCTATAGAGTGTTTGTCAAAGGTGTGTTCTACTGTCCCTCCTTTACCCAGGTCCCTGTCAGACAGAAACATTCAGAGAAAAACAGAGTCAGATACAATCAGCTTTATCTCAAAGATTTGAGACTAATACACACAAGAAATTAATAATTAATATTGTTCAAATTAAAGATGAGCAATAAGAATAAAATGTTATTAAAATAAAATAGAAACTAGATTAAACAGGTAAAAGACAAGGAAAAATTGATAACAGCTTAAAATACAAGAAAGCCAGCATCATGTCAACTTCATCGCTTCAAGCCAAATGCAACCTACCACCATGTGCTTCAGTTTAGTTTTTCTGGAAGCCATTCATTTACCACCATGCTAATTATTAGCTTAACTGCTAAACCTTTGGAGTGTTGTTACTAATTTGGCACTACAGTCATTGTTTATTATATGTGGGACAGCTGTGGGTCAGGAGGTAGAGCGGGTCGGCCACTTAATTGGAAGCCCAGTGGTTTGATCTGTGGTTCCTCCAGTCCTAATGCTGAAGTATCCTTGGGCAAGATATTGATATTGAGCCCCAAAAATCCCCCAGATGGTGTACTATCCATGTGTTAGAGCACTAATGTATAGAACAAGTGCAGTATGAATGGGTGAATGTGACCTGTAGTGTAAAGTGCTTTGAGTGGTCAATATGACTACAAAAGTGCAATTAGCAGTTAATATGCACAGTATTTTGTATGAGCTACAGCCTGTTTTAAGGTTCTATAGATTAATGGACAAAAAATGTTTGGCTTTGGCTTAACCTAATTTTAAAAGGCATATCTTTTTCACAGTGGCCCTTTTAGAGCATCTCAGACTCTTGACCTGGAGTGGTTTGTCAGCCTCAGCTGTAATTTGTTATCATTATCACTATATTGATATACTGTACTGTTTACTAAAGTTAATTCAGTGTTCATTTATTTTTCAATTTTTATGTTACACCGTGTTAGGAAAATATTTACATTATGCTACAGATCATAACACATTAAAATGGTAAAAAATGAGCAATAAGCTACATATCAACATCACCACATTAGAAACCTAATTAATATTTAGTTACGCCCCAGCTAATGACATGGCAACTGACTTGCTGGTTTTGCCCATCATAGATCTAGAGCTTTGGGTTGCACTCCCTCCCCCTGCATCAAACAAACAAACAAACAAACAAACAAACACCTGTGAAGGGGTTCTTTGGTTTATAAAAGTCTGGGATCCACTGCTTTACAGCTTCAATTGTCATTTGTCACAGTCAGCTGTTCTTTGTCAGCTTGAGCAGGCAATGTTAGTGGATAACTATCCAGTTAGTCTAGTGATAATTGTGTGTGATACATAATAGTAGAATGTTATTTTGTAGTAAAGAGAGGAAAGACTTTACCTCTGGAAAGTCCAGGCCAGACGTAGTGTTAGGTCAACAGGACTTCCAAGTAGTTCTTTAATGACCTCCTGTCTGCTGGGGGGGCTGATCCTCCATACTGATCCTGAACTACCTTCAATCATGGCCGTCACAATGTCCTCATAACTGTAGAGGGTGATGAACTGCATGGCTACCTAGATACAAAAACACACAAAATTATGCATGACAAAATAGGTATACAGAACTTGACAACTTAGCATACAGACACACACACACACACGCACTAACTCTTCATAATTATTGTCAGTCGGTTATTAGAAAAAATGTGATTATTGAATAGAGGCAGCAAATAAGTTACCGCCACAAAGAGAATGATGAACTGAAAAATGCAGAATCTGGAAAGACACAACAGAAACAGAGTGTCTGGCCTGACTAAAGACAAGGAAAATCGTTTTTTGTTAAGTTCAAAGGATAATTTTTGTCCAAAATGAGGTCCAATCTAAGCCTCAGCAGTTCACAGAGAGGCCAGTCGTATGGTGCATGAAACATGAAGTATGGCACAAGTGCATAGCAAATGGCATTTTTTATTGACAGATAAGAATGGAGAAGGACAAAGAGAAAGATACACACACACAGAGAGAAAGAGAGAGTGGAAACAGCAGGAAAGACAGATAATAACAGTATATTTAGGCAGACACATAAATCAAACTGAAATCAGAACTTACTGGTTTGTCTCCAAACGTTTTGGTGAGTTGTTCATATTCATCCTCTGTGAAGGGCTGGATGGACTGCTGCTGCACACTCATGGTGAACAGGGGCTGAAAGAAGATCATGTACTTTTTACCAACTGTGTCTTTCTGTGTCCTTTGTGTTTTATATTTACATCCATATTCCATTTAACATTAAAATACTCTTTGCAGACTGTGTAAATACAGTGTTGCTGAATTTATTTCTGTGTGACCCTACCTCTATGAGGTAAACCAGTTGCCAGTTTAAATATCTTAGTGGAAGTGGCATGATTTTCTCTGGCATGTTCAACAAGACCAAGTAAATTGAAAAATGTATTTAGAAACCATATCTAAAAGAATTCCTGTATACTGACAGTATGTCTATTTACTTAAAACACAGCAGGCACTATATAATGATTAAAATGACTTATTAGCGTTTACTCCATGTATCTAAGCAATTCTATCAATATCAAGCAGTTTGGGAAATTTGAAGTAAAATGATATTAAATGCAGCTATTCTACCATACCTGTAGAGTAATCATAGCTTTTACACACTGTATTTTTCTATTGTAAGAGAGAGAGAGAGAGCAGAGCATTAGAAAACACTGCTGTATAAAATGCTGATTACCTCATATCCTCCCAGCTTGACAGTCACTGTGACATCAATAGGGTGGTTGACCACACCCACTACTGATCTGACCAGTGAAATGAAGAGCAGTGGAAACCAGATGATGCAGATCAAGAAGAAGATGATGAGTCCACCCATGCCATATTTCACTATCTTCTTCTTCTTCTGCCCTTTAGGCTGTGGGTATTTCTGAAGGAGGAAATATTATTACTTTTTTTTTTTACAGTTTTTTTTTTTTAAACCAAAAATATAATGTTCAGTATTTTCTTTACATGTAATGATAACCATAATCCTCCACTATGATAAGTGGTGATCCTTGGAGCTGTGTTGTTGGGCTCAATAGCCCCTGATATTGACTACCAAGGCAAATTGGTCCCAGGTGAGGGTTCACACTGACCCCTGGATAAATCGCCAGTTCCAGAACTGCAGCACCTAGCCTGGAGCAGGTGAACTAGTGCCCCCTCCTGGAGACAGACCTGGGAGGGTGAGCGACCACAGGCACAGTCTGAAAAAACTGCATGAAGTAAGCCCACCACAAAGAGAGATAGGCACTGGGGTCAGGTGTACTGTCAGCCAGGTGGTAGGCCGGTATGCTGACCAGAACCAGAGTTAATTCAGGAGGTTGTGCAGAATTAACTTAACATAGTTGGGCATAGCAGGTCTGGAACAAAACTCCTGATTTACCCAGGGTGAAAGGTCAAGGTCAAAGGTGTGAGGTAGGTGTGAGGTTATCCACGAGCCCCCAACTGAGCACTGCTATGTTGGAGTTCTCCCTAAAGAAGAGGTCGCCTTTATGCATGGTGGTGATGAGTGGTGCTTTGTTAGTAAATCATGGATTTGCCAAAACAAGCATGAACAAGTACACAGTGATTCATTAGTGCACTTAATAGCAGAGCACCTTCCTCCAAAAATCTGTTTTACCCCCAAGTACTCCTATCAGACAAAGACATTTGCTCTACTGTCACATCACTGCACTCATAAACATCATACCTTCTCTGTCTCACGGCTTCATTTAATGATGAAGATGTTGGCATAAATGTCCTCCACACACATCCAGTTTGACAGAGACAGAGTGGCGTCAGTCCAGACCCAGTCCATCACTGCTCGCAGCTCCACCAGGAACGGCACCAGACGAAACCTACACACACAAACGCACAACATCTATACCCAATATAAACATATACAGTGTGCGTGTGTGTGTGTTCATTCCACTTAATAGCACAACAAGCTGCAGACTTGCTTTGTGTTCATACCCTTGGAAGAGAAACAGGTTGAGGTGTGGTTACTTCAGAGGAAGGTCGAGACACGAGTGGGATAACCACAGCGGATCTGATAGGCTGACAGACCGAAGTAAATACACTTGACAAAGTACCAGAGCTGGGCCACAAAGTTCTGATTGAACTTCCTAAACAGACAGAAGGAGAGATGAGGAAAATGAAAGCTTATTAAATCAAATGGTGCAGTGTTCTGAAGACTCAGCCATATGTATGTGTGTGTGTGATTTTATTTTTATTTTATTTTACCAAGACAGCCTAAATTGCAAAAGTCTCTCGATTAGATTTTCTCATAGAAATTCAATACCTAAATGATACTGGAATGCATGATTTGATTTAATCACCTTTCATATAAGAGATGAAGAATATCCGTTGTGTGATCCCAAACACAAAGTGAGATCACCTGGAGGCAAGAAAAGGAAGAGAGATGTAGTGTGGCGGATAGAAAAATAAAAATACTTTGAATTAAGAAAAGCAATAATAGATGCCAAAATGAAGAGCAAGGCAACTCGAACATGTAATCCTAACAACATTGTCAGCAAGTCTCTTTAGCTTCCTTCTGCATTATTAGTTCTCCATTTGGTGCTAAGAAAAGTAAATGATTCACAGATGATTTTTGTCAGACATGAATTTGTAAGGAATGCTGAAACACAGATGTGAATCTGACTCACCGGGTATAGAATTTGTGATGGCAAATAAGGGAACAAATAAAATCATTAGTGACAGAGAGCCACAGCCTCCACTTCTGGACCCATTCAGTTCGAAAATGATGCAACCACACAGATTAAACACCAATAACCCATGAGTTGAACCCAAGATGTTCAAGAAAACTGATCTGGATGATAGCATCAACAGTCTGGTGAACCCGGTCCCTGATGGCTGAGGCTATATCAGCTGCTGCACTGTGTTTCTGAATGAGAGATGCAAGTCATGAGAGATTTCTATTAAAACATTATGTTTTCAATATGAAATATATTCTTATATATTTGACACATTTATTTATTTTATGATCAAAGGTGATGGCCATGACCTTTGTGATAAAGAAAACAATTGCTAGTAATTAAAGGGATCAAATATGCAATTCACCGTGACAGAACATGTAGGGCATTTCCAAAGGACTACACGTAAGCTACTGAAGGTGCAGCTGTATTTTGTGCAGAAGAGTGGGACTCAGTCATCAAGATTAATTGATACCCCCTCATTAAGTCACTCTGCTCATTTAATAATTGAAACAGCTGACGATTATGAAAATGGCCTGATGAGAGACGGTTGCAACAAGAAGGAAAGTAAGAGTAGCAGATGACGAGGCAGCCAGACAAATACGCTCTAAAAGTTATTTTGAAGGCATTAGATTAGACTGAAAAGTGAAGTTTTAATTTCTCATTTTAACTTCACAGCCTTTGACTTTTCCTGTCAGGTTTATGTTTTCATTCATGAAAAATCTGTAATAACTGATAAATAATCACAGAATCACACACACACACTTCCATCTATCTCTCACACCCAAAAGCCCAAAGCCAAAGACAACGTATGATGAAGTCGATGACATCACCATGCATAGACATCAGTGGCAGCTCGATACTCAGCGTGAGAATATCAACAGGAAGAAACCCTGAGTTGGCTCCCAAACACTCTGAATGTTGCAGAGGAAAATGACATGCATTAAATAACTGTGTTAGGATATTTTAGTGATGAGTTGCACTGAATACAATCATTAGGCTGTACCTAAATTATCTGTATTCATCTAAAACAATTTTTGAATAAGTGACTGTTTTGTAGTCAGTACAGAAATATAGGGATAAATGTTCTTTGAGGGTGATATCACATGCCTATACTCTACTCACACAGAGATGAAAAACATGTTTTATTCAGGTCCTACAGCCAGCAGTCTTCACATTGGCTCTCTCTCCCGCTCTCTGCTTCTTTTTCTTCACAGGTTTCATTGGGATCTGTAGTCCTTAGCCGTGGGCCTCCGCTGACTGTAGAGTTAGAACCATGGAGGAACGCAAAAAAGAATTAGTACAAATAGAGAAATGAAAGAGAAGGTGGTTTCAAATTCTTCCTTGAAAATATATTTTCTTTAGTCACACATTCTATATCAGTGTCACACAGAGATGACTAGGATAAAGAGAAGACCAGACTGAGTGCAGAAATGGACTTCAATTAATAACAGCAGAATTCTTTCACACATTGGTATTTGGAACAGAAGATATCTAGTTCATTCAGTACATACATACGGCATGTATTTTGTGATGATTGCTCCAGGAATCCTGCCTCTGTGTGAATGAAATATCGTGACAGCCCTCATTTCTCTTTTCATTGCTCTCCTTATTTTCATCTGGAACACATTTAAAGGCTAAATGTTTCTCATGAGACCAAAATGGCTTTTCACTGGTATTTCTTTCTGTCTGTAGAGTCTGGATCTGTGATTACCTACTGCCCCCAAGACCCCGCTCAACACACACTGTTACTATTATTATCCATCTATCCATCCAGTATCTGTACCACTCATCCTTTAAGGGTTGCAGGGGGCTGGAGCCAATCCCAGCTGACACTGGGTGAGAGGCGGGGTACACCCTGGACAGATCACCAGTCTATCACAGGGCTGGCATATAGAGACAAACAACCATTCACACCTATGGGCAACTTAGAGTCACCAATGTGCTGTGAGGAGACACTGCTAACCACTGCACCACCATGCTGCCCACTATTATTATGGCAGATGGCTGCCCACCCTGTGTCCAGTTCTGCTCGAGGTTTCTGCATCTTAAAAGCACGTTTTTCCTTGTCGTTGTCACCTAATGCTGCTCATGATGGGAACTGCTGGGTCTCTCTCTGTAAATGTCATAAAGAGCACAGTCTAGACCTGCTCCATATAAAAAGCCCTGAGATAACTTCTGTGGTGATTTGGAGCTACATAAATAAAAATGACTTGACTGTGACTTGGAATAGTAGATAAAATAACCAACAGAGATGGTGGCATCACTTTATTTTGGCAGACCAGTAAGGAAATATGTACAATGCCAGGGCCATGGATGTGGTACACCTTCATGGAACACAGTGTTAATGTTACGAGTCACAATTTTACCATCACAGTCTACACATGAAGAAGCCATATACCTTTGCTGCGCTGTTGTTTGGGTTGCTTAGGTTTCCTGCGGAAGCGGATACTGCTGCTTTTCTTTGGGACATCGTCATTGTCTCCCTCCATCTTATCTTCCCTCGGCCAGCTGGGAGGATTCAGCGTGTCCTGTCCATCTAATGGCTCAGGGGGTTCTGGTTCAGCTGCAGAGGGTTGTGGGACAGCTGCAGCAGAGCTGGCACTCCGTTCAACATAGTCCACATCATCCTATATTGGTAAACAGTGGATTTTAAAAACAACAGAAGTCTGATGTCCTAAAAAATGTAAAGTTCTATAAAAATTCTGCTGATATTGTTCCATGATGTCACTGCTTTGGTCAGCTGCTGCTATTGGTAGAGCAGCAACCAAGAGCAACAAATATCAAGTACTTGCACAAACCTTTTCAAGTTGGTCCAGCTCAGTCATATCCAGGTTGTCCAGGGTGGATGTTGAACAGACTCTGCCCTCCTCTTCCTCTTCTCCTCCTGCCTCCTGCCTCCTTCCATCTTCACCTCCTTCTCTAGTTTTTCCTTTATCCTCACAACTTTCTGGTGAGGGGCTCTGCTCCTCCAAGGGGCCCTCGTGATCCCACAGACCATAACGCTGCGCACACACACACACACACACACACACACACACACACACACACACACAAATATTTATGTGCAAAGCTGAAGTTATGCTAGCTAAAGGAATGCTTACATGGAATTGTCCTGGAGCATCACTTCTTTAAGCATTCCTGTGCTCCTACAGCATGGGGAGGGGTAGCTGCTCCGCTCTGCTCTTTAGTGGACTTGGGGACATTTACTGGAGATTAAGTAAAGCTGAAATATATTGTTTACAACTATAAGAACATACCATAGGTCAATAGAATACACAATAGAAATCATGCAGATGTTTTTTCCATGGACAGTATGCTTTAGCCTCATGAGGCCTCGTTTGACAGTGGTGTGGTACAGCAGTATGTGCTGGCAGAAAGAACAGCAGCAGATGAGATGCTTATTAAAATACTCTGCAGGGGGTGTCCCTTTACCAGCCATTGCCACCACTGATATCAAACTATGATATCATTTTGTTTATCCTTTTAAGCCCTCTATAACATTACTATATTATCCCATAGGAACTAAAAATATACTTAGTCTGTTATGTTATATCAATATTTTTTCTATATTTCTAAAGCACTGTTTCTCTGTTGTATTTTGTAATTTTATCATCTTTACATAAGTTTTAATTTATCATATAATGATATCTGTTAAGTTGTAGCTACTCAATAGTGAGTTTTTCTCATATGATATCATTATAATATTATAGAGACAGGATAACAGGGGAGAGATTTGTCTGTCATAGGTGCTACCGCACTGGTCAGAGCTGAAAGTACTGAATGGAACATTCATCCCACACACACACTAGGTTCAAACACCCAGAACAGCACAGTGCTGGTGGAGAATACTGCTAGTTTACTGCTATCAAACTAAAGGCCTTAGTCACCAGCACAGTGCTGGGTTTGCATGATATCGTGTATGTAGTCATCAAATGTATACTCCTATACTTTTACAGTGTTCCAATTATAAAAGAAGTCAATGGGTGAAAATGAAAATGTCAGATAGAGAGAAAAAGTACAAATACAAAACATAGAAAATGAAAATAAAAATTCGTAATTCTTTTTGAAGGAAGAAGGAACAGAATATCAATCATACAACAATTATCATCGGAAACTCAAGGTCCAGGTGAAACTCAAGGTGAGGCTTAGCTAAGGGCCTAATGAAATGTCCAATGGCCACTGGCTGTGTCTAAATTTAGTACAAAAGGGTATAGTTTGAGCTGTTGAGTGTAACCATCACTGTAATCATGGTAAATACTGACTGACCATGAGCAGGGATCTGTGGAAGAACAAGGCCAGCAGCTGGAGAAGGTCATATTTGATGTAGTTGTCAGTCTTCTCCAGGCCCAGGATCCGAGGTGGGAAGAAAGGCTTGTCTTCGTTTAGTGTCATCTCATAAACACTGTTCCAGGGAAAGAATCCAAACTGGAAAAGGTATTTCACCACCACCATCACCTGGAAAGAGGCAGAGCGGCTCAACAGTTCATCCTGTCAAGAGGCTACCAGTTAAAATGCAGAAAAGGCAACAGTACACATGCTGCCCCCATTAGGTCAGGCAGTAACATATCTGAGCTTGCTGTGGCCTGTATATAGAAATTCTCTTAAGACTCGTTCCTGTAATTCAGTTATTAGATTACAGTAGTGACAGATCTCTAAGCTTAATTTGCAATTGAAAGACCATGCTATACTCTATCAGAGATAGTGTTTATGACATGTCCGAAACATGCAAGAAATCAGTGTTCACAGTTGTTTGGCATGATATCTTTATCTATAAAGTATATGACACACATTATCATAAAGTATCTATTGGAAGACATTCATAATGTTGCATTTGGTTGTTCACATGAAAAGTGACAGAAATAGTCACAATCTCTCCTACTGTTCCTGAGTTATGGTACAAAATAATGGCCAGGAAAGTCACAGGTCACAGTGACCTTGACCTTCGACCTTGGTGACTCCCATTGTTAGCACCCAAAATGACAAAGTCAGTGAGTGTAATATATGCTTGCTTTTTGAAATAGTGCTGTTTTGTAGCTCATACCCACTGAGATTTGGGATGTTTTTTTTCACTCATACTGTGAAAACAGTGGTTCATCTTATTTACCTGTGATGGTTTATGGCAGTAAGTTTTTGAAATTGCTTTAGTTTCTGAAAGGTGGGTCTGTATGCCTCTCAGTATTCATACCTCTGTGTAGACTATAGCAGTCATCCAAAACTTCTTGGTTGGTCTTGGAACAGCCAACATAGCCCATAGGAACACCAGTATGGGCAGGACCAGTGATATCACAGAAGCACTGACCACATTGTTTAACACAATGATGAAATAGCAGACTAGCTCTGAGTTTGCTGCCAGCAGGTTGTACATGGCAAACAGCAGCTTCAGCAGACGGTTCTGGTTATTATAGAACTCTCTGCACTGTTCCAGCTCCTCGATGAAGAACTGCCTGCACAGAGAGAAGGGAGAGTCACAACCATTTATTATCATTGGTCTTTCAATAACTGATAGAGCCAATAGCCAGAGCTGTGAAATAAAACACAAGATGTAATAAATGACAGATTTCATTTAACACATTCATGACTCAAACATTCCCTTTGAAAACATGTGATATAACACAGCACTCAGAGAAACCAAGATGATCAAATGAAACCAGTAACCTCTGTAACTATGGATTATTGTTGGTCTTCAGTCATGAGTGTTCACAGTATCTACCTGTCTCCCAGCAGCTCACTGGCTGTTCTGGAGTGTCTGTGTTGTTGTTTGGATGGCTCTGGAACCAGCTCCATGCTGCTGGATGGGGGTTCGGGACTCAAGAAATTCTCTGTGCTGTTGAGCCTCGGCCTGGGGGTACACCTGCCTGTCACACCCCTGCTATCCACCTCCATGCAGCTGAGAGAGTGATTCAAACACACATACATCAAGGCTGGGAAACTGAAGATGAAAAGTGGATTTTTGACAGAAATGTATCCAGAGCAAGACTTTATACTGAATGCCCCTCTAGCTTTCACTTGTGAAGTAGATGGGCAACAAAAACACACTATTAGCTATTCATAGAGCCTTGCCCATAGTGACACTAAATGTTAATTTTTGTTTTAATTTTGTGGGTGCTGCTCAAGGAAAAGGTCATTATGTATCAAAAACAGACGAATCCTTTATGAACATGTTCAGTAAATTTCATCACATCACCTAACCAGATGCCCCAAATTCAATCTAATCCTGCCAGGAAATGGAACCACATCACAACATGATGTGTTCTGCAAGCCATGCCTCTCATCCATCTGTGGTTGGTAAACACACAAAGACACATGTGACAGGCACCCTCCTCCACTCCACACTAACCTGTATCTGGTGGAGTTTTCTGCATCAGTCTCATCCAAACAGGTCTCCAGTGTGGGACTCTCACTACCCTGAGATAGCTGGTCATCTGTGGAGTCTGCTGTTGTATGATGCTGCCAATCAGAGGGAGACACAAGTTAGACTGTGTGTTTGTGTGGGGTGTGGGGCCATGTACTATACATGTTGTGGAAATATAATATGTTATACAATCACACTGTGGGGACCTCCTTTTGGGGACAAAAAGCACGTCTCCATGATGAACATTTTATGGTGAAGACTTTGCTTAAGGTGAGGGTAGAGTTAGGGTTACTCATATAGTGGTTAGGGTAAGTCTCCAGGAGATGAAAGTCAATGTAATGTCCTCTGAAATGATGGAAACAAAACTGTGTGTTTGTGTGTGTTTGTCTGGGCTGAGTGTTAATTCCAAAGATCCACTTTTGCTCAACAAAAATGTCTGTGTTGTGTTTACCTGCTGTATCTTGTGTATGATGAAGTAGCGCTCATTGCACAGAACAGTAGAGGTCTCTCTGTACTGTTTAGTCAGCAGGTTGAGCCACTGAGTCAGTCCATCCACGATGGCCAAAATTATGGCCCATAAGAAGCGCAAGATATCCAAGATCCTCTGAACCATCTCACCATGACCTGCAGCACACAGACAAATGGGTGGGTAGAGGTGCGGGGCAGGATATAAAGTAAAGCAAGCCAACTGTGACTGACCTAGAGATTTTCTAAGAAAATTCCAACTACAGTGTATACATTTCCTCTATTTTGAAAAGACTGCAGATACACTGACTTTTGGTTGGTTGTGTCGGAACACACAACCAATATACTGTAAGTATTTTTTAGATACTGTCATGACTTCCTCTCATTATCAAAATAAATGACCACAAATACATCATGCAGCCAATAAAAACCACGCACTGTAGACTGGACACACACTGTCCACTACACTCTATGGAGTAAACACAGCAGCATAGTGTCATGATGAAAGGTGGAGGAAAAAAAGACAATGTGAACTTACCAGACTCTTGTTCCTCCTCTTCCTCTTCCTCCTGAACGACAGGGTCCTCAAACACCTCATTTTCCCTACAAGCTACACACACACACACATGTATTTGGAACCAAGAAATGTATCACCAGAAAGGATGACCCAAGGTCTGCCAGCTGAGTTTGGTGTCAAATGGCCCTACCCCTAACTCTGAAAGGAGAACAAAGAAATAAGTCTAGACTATACTCTTTAAAATATGGTATTTACAGAGAGAGACCCAACAGATCCCCACTTTCTTTCACTGGGCTTTGTTGTTTGTCTGTTTATACTCAGGTTATTAGTTAGTGTTACCATGTCTGACTGTCATCTAACAGTTTTGCATGCATCTTGCTAACTTTCCCATTTAACCTGGAACCTTCTGACTTGGCCTTAGCAAAGAAGCCTTTGATACCCTCCCCTACATGCCATGTGGTCAGCCCTAGAGGCCATCTTTTGATTTTACCATTTTGGATTATAGTTCCTTTGTTTTAAGCCATGCAGCCATCTTGCCTTTGCCAAAGACTCTCCTCTCTCTCTCTCTCTCTCTCTCTCTCTCTCTCTCTCTCTCTCTCTCCTCTCTCTCTTTCCCTCTCCTCTCTCTCTTTCTCTCTCCTCTCTCTCCCTAACTATTGATAGGGTAATTTCAGTTGTAGTTCCAAATTGATAGTATACTTTATGAGACCGATTTAATGAATGGATCATCTATTCCTGTTTTCTAGGATGGAGCTCCCAAGGTGAATTTAGCGTTAATTAACTCCTCCTTACATTATGTAATAATTCATTACCTAATATCAATATTTGTATTAATGTCTCACAGCCAGAAATGAATAAACTGTTAAATCTACAAAAAAAACCATATATATATCTGAGTGTAATCTGCCCTATCATGCACAACTTATCATGGGTCTAGATGACCCTAAAACAACAGTGACGTTGATGTGTGAATAGAGCAGGTGTACATGTACACATGTGAAAGGGCAACTCCAGACAATGTCAAACAGCTTTATATCCTTTCCCTCTCCTTATGTCATACAATCATCAGTTTAGATATTTAAGCCTAGTGCAGACTGGGACCTCTTGGTTTTGGTTATACACATACATTGTGATGTGTTCACTGTCGACTCAGCACTTTAGACCTACACAGTTGCTGTGGATATGGCCAGTGCCAAAATCTTGAACTGTAGGCAGTCTTTCAATATAAAGCCTCACTTCATAAATAAAGGAATAGATTTTTAAAAAACGTGTCTAAGTTGTTAGACTGTTAAATACATCAATATTTAAAATGAAGGATAATCCTCCAAAATATGCAGCATGCATGTGAGTAGAAATAAAATGAGAGTCACATCTTGTAATTTTGCTAATTTTGTGTCAGTCATTACAAAACAGGAGGTCAATTTACTCTAATAAATGATGAAACTGAGAACATTTACTGAGGGATATATAGAATTTAGTGGGAGTCCCTCACACTCACTGTGGTCATTATTTTGCAATTTCAACTGTAAAATAAGTTTGAAATCAATTAATGATATGGCCTGTGACAGAACTGAGAGAACTGACAACACTACTCTTCCCTCCATTATTTCACAACTCACTGCTTCACTAGTTATATATATATAAGGATTGAAGGAAGGTCACATTCTCTCCACCTGACCACAGCACAGAACAATGTAACTTACAACTGCCACATTGTTCTCCCCTGCGGTTTGCTTCAATCACTGTGTCTTAGCATCTGTTCTGACAATCAAAAATAATGTAAAAAAAATCTAACCAATCACGGAGAAAGCCTCCTGTTGTGAATCCACTTTTCCTTCTTTCTCCTTCTCTTTTCTCTCAATCCTCCTCAACTGTCGCTGGCGTCTCTGACGTTCTTTAAGAGCTGTTTTCACACTGGTTACCCACGCTTGGTACGCCAACTGAGAGAGAAAAACAAGAATCAGCAACACAATAAACACATGGAACTTAAGAGTTTCAACACTGTATGCTAACTGCAGCAAAACATTTTGATATAAGAACTGCAACTATATGCATTATATGAAATTAGCCATTAATGTGTATTGGATGTGTATTGGAGTGTCTTTGGCCATGTTGCTGCCCTACTGCTGCGTTTGTCCACAAACTCTATAATATAGCTGATGAAACTCTGGAATGCATGATGACAAATTAATCAATATAAGACTGTCATAAAAAACTGGTATGGACTATATAGAAGTAATTATATTTAGTGAAACGCGTGCATGTCTGACCTGACAGGCAGTCTGTTTCTGAGGCCTCTGTTCTTCAGACTGCAGCTCCTCTTCATCCTCACTGTCTGACTCAAACAGGTAGTACTCTCCGGAGTGGAGCACTATGAGTAGGAAAATATTATATTGCAACATTCTGTACCTCATGATATGAAGTTCATGAGAAGAACTATTTCAGTCTTCCAGTCTGTGGCTTGTCCTTGCAGTAATCCAAGATAAAACAGTGTTTGTCATACCTGTAGCATGGTTTAACCACGGCCGGTGCCACTTTTTCTTCCTGGACTTTTTCATGTCTTTCTGGGACTCTGGAAGGAAACACAGGAAGATTTAGAGGAAGTGCTGGCCAGGACAAATATGGTGGATGGCTTTGCTAACCTTTTTCCTGAAATTAAAAATGCATGTCATGGTTAGATTTCTTCTTTCCCCTATTGGTCAAACATTGATTCATGCAGCTTTAAGTAAAAGCAAAAAAGTATTAGCAGTATCAGTTTTGGGTATTTTCAAATTTTAAGATAAGCTGAAGAAAGAATGAAGGAAAAATACAAATAAAGGACAGACAGGAGACAGACAGTATGGAGGGAACAGACAAGTCAGACAAGATGAAAAAACACTGAAATGAAAAATATTATTACCCTGCAAAGTGATAATGCACTTCACTGTTGGGTTCAAAGTTTTCAAAATTAGACTGATTAAACCCTGAGGGGTGTTGCATCTACAGCTAAAAACAGGCTGACATCGCGATTGACAGGCCCATTGGGGAATGGCAGGGGCAGAGTTTGATGGATATTTTTACAGTCAACCCATAAACCAGTGAGTCCTACCAGCGGTCTGACTCTCGTTGGATTCTTCACTTGTTTTGTGTCCATCTCTGCACTTCTGCTGCTTGGAGCGAATTCTCTGCATCCTGACAGAAGAGGACAATAAAAGGGAGTAGAGGAGACAGAAGAATGGTGCTTTAACTCTCTTTTGGAACCAGTTCATAATATTTGCTGTGAGCTAATGTAACTCCTATGTTACATCTATGTGCCAGATGCAGTCCACAAATTTAATTTAGTGGGGATTTTTAGATTCAGTGGTATTTAGCGTGAGCACAGATGATTAACCTGATTCAGGCCCCTTCCAATAAATGCAAATCTTAATACTACACCGTACAATAATATTTTAACCAGGAATGTGCTTCCAAATTTATCTTACTTGTTCTCTGATGGGCCATTATAATGCTACTCACAAAAGCCAATGTCATCATCTGCACCTACTGTACTGGGAACACTTACGATCTCTTGAGCTGTGACAGAGACTTCTTCTCAGCTTGTTGGTGGAACTTAATGTTCTTCACGATACTGGCTTTAAAGAGCTCAAACCCCCTGGAAGGAAGAAACAGTTGTCACTGCATTTATAAGCAGGTTAAAGGAGAGCCAGCAGCTTCATTTTGATCAACAAATTAAGTATGCCAAATAAATTATAAGACTCACTGTTGTACATTTTGGATTTTCTAGCACATCTCTAAATTAATGAACTCTAATTATAAAAGAAATCTAATTAAACTGGGGCTGATAACCAATTGTAATTATCTGATGCTGGTATGTGAAAAGGCAGTATAAACTGTCAGTACCAGAGCATGAAGTGATCAACATTGTTTTTTTCAAAGGAGGTAATTACGCAATTACACAAACAAATTATACAAATGTATTTTGCTCTGTAAATTTATAGTTAATTAGAATCACTTTGTAGAGATCTGTTTTCACTTTGACATTACAGGGTCTTTTTCTGCTGTTAAGTGTCAATAAAGCCTCATTAAATCTACTTTCATTCATTGCTGTTAAACATTAAAACGTGAAAACTTCCAAGGGAACACTGAGATGTGAAGAACAGTATAAGAAATGTCATCTCATCTTGTTGAACTGACAGGGGTAAGTCTAGAGCTGTGCCCAAAAAGTCAGCTTGTATTTTGTCGGTTGAATCACTGCACTTTTTTGGCTGTGTCATCATACACAGAGCAATGCAGTTGCAACAGCATGGCAGGCTGTTCAATTTACAAACCAAGTCTCGTCCTCACTGGCACAGTGTATATTACCTCGATGCCTGCTTGGCAGAAGCCTGCAGCTCTGCTGTCACATGCAGGAAGTAGAAACTGAGGAAGACTCTCCTCTGCATCAACAGGCAGAGAAAACAGATACTGTCCCAGATGATCCCGGCCTCCTCTACTGGGAGGCTGCAGGTCTTGTCACTCACTTCATTCGCTGTCAGGAAATAAAAATATGCAATTACACCTACTAAGATAAAAATAAGATGGGGGGCGCCCCCATAGCCGAATGGTTAGGGTGTGTACCACGTGGGCCCCAGTGGCCTGAGCAGGCGGACCCTGGCCCAACTCCCGATCTGGCCGGACCCTTGCTGCATGTCATTCCCCTACTCTCTCCCTGTTTCCTATCTCTCTCTCACTGTCCTCTAAATAAAGGCATAAAAGCCCCCCAAAAAATACTTTAAAAAAAGATAATAAATTATTTTTGATTAAATTATACATATAGTATTCTTAATATATACATGGTTGTTGTTGTCATTATCATTACTAAAGCACTTACGGTCATAATATCCTTTGACTGTGCAAACCAGGCTGAAGAGTTGAATCACCCAACAGAAGCTCCTCTGCATCTCAAATACAAACACACACGCCAGGATCTGAAACACACAGGGAAAAATACACAATTCTGTGTTTCCAGGCCAGGTCACTATTTTTACAGTTTACAGATTTCTTTTCAAACTCCATAACAAACCCAATTCCATAATCTTAGAGTGTCCCTATGTCTATAGTAATGGTAATACAGTCATGGTAAAACAGGACTTTGGGGTCATAGCTGAACCAGAAAAATAGATCTTAAATCTAAGCGTAGGTAAAGGCAGTACAGAGGACTTTAATTTGAATTATAAATAGATTTAAATTTAAAGTAGATAAGTAGTAAATTTAATATATAATATATAAGTAGTTAATTTAAATTAATTTTATGTACACATAGTGACTGACTGAATTCTAAAATATCACTTACTTAACAACACTTACTGCATGTTGCTGCACTTCTAGGACTAAAATAGGACACTAAATTTCATCAACTCCAGTATTTGCAATTGTGCTGTAGTTTCCTGTAGGTGGCACCATATGTTAAAATGGCTAATCCTTTTAGTAAAATAATTTACTGATTACCAAGACAAAAAGTAAGAGGAACACAGATGCCCTTAAAAGCTATAAACCAACACCAAAGCACCATGACCTTTATACTTACTGATAACACATTTTTAGATACAATGACTGTCACATTATAGATGATGAGACAGTCCCACAGAGCAAGGCGAGTCCTGGAGGGTTTGACCAATAGCTGGGTTCCAAACAGCAGAAAAAAGAAGCAGGCAAGCAGGTAGCCCAGTCCAAACACAGAGATCCTGGTGGCCCCAGTGACAAAGACCACTGACAGCACAAACCAGAAGAGGTAACGGAACACCAAAACTTTAGCCATGTCCAGGTAACTCCTGGAAGAGGGCAGAGAAAGAAATATTTCATGTCCAAACATTCTAAATTTGATTGACAAAGAAGCTTTTACTGTGAGATGTGAGCAGGAGAAGGAGAGTGTGATTTAAAGTGCAGGTCCAACTTCTTGTTTCTAAACATTCAAATGGCCATTTAGCTACTCTTCATTATGAGTTTGTTTCGATAGTGATAAACCAACAGCTAGATAGTGAAAGCATTAGAGTCCAAACCACATGGTCGATATTATTTGATTTGAGCTCATTCCAAATATATACATATGTGTGTGTATATGTCTATTGATAAGAAATAAGAAACTGTGGTACCTAATCCTAACTTGGATATATACAATATTTGATTTGATATTTCCCATGCTGTACATCAGTGAGACACATGCTGTGTTTACCTGCAGTTAATGAAGTTGGGTGCAGGGTTAAACAGTCGACCCTCCATTGGATCAGGGTCATCTGTGTTCTCTCCTGCCAGAACCATCCATTCCTCTGTGTGCTCACACTCAAACACCTTCCACTGCTGGGATGCACACATCAGAAGCACAAAGTCCGCTGTGGACACACACAGCAACACAATACATCATCATCATCATCTTCATCATTCTGGTACTGAGACAGAACTACGGGTTTACATGTTAAATTCAGCTTAATGTACTCTGTCACTCTGCCACTCTCACTTTATTTTTCAAACACAAATACTGCTCTCATTCAGTGATTAATTTCAATCACTTCTATTTGGAGTTTTTTCGGTTGAATGAATGAAGGGGCGGCAAGGTTCTCTCCGGGTACTCCAGCTTCCTCCCACCATCCAAAGACATCCACATTAGGTTAATTGGTGACTCTAAAATGCCCGTAGGTGTGAATGGTTGTTTGTCTCTATATGTTGGCCCTGTGACTGGTGATCCATACAGGGTGTACCCCGCGTCTTGCCCAATGTCAGACCCTTAACGGATAAGCAGTATAGATAATGGATGAATGAATGAATGACCACTGACACACACACACACACACACAAACAAACTGACCTATGAGGTTTTTGGAGTTGGGCACAGTGTAGAAGTCAGGCAGATAGATCCATTTAATGAGAGCTGAGTTCATGAGAACTTGAGTGTTCCACCGCCATGGGTAGTCTGCAGGACGACAGACACACAGGAAATACATAAAGGTACAGGTAGGTAGGTAGAAGTAGGTATACTATGTAACAGTATTTCTATAATGGGGGTGTCGTGGGTGATGTTGTGTATTATGTTTCAGCTTTTCAGGAAGAGAGAAGAAATACACCTTGTACGAGAAAATACCCTGAGAACCAAAAGCTAGTGGATCAGAGATCAACCCACAATGGGACAAGACTTCAGCTCTCCAAAAACTTGCAGGGCAACTGTACCAGATGGCATTGCATCACACTGGTATATCAAATAAACTGGGGACACACTGTGTGCAGCATATTTGGCATATCACAATACAATTTAAACAATATATCCATTAAAAATATTGGTGCTCTTCCCTTATGGAGAGTGCAGGTGCACTACCCATACACCTAAAGTAGCAGAACCCACTGTAGTTGTATCATACTGTCATCTACTTGCACTTAACTTGATATCAGAACTCACCTATGCAGAGAGCAGGTGGTATGCCAACACACAGCAGGTACTGGTAGATCATGAAGATGGACAAAAAGAGACAATATTTGGGCCAGATCTTGACAATAGCTGCCCGCCGCCGCCTAACCAAGATGGCTACCAACCAGCAGCCATGGATTATCACCAGGAAGTTCATCCGCTGGCCAATAACATTCACCGTCATCAGAAAACAAATCTTTCAAAAAAAGGTAAGAATTTGGAGATTAAGATAAAATACAAGTAGAAAAAATGTCATTTTACAACTTGGTTATCTTTTTTGTAGTCAAACCATTGATGCTCTGGAACAGTATACTAGAGTAACTCACATAAGCATTTCTTGAATAACATCTAAAAATGATTGCAATGGAAAACTCTTTCTATACAGTTCTCTTTTTAAATGTTTTTCCCTTATTTACTATCTTTTTTATGATTTCCTGCTCCAAAAAGCCCTGGTTCAGCAATGGAGTGAAATTTCCAAGCTACCTCTAATCCAAACTTGTAGAAGGTGTAGTTGAGCAGGTACTTGATACAGGGTATGAGGCCCTTGTCTAGAGTGTCCCTGGTGGCGGCAGGGAACAGAGCCGGAATGGTGGGGGGAGATCGTTGGAGCTGACGGTAGTGGTGAGCCTGGTGACGGTACACTGTCGCCTCAAACACCAGCAACATCAGTACTATCAAATGGTTCTGCAAAGAACATTCAAGAGCCAAATCACTTTACTGGATCAGCAGACTCAACATACAAAGAAAAAGAAAACTTTTAAGAGCTGGATATGTAACCTCAATATGGAATGAGTACTGATACTAAAAACTGTAACTGTAACTGAAAACCAAATGTTGGCACAGACAGCTGAAATGGTTGTACCTTGCTGTATCCCAATACAGTGGCATCTTTCCTGATGCCAAACCAGTTGGCTGGATCCACTGGCTCCTTATAGAGCGAGGAGTTAATAATCTCCTTTGGCAACAGGTTGGTTTGATTTGTTAAAGGCTGTTGGGAAAAGATGACAGAAAAAAAGTAATTAAGGGCGAGGATCAACACCTTAGCACTCCAGCTCCCACTGGAGCACATTATTATTGTGGCAGGTCAAGTTACTCTACAACAACACCAGCTGTCCCTGCTCATTGGGAAAAAAAGAGAGAGAGAAGCAGCCAGGGTTTGTGACTGTGACACAGGCTAAAGTTATATCTAGTTCAGAGCTGCCTAAACTCATACTCACACTGCATAAACATTCAAATAATTTTTTTCCATAATAAACACTAAATGTTTTCTTTCAGGATAGAGGTGCAAACCCTACTGCAACCTTCACTTCAGACATTGACACATTCTATCCTAAACAGCTTAAACACAAATGTTTCATATAGGCAGGTTGGTGTTGGACCTGGTATTCAGCTCTTGTCTGAATTTATTTACTATCAGGCTCATTATTAATTTTATTTCAATAATTGTACTTTAAAGATAAATATTACCAGCACTATTCATGGGAACTGTACTGTCTTATGGAGGATTTACTGATGACATTTTCTAATGCCACTGACACCATAACAAATACAAGACATACAGACTATGACATGTAACTCTGACTCTTTTCTGGACTTGGCAATTTCAAAATATGGGCCCATACATAGTCCAGACAAGTCACACAAGCCCCTATTAATGGCTTCAAGAAACCAGAGTCACTTTTTCAATTCCACAGAATCCTTAAAGCACAATTTGTTTATATGAGACAAACTTGAGATGACTGTGACAACAGTGTCCAAAAGTCAGTCTGGGAATAATCAGTCAGTGTCCTACTAACGAGTATTGTGTGTGTGTGTGTGTGTGTGTGTGTGTGTGTGTGTGTGTGTGTGTGTGTGTGTGTGTGTGTGTGTGTGTGTGTGTGTGTCTTATTCCTCTACACCATAGAGCCCAATTGTTGTCAACAAACTATTAAAACACATCAGTGAACCACACTGCTGCACCTTTACTACTTTATTACTTCCCTTATTACTGTGAACACACACACTACCCTGCTGCCCCAAATACTTACTACGTTGTTAATCAAATGTGGATTGATCCACAAAGGAAAAGTCTCTAATAAAATGCATTATTTCAGTCTTATTTGAGAATCAATATCTCATACTGAGTGGCACATTAAAAATGTCTACTTTGAGTGAAATGTTTCAAGAAAGTCTGAAGAGTAAACCAATTCAGTATGAGCATGAAAAACTCAGCCTGTTGCTCTTGTAAACAACCTTAGGGTTAGCTAGGTTAGATTCAAAAGTTTACTGCACACCTCACAATATTACCTCCAGCTTGGTGGCTGTGTGTATTCAACAGCTTTTAGCTTCACTACAGGAGTCAGAAGGCCTCAGGCAAACTTTGCATAAATGCCATGTGTTGTTGTTCTATAAAGCTTTTTGTCTTTGATGTGCTGTGTGTGTGTGTGTGAGACAGATACACTGAAACCCTGTTCCACTGAGATCCCACCCTTGGTCATCCATTGAGGAATAAGGTTACATGCGTCTACTGGACCCCAGCATCGCTCCAAACTCTGGAATCATCGTCTATCTCTGGAATTCATCAGTAACAAAAATGCTGCACAGGAAGGGGTTCTGGTTGAGAAACAACCACAAGTATTCAGAGTCCTCGTGGGCAAGTATTAAACTTTGTGATATTACTTATTCATGTCAGTCAGACAGATGGAGACATTTAAATATAGCTATGGTCAATAGTGTAATTACTACCCTTCGTGATCCCTGGGTTAGTCATATATTACACTACAGTGTTGAAAAGGAACTACACATTTATCATTACCAGCAGTAAAGTCTTTTATTTTAATTTTATTTAAGAACAATTTCACAGAATTCTACTTTACCATTTACAAAGAAAAATAGTTCAATATTTTAAGATTTCACATTGAAATATATGATGTGTTTATTTTAATATGCTGCAGTACCAACAGTGTATATAAAGAAGCTAAAATTACAATATGTAAATTGGTGCTTACATCTTAACGTGCCATTTATAATAATCCAAGCACAGTGAAGTGAAGACTTCCACCAATTTAATAATGTGCAGACGAAAACAACCATGCAAAGTGAAAAATACTACCAGTTCCACAGAGCATGGAATTGAGTTTCAAAATAAAAGTGGTTTCCAGATGAGTTACAGTTACAGTTAGTTATAGGCCAACTGACTCAGGCCCCTACACCTGACATTACAGCAGCACAGCTGATGAGCTTGTGGGCTCTTGCTCTTTATCCTGGTGTTCCTTTTTACCAGGACTGTGCTGGGTATCAATAACTAACTTGTGCCATGACATCATGCCTGCTGTGTAAAAAATATTACATGCAGCGTGTGTGCATAAAGTGTCTTACCTGGACTACAGTTACTGAGTACTCACAGGTTGACAACACTGAGCTGGCAGTACAGCATCTCACACATGAGGATGACACACACCCAGATCAGACAGACATGAAGCCATGGCCTAAAGCGCACTATAGGGCATTGCCAGAGACCATAACACCACCAGGACCAGGTTCATCACAGGACGGCTAATGGACAAACCGAGTTAGAGGATATATAGATCATAAATACACCCATACTATTATAAAATATTTTGAGCTTTATGTCAAATATCATAATCCCACAGTATGTGCAGATTATGCATCTCTGGCTAATACCAAACAAAATGTTCTGAATATGAAATGTTACATTGACGTGTTCTGAGGTTCAAAATAGTGGTGCCATTAATTCCCACAAAGCCAAAAAGGTTCTTCAGGGCTTCTTCCACTATTTTTGATTGACTGATTTTTCTGTGCAGTGTTTCATTAATTCTTTTTGTTTTACCTTTACACACAAATGCTCATTCCCCAATGGGCTTACCCTTCAAGTGCAACCCACACAGAGAAGAAGAAAGCCACCATCTTGAGGATGTGGATTCCGTGGCTCTCCAGAGAAACACTTGAACTTGGTGAGAATGTCAGGAGAATCTTCGACAGAACCAGTAGTCTGTCCATCACCAGACCCCACTTACTGGGCATCAACTCCACTTAACAAGGAAAAGAGAGGTTGGGGGGAACAAAGACAGTGGGAGAGGATGAGGGATCGACAGGAGAAACAGAAAACAGAAATGAACTGACATCAGTCCAAGATTCCGTCTTGAGTGTCCTCACATCCAAAGGCAAAAGACCACAAAAATCGGATAAATAGAAAACTCATGCAAGCTCTTCTACTCAAAAGTCACGTCAGATGTAAACCACCACATCAACTCCATTACAGCCATCACTATTCTTAAGAACTAGTTGTTATTTTTATTTACAATGGTCTACTTAGTATTCAGACCTCTTCACTATTTTCAAGCATTTGTTATCTTTAAACCTTATACTGTAAAATCATTTATTTTCCCTCAATAATACTCACTCCAATACCCATAATGACAAAGGAATTACAACCTTGAGTCTCTAGGATATGACACAGAATAAGCTCTGCAGACTGACATTCCTCTGCATATCCTCTCAAGCTCTTGTTGTAAGTGGCGCTATCATTTTCTAGGTCCCTGAGGGTAGGGGTAGGTTTCATTAAGGATATCTCTGTACTCAGCCTCCTCAACCCTGACCAGCCACAGCACCTTTATTACTTTATTACTTCCCTTATTACTGTGAACACACACACTACCCTGCTGCCCCAAATACTTACTACAGCACCAAATGTGGATTGATCCACAAAGGAAAAAGTCTCCTAATAAATGCATTATTTGCTCCTATTTGAGAATCAATATCTGTTACTGAGTGGCACATTAAAATGTCTACTTTTGAGTGAAATGTTTCCTTAAGAAAGTCTGAAGAGTAAAACCAATTCAGCATGAGCATGGAAAAACTCAGCCTGTTGCCTTGTAAACAACCTTAGGTTGTGTTTAGGTTAGATTCAAAAGTTTACTGCACACCTCTACAATATTACCTCTCCAGCTTGCATGTGTGTGTATTCAACAGCTTTTAGCTTCACTACAGGAGAAACAAAGGCCTCGTGCAAACTTGTGCATAAATGCCATGTTGTTGTTCTAATAAAGCTTTTGTCTTTGATGTGCTGTGTGTGTGAGAGACAGATACACTGAAACTCCTGCTCCACTGAGATCCTGACCCTGGTCATCCATTAGAGGAATAAGGTTGCTATATGTCTACTGACCCCAGCATCGTTCCAAACTCTGGAATCACTGCCCATCTCTGAATTCATCAGTGAATAAAAATGCTGCATTGGTGAAGGGGGTTCTGTGGTTGGAGAAACAACCAAGGCATTCAGAGTCTCGGTGGGCAGCATTAAACTTTGTGATATTACGAGTCTATGTCAGTCAGACAGATGGAGACATTTAAACATAGCTATGGTCAATAGTGTAATTACTACTCCGTATCCCTGCTAGTCATATATTACACTACACAGTGTTGAAAAGGAACTAAGCACATTTATCATTACCAGCAGTAAAGTCTTTATTTTAATTTTTATTTAAGAACAATTTCACAGAATTCTACTTCACTATTTACAAAGAAAATAGTCTAAATATTTTAAGATTTCACATTGAAATATATGATGTGTTTATTTAATATGCTGCAGTACCAACAGTATATAAAGAAGCTAAAATTACAATACAGTAAATTGGTGCTTACATCTTAATGTGCCATTTATAATAATCCAAGCACAGGAAGCAACATCTCCACCAATTTAATAATGTGCAGCATTTAGAAAACAACCATGCAAAGTGAAAAAACACTACCAGTTCCACAGAAGAGCATGGAATTGAGTTTCAAAATAGTGGTTTCCCAGGGACATTAGTTACAGTTACAGTTAGTTACAGGAAGGCCAACTGACCAGGCTCTACACCTGACATTACAGCAGCACAGCTGATGAGCTTGTGGGCTCTTGCTCTTATCCTGGTGTTCCTTTTACCAGGACTGTATGTTGGTATCAATAACTAACTGAAATATGACATCATGCCTGTTGCAAAAAATATTGTTGATGCAGCGTGTGTGCATGTGTGTCTTACCTGACTACAGTTACTGGAGTACTCAATAGGGTTGACAACACTGAGCTGGTACAGCATCTTACACATGATGATGACACACACCCAGACTGTAGACAGACATGAAGCCATGGGCCTAAAGCGACCATAGGGCATTGCCAGAGACCACAACACCACCAGGACCAGGTTCATCACAGACGGCTACGGACAAACCGATAGAGGACATATAGATCATAATACACCCATACTATTATAAACATGTTTTAGAGCTTTATGTCAAATATCATATAACCTACAGTATGTGCAGATTATGCATCTCTCTGGCTAATACCAAAACAAAATGTTCTGAATATGAATGTATTACTGGACGTGTTCTGAGTGTTCGAAAATAGTGGCACATTAATTCCCACAAAAGCCAAAAAGGTTCTTCAGGCTTTTCCTACTATTTTGGATTGACTGATTTTCTGTGCAGTGTTTCATTAATTCTTTGTTTTACTCCTTTTACACACAAAATGCTCATTCCCAATGGGCTTACCTCTTCAAGTGCAACCCACACAGAGAAGAAAGCCACCATCTTGAGGATGTGGATCTCCAGAAGCCTCCAGAGAAACACTTGAACTTTGGTGAGAATGTCAGAGAATCTTCTTGACAGAACCAGTAGTCTGTCCATCACCAGACCCCACTTACTGGGCATCAACTCCACTTAACAAGGAAAAAGAGAGGTTGGGGGAACAAAGACAGTGAGAGGATGAGGGATCGACAGGAGAAACAGAAAAGCAGAAATGAACTGACATCAGTCCTAAGATCTGTCTTGAGTGTCCTCACATCCAAGGCAAAAGACCACAAAAAATCGGATAAATAGAAAACTCATGCAAGCTTCCCTTCTTACTCAAAAGTCACGTCAGATGCAAAACCAATTCACACCAACTCCATTACAGCCATCACTATTCTAAGAACCAGCTGTTATTTTTATTTACAATGTATTCATTTAGTATTCAGACCCCTTCACTATTTTCACATTTTGTTATCTTGCAACCTTATACTAAAATCATTTACATTTTTCCCTCAATAATACTCACTCAATACCCATAATGACAAAGGAATTACAACCTTGAGTCTTCTAGGATATGACACAACAAGCTCTGCAGACTGACATTCCTCTGCATATCCTCTCAAGCTCTGTCAGGTTAGATGCGTCATTTTCAGGTCCCTGAGGGTAGGGGTAGGGTTTTCATTAAGGATATCTCTGTACTCAGCCTTCCCTCAACCCTGACCAGCCACAGCACACACAGCATGATACTGTCACCCCCATTCTTCTGCATTGTGATGGTATTGGGATGGTGATGAGCTGGCACTTAGAATTGAGGGCAAACAGTTTAATCCTGGTTTCATCATGCCAGAGAATCTTGTTTCTTGTGTCTGAGAGTCCTTCAGGAGCTTTTTGGCAAACTGGAGCTCAGCCAGAGTGACCAATAGGTTCTTGGTCACTTCTCTTACCAAGGATCCTCTGGAGTCCTGGTTGTTCTAAACCTCTTCCATTTAAGTGTGGAGGCCACTGTGCTCTTGGAAACCTTCAATGCATCAGTTTTTTTTTTTTTAGCCTTCCCCAGATCTGTGCCTCTACACAATCCTGTCTCTGAGCTCTGCAGACAGTTCGTTCAACATCATGTCTTGGCTTATGTTATGATATGCATAATTGTTGTCTGTGAGACCTTATCTTAGACAGACTTTTATTGTCATTCAGTATGCAGCAAGTCGTGAGCCCGTGCAGCCGCAGCCGAACAGGGCGCCGCCATATTGAAGAGCTTATATACTTATATAGACAGATGTGTGCCTTTCCAAATAATGTCTAATTAATTGAATTTACCACAGTGTAACAGCAAGGGGTCTGAATACTTATGTCAATGTTTTTGTTGTTTTAGTTTCTCCTTTCTAAAAAATGTCCAAAATTTCTCAAATTTGGTTTTCACTTGTCATCATGGGGTATTGAGTGTATTCTGATGACAGATAAAATCAGTTTAAATGATTTTGGCCTGTAACATGACAAAATGTGAAAAAAGCCAGGGGGGTCTCTTTTTTCTTCCACACTGAAGCTTTATATTACCATAGAATGACTAGAGGCCTCACAGGGGAACTGTGAGCCATCATCAAGTAGATAGATGTAGATACAATATACAGGAGAAAGTAGATGGGTTAGATTGAAGGACTGCCCGTTGACTGCCCATTGTCTTCCCACAGATCTATGCCTCGACACAATCCTGTCTCTGAGCTCTGCAGACAGTCCTTTCAACCTCATGGCTTGGTTTTTGCTCTGACATGCATTGTCAGCTGTGAGACCTTATATAGACAGGTGAGTGCCTGTCAGTTGAATTCAGTTGAATTTACCACAGATGGACTGCAGAAATGGGAGGAACCTGAACTAAATTTCAAATGTCATAGTGAAGGGTCTGAATACTTATGTCAGTGTGATAGTTCCGTTTTTCCTTTTTAGTAAATTTGCAAAAATGTATAAAATCTTGTGTTTGCATTTTGATTACATTGTGTGTAGACTGATGAGAGAAAAAGTTTTTCTTATGTCCTACATTCAAACAATGTCTACTTTACAGTTGAATGCATACTTTTCCCATATTTCTTTGTGTCAGTAAGTAGTTTGTAATCATTAATAATGGAAAGTCTTTTTTTAATTTACGTGTCAATAAGTAATTTAACTGTGAAAATGTGTCTGCCAGTGTTTTTTTCTTTTTTTAATTCTATTTATTTTTTACCTTCATCTTCAGATTCCTCATCCATGTTAGTCACCAGGTCTTCTTCTTCAGAGTTCACTTCCACATTATCAGAGCCAGTCTGCTCAGTTCTCTCACTGTTCTTCTTCCTGGGTGCAATTAGCAAAAGGAAAAATATAGAATTCCTAGGTTATACCTGATGATGGAAAACACCACCACAAAAAGCAGAGGTATAGCACACGTACGGAAAAAAAAAAAAAAAAAGACAGTCAGCATTTGTGGAACAAAAGCCTTGCCCTCCCTGACCTCCCACAATTTAACTATCCCATGGACAGACAACGTATCTCTCTCCAAATACCAGATGAGCTTTTAGCATGTCAAAGGGATATATGACCAGCATGAGTCAAAGAGACAAGGCGAATGGAAGTAAACCAGCGAAACGTCCACAGAGTAACACTTTTTCACTCAAAGACACAACTCTGATTATATGACTGTTACTTCCCTCAGAGAAAATAGCATGAAGGACTGAAATGATCACTAAGGTATGATCATCTTTCCATGCTATGGACCCACTGAAATAGGGTTGCAAATGGTAGATTACAGACCTCTGCCATATATTATACCACATTCCAATCTTGTGTGGGAATTAGCATTTTCTTATTTTTAACATATGTCTGAAATAATGTGAAAATTACTGCCCAACTATTCTGCAACCCATCTATTATTATCCAACAAATGATCAAATAATTTACTGAAACTTTCAGGTTTCTAGGCCGTAGGGAAGCCTACGTGTATACTGTCAGGGCTGAGGTAATATCTATCATGTAATCATACTGCCATCTAGTGACTATGTTGACACATCAGATATTCCCAATTGTGTTTTTATTTGTATTGACTTGTGTAATCCTGTTCATTTAATTACAGAAACACTTGATTTAATTAAACACTTGAATTATGGAGGATTTGTGAACGAGGTACTGATATGAAATCCACATTTGTATGGTTCCTTTACTGTTACCAATAGCACTTTTAGTTCATATACTGTTTAATTCTTTACACATGATGCACCCAGCATTCTCTGCAAAACAGCGGGACCCCTGTGATCGCTCTCTTCTCTTTGATGTTTTTTATGTCTAGTTTTCAGTGCTGCTCTTGTTGCTTTTATTCTGCATCAACATGCATGAGACACATGACAGAAGATACAGTAAAGATGCTCATCTTTCCATTTCACTCTAATTTTAAACAACACAGTCCCCCTGCAATATGAAACAAACAAACAAAAAAACTGTGACGTGTGCAGATTGTATTACTTGTTTATAGGTGTAACATGTTCCAGGTTAGTGATTCTCATGAAGGGTTTGTGGAAGTAGTGTAGCTGCAGAATACAAGCCAGCAGGAAGAAGCCAGGGATCAGAATACTGGTGAAGAGTTCGGACAGAGCAAACGTCTCCAAACCAATGGCTGCCAGCCTGAGGAAGACAGGGATGCACCTGCATTAGTTTCATACTGGCATACTTATGTTTCTTATTACCAAATTACACAAAAGTATCAGCAGGGTAGAGTAAGACACTAGACAATCTCAAACTTTGGTGAAAGAGCCTACTGTTCTTCTGTGAAACCAGTGAAGTTTCGCCAGTATCGAGGGAAGTCTTCAAACTGGTAAGTGTAGATGGAGATCAGCACCAGCATGGTGTAGGCCACAACAAGCCACCAGAAAAGCTTCAACAGACGCCTCCACAGAGAATAGTACACCTGAGAAATATGAACAAGTTACTCATTACAAGAGTTCCGCTTAAACATTCTCAAGTCAAAATTATGCTTATGAATGACAACACATCTAAATGGACATGAACTTTCTTTAGATATTAGGGCTGAGAACCTGAATACAGTGGTCTTTAGGCCTGTTCCTACCTGATAGAGACAGAGGCAAAGCAGGAACAGCAACATGTAGATGATCTTGTATCCAACAAGTTTTCCAGCAAAGGAGACCATGATGAACATCCCTCCACACACATAGATCCAGTATTTGGCGTAACAGCTCATCACCATGCCTCCTAAAACCTTCAGCACTGAATCATTACTGGCCCCCTCTGCTGACAAGGGTAAGAGGTTAGAGAGGGAGGAGGATAAAGTTCAGAAAGAAAAGTCATCAGGAAGACACTGTTCATGGCAAAAAGGACAAGGATAAACAAACATGTGTCATCCTCTGCAGACCAGTATCCCACACATTCCATCTAACACTTTTGCAGAAAGTTTGTGATTGCAATTTAACTACACCCATTTCACTTTTTATATCCATAAGAGTAATCAACACAGTGTTCAGAAACAGTGTCACTCTGGATCATCCAGAGAACACACCATCAGTAGTTTTCATACAATGTCTTTGGTAGAAAGTACAGATGACAATGAAAATTAACCAAAACAAATGGGGCATTTTAACAGAACCCTAATATGATGGATATAATATGATAAACCATGACTCTTTGTTTGTTTGTTTGTTTGTTTTACTTTTTTTTTTTGTTTTGTTTTTTTTTTTGGTAAATTACTGAATAGCCCTGTGATGGACTGGAGATCTATCCAGGGTGTACCCTGCCTCTCAACCAATGTTGGCTGGGATAGGCTCCAGCTCCCCCATACCCTAAATGGATGAGCAGTATAGATAATGAATGAAATTACTGAATAATTGGAGTAATTTGACAACAGTATAATCACCTAAAAGTGTATGTACATGTTGTGCAAGTATATTCTGTCATAATAGAGCAGGGCTCCAGCAGATGTTCAGTATTTCTTTACAGTTTGTACTGTCAGTGTGAATAAGTGTCAAAAGGTGTGTGTGTGTGTGTGTGTGTGTGTGTGTGTGTGTGTGTCTGACCTCCTGTAGTGACTTCCTGTAGTGGTGTGGCCATTTTCCTCTGCCTGCTGAAGTTTTCCTTCACTGACTGACGTACCAACAGCCAGAAAGTTAAAGTGAACAGAAGCTGGAGAGAGAGAGAGTGAGAGAGATAATATAAAGGGAAAGGGGTGCAAAAACACACGGAAAAACAGGGTGAGCAAGAATTCAGGTCACTGCTGTTCTAATCAGCAAGACTTTTTTGGGCATCTTTATTACACCTATTGTCAGAGGGAATAAAACTTGGATTACTGAACGTTTTCAGTTTTGCAATATATTTACTTAGGATGTGAAAAAGCCCAGTCACAGCTCTTTATTTAAATGAACTTCCACAATCTAAAGTATCAGTAGTAAGTAGATCACATATGATCTGATTTAAAAAGATTAGCTTTGGTTTTGTCTCACTCCAAAAGCATGGTCACAGTATGGGATTTTTTACTAGCGGGATCCTAGGATGTCCAGGATATTATACTGGATAGCAATAAACCATGTTATCTGGCCTCATTAGATTTTATCAACAAGACAAACTGGTTGTACTAAATGAGCTCATGTCGCACAGTTCTGTGTGGAGAAATGAGCCCTTCGTTCTGGTTTGTACCACTCAATTTTATGACCAAGCTCCAGCTACTTTCCAAAGCCAGGAGTCAGTAATGAAGGCTTATATTTAATTATATATATTATACAGTTCCATCATTATAAAATCACCCATTACCTATGCTCTTATCTTACCAAAGCTCCAAGTCTTAGACAGGGGTACTTGGCCCTGTCCAGTCCCAGTTGTCTGAGGCTCATGGTTCCCACAGTGGTGGGTAGCTCAGGCTGAAGGTCCATGGCCCAGACATACTGCAGACAGCACAAAGCCAGTCCATAGAGCAGGATGAATGGAGAGCACAGTGTAGCTGCATGCCGTCTGCAAAAAGAGACAGTAACCTGTGAAATCTACACAGCTGCACTGAAATCACTTTACAGTTTAAGATGTGTATTTGTTTAGTTTATGAGACAAAAAACAGACACGTCAAAGGTAATGTCAGCAGAAATAAGCCAAGATATTCACATAGCATCAATTAAAACAGTCACATTTAAAGATAATCAGTTTCTCATATTCTTGTTCTGTCAGAGCTACAGGTGTTAACAGTACCTGGCACGCAGGATCCAGATGAGGCAGGCCCACAGCAACAACACAAAGGTCAGCCAGCTGTGGTATGTGATGCTCCAAACCTGAACAATATGGAAACCGCACATAAGAGCAGGAACAATTTCATTTCTTATTGTGATGTAGATTGACTACATGACTCACTATTTTAAGTTCTGTTGTCTTAATTGTATAAAATCATGCTTATTCTAATAGTTACCATCATGGCTATGAGTGCACAGACATAGCTCTGCTGCATGACCACCTTTCCCAGCAGATAAAACGGACTTTCACTGTGTTGGCCACTGGGCACACCACTAACACCTGCCAAAAATAACAAGCAATATTGTTATAGATATTGCAGTGAACAATTTGTTATTTTTTATATAATGATAATTAAGCTTTAATCTCCAGTGAAATCCTTTCTGACACAGAATGTCAGAATGACTATAGTTACTAGAAGTGACCCAGTGTCAGAAAGGATTTCCTCCGGAATATGTGTAATCAACTGAATCCTGAACAGATTTTTCACTGTTGTAATGTTTGTTTGTTTTTTCAATATTTTTTCAAAATGACTTATATGTGAATATTGTTGAATATTGTTTCATTTACATCAGTGATTTCTGAGAAAAAAACGAGGATTTGATACCCAGGTCTGGCTGACTCTCTTCGGCCACAGTTCCTCCTCTGCTGCTTCCTGTTCCAACCGACAGGAGCATGAGCTGAAAGAGAAGAGCACACATACACAAAAACACTTTAAGATACAGACATTAGACTGTATAGTGAATTACAGTTTTATTTCTGAATGGGACTAGGAGCCCTATTTTTGTGGCCACACAATGGCCAGTGCAAGCAGTACAGTTTGGTATTTCTCTGACCGTGAAATTCCCTCTGCCTGTCTGTGTGGTGTTTTGCTACCCTGTGGTACCCGGTGCACATGTGGAAGGAGAGGCGCAAACAGGAGTGGTTCATTCAAATGAAGCAACATTATGTGTGTTGTTGGTATCTTAGTGGAAAATGTGCTGCAGATGTTGCACTGGTTATGCCAGAACCACATCTGGTTCTGGTTTCAGCTGCTTCTTTGTGGAGCAAACCAAATACTTTGAATAAATGTTCTCACAGCAGTAACAGAATGATGCTTTAAATGTAGGTACCATGTAACTTCACTCACCTTTTTAGGAACCCCATACTAATACTGAAACTGAAGCTCCTGACCTGTATCTGCACAATTTTATGTGTTGCACTGCTGCCACATGATTGACAGATAACTGCATTAATAAGAAGGTGTACAGGTGTTCCTAATACAGTACTTGGTAAGTGTATATGGTCACATCAATCTGATGCTATTTCAGTTTTACTTCTACTGTATCTAACATCATATCATAAAGTGTGACACAACCATAATGCTTTCAAGAATAAAACATGAAATGCTACTTTTGCCAAAAAGAACATAGGAAAGGGGCTGGGACACACAGGGTAGATGAACTGCTATAATCCAACATGTTCCACTCTAACAAGAGAACTCAGTGATGTTGTATGGAGTTACTTTGCTTTGTACCAGCCTGGTGTAATTTAATAAAAGTAAACACAGTAGACAGCTGTGCATAATGTCTCTGTGCTCTGGCTCAGCACTTCACATATCAGAGGGCGTAGTTATCAACATATCTGTCCTGCTGCTGTCGGACAGACTGTAATGAACTGAAGGAGAAGCTTTTCACATAGTGTATAAAAAAAACTGAACAACAGCACAGTAAGAATGACTCGTATGAATTTATAGATAAATACTACCACTGTTCCAGCTTTAAACACAACATTTCTTAAAATGTATTTATTTCAGTACCTCTACTGGCTGTTGTGTGATTAGTTAAAATGTATTATTAAAACTATTATGTTATTGTGTGATTACTTTCATATATGTTAAGGATCTGAATATGTCTTCCACCACTGAAAGTCACACAACAATACAAACAAACTAACCAATTGAGGCAGCAGTATTCTATTACCTCCCTTGTTCTGTGAGGTAAACCAGACTGGTAAAACTATATATATAGTTCTGGTTAAACAGGGAGGGATCTTACTCTTAATAAAAAAGCTCTGTCTCTGTAGGAATCCCATCCATAATGTTGTCAGACGCTTATAATAACAATCTGACATTGGACTTACTTCAACATGGACAATTGCCCATTTTATTACATTACAGCAGCTGTGGTACACTGTTTTCAATCAATACTATACCAGAGATACCAAAGATTTCATCCCTATCAATCATTTACACCCTAAAACCTAGGGAAATAAGGCCCTGTCACATCAAGGGCCCTCACTTCCCATCCCTGTCTATGTGGAACACTTGACTGTGTATTTACCTGTGTGTCATCTTCACAGTTATCTTTCTGTTGATTCCATGATCTTAACTCCACCATCTCCTCCTTTAACTCTTCCCTTTTCTCTTGCTGCTTTTCCTCCTCAACCTGCTGAGCACAAATACAACATCTAAGAAACACATATCCAAACGTACAGCTTTTTCTAAATGTAACAAGAAAAAGGTTCCATTCATCACGCAAAAGTTTCAGTTGGCACCGAACTGTACAGAGTCACAGGCTCTGTTAGATATTCACTGAAAATAAACATAATTTATTATTTTACAACACCTCATCAGATGTAGCTCTGGCACTGATCTGTAGAAATTCATTGGGTGTCAATTTCAAATAACAAAGTATTGTTTACATTTTCTCAATAATAGGGCTGTTATGATGTCTGAGTTAGGGAACAGAGACCAAAACGGCACTGTTTTAAATACATTACTTTGAAAAATTTGAAAATGTTTCCCTCAAAAACCTTTACTCACTTTTACCAAATTTTTACCAATGTCCTCATATGTGGAAGTTGTTTAAACACAAGCAGCCACATGTGGACTTGAAAATTTAGATCAGGAATTGTGATCAAAGAACAAATAAACAAGACAAAGTGTTGCTGGTTGTATAGTGCTGAACACGCAGGGCTGTATTTTGATGTCAGCACAAACCATGGGATGAAGTGTTGCATCAGTGAACTAGCATTTTCCTGGGGTGCACTGAGGTTATTTCCTGGACTGAATAAAGGTCAGTCTCTTGATGACTCCCTGTGCCCCCCAGTGGGAGGAGAGGTGCAGTAGAGGGTGTGGCAATGCCAATCCAGTGACGTACAGCAATCTTGGTGCCAAAGAGCCCCTCATCTGCTTGCTCAGAGGTGCACCCACATAAATCACAGAAAAAACTTTATTCATTCGCTCCGCTCTTTATTTACTCCATGTTTTTCAGCTGAGCACACAGGATTTTATTTACAATTCAGAATTTATTCAGCCATTTTATTATTGCCTCTTACTCTTGTAAATTTTCCCATTGTGGGACTAATAAATGATTATCTTATCTTGTCTTATCTTACTAGCTCTGTAATCCAGTTACTATTCTTTACCCTTGTGCCTCTCTTTACAACTATTTGAAAACAGCAGGTATCTGCTCCATTGTAAATGTCCTCCCATAAAATAATGACCCCACAGTGTTGCATGTGTGCAAGCAGCTTTTTAAGACACAGTTAGATTTTATTGTTAAGCAACATGTAGCGGCCATATTGAACAGCATCAGCTGACTTGGAGAGGAGGTCAGGGTTGATGAATGGGTTGATAAAACAGTAGGACTGAGGGTATGCTCCTGAAGTACTGGGCAAGCGCTGCGTTGCTATTTTCAAGAAAATACAACCGAAAGCAAACATCCAGGAGAGAGCAGCTTGTAGCATGTGGGTCATCCTGCCCATTTTTTGACACTGCTGTCGACACAACATATTCAAGAAGAAGTTAGCAGATACCTGGTTAGGTGTTCCATGACATCCTGTCTTGAGAACCGTTGCTATGGTTATATAGAGGAGGAACAGTATTCCTGGGTTGACATAAATTGGCCAATCATGACTGTCATTGAGATTTAGGTCATAGGGTGAGGAGCAATTTCCTGGTATGATGATGTCCTTCAGTCCAAAAAGTCTAGACAGGAGCAGAGGTAAACACATAAACACAAAAGGAGAGAAATATGAATACAACAGGGTGCAGTTAATTAAAAGCATGTGGTACAAATGCTTATTAATATGGTCCACATACCAAAACAGAACACTATGCACTGCACTATGCATTGGAAAAGAAGAAAACTAGTACCTTTAATGACAATAATAGGAATTCATCATTTTCAGGATAAACCTTATGTTGTAATATCCCATCCTCTGCTAGCTGTCCATTCTGTGTGTGTGTGTACTGAAAAAAAGTCAGGTGTTTCAACGCAGCCCTGGCTCAGACACCCACACACAACCCTTTGCCAGCTTGTCAGCAATGGGGGGTCACTGGTGCACAAAGGAATCAAGAAGAGAAGAGGGCAGATAGGGGGCAGTGGGCAGTGGGAGCAAGAGATGGTAATTCTAGCATATGCTAACAGAGAGTTAGCATGTACAAGGATTAGCAAGGGAAGCAGTCTACCCTTCCATCATTGCCTGACCATGTCGAGTTTTGAATGGGATCAACTAGGATTCCAGACCAGAGTGGCATTACAGCGAGTACATGGAAGGAACGTCTACTGAAGGGCGGAGTGACAGCAGTGTATACCCCACAATATGATGACAATGTCAAAATTGCCTGAGGAGAGGGTCAGAAGAACAAAAAATGAAAAAGAAGTGCTATTATCTAGCACTGTTCCCACTAGCTTTAAAACTGCTGTGGTTAAACCTTTACTTAATGAAGCACACCTTCATGCTGGGTCTCTGAGTGATTATTGGTCTGTATCATGCCTTCCATTCTTTTTTAAAAATATTAGAAAGAGCCATGTCTCAGCAGCTTTCATCCCATTTAGCTGATAATCTTTTTGAATCTTTTCAGTCTGTCTTCAGGGCCTGTCACTCTATTGAAACCACACTTGCTTAAGCGGTAAATGATCTTCTGCTTTCTATGTCAATCACAATAAAGTTAAGATTCTGTCTCTCTTTCCATGGCAGGAGCAGCAATCCTAATTCACACTTTTATCTCACAGAAACTTGATTATTATTTTTGTTTTATTTTTTGTTTTCAGGCCTGCCACATGCTAGTACTTCAAATGGTTCAGAATGCTGTGGCCTTTCACTTCCTATTTGACCTTTTATTACCAACTAATGACAGCTGTACTGCTTCAAATGTGACCTCTGTGCACCTCAAAACCACAGAATGTATAGTTCAATTCACAATTATCTTCTTATCTTCTAATTATCTAAATTCACTAATAAAAAAACTCAGAATTCAAGCCAAGGTTTGAAAAGGCCTGTAATTAATAAATTTAGTAAGTAAATTTAGTAATTCTGTAAGTAATAAAATTAGCAGCAGTATATGAGAAGTACATCTATAAATGGATTTGGAATAGAGAGCTGATACTCATAAAATACTAAGAAGCTCAAATACAGGGCATGAACAGGTCAACTGAGGTAATGAAGGACATTACCTCTGTTGGAGGACCACAGTAGATGATATGATTAAGTATGTATTAAACAGTGTAATGTTACAAATCAATGAAAACACTGCACCTTGATTAATCAAATACAAACAACAATAATAATGCAACCTAGTCTCTCTAAAAATAGTTTCTGAATAAACTGAAGCAGCGAATACATTTTGTAAAAAAAAAAAAAAAATGTAGTCAGACTTGTTTTCCGCTAAATTCTCTGATCTTGCAGCACAATATCCACAGGAAATTATTTTGTTCCAGCAGCAGCGTTTCATCAGACAGCACACACACACAACAGCACAATAGAGAAACAATAAAACAAGAAAGAAGAATAATCACAGAAAAACAAAACAATAATCAACAAAAAATAATCAAATAATAAATAGATAAATATAAAGGTGCCTTGAAAATCAACTGTACTGTACATGTGTGCATAAAAAGTATACGCATGCATAGCATGCATTATTTGTTATTATTTTTGCTGATTAAACAGTCTTATGGCAGCTGAGAGGAAATACTTTCTGCAGCATTCAGCCCTGCACCTTGGTGGGATCAGCCTGTGACTGAAAGTGCTCCTCACCTCCAGGGCATGAAGTGGGTGGGTGGGATTGTTTATTACTGAGGTGAGTTTCAAGAGCATTCTCATCATTAGGTTTCTGCTGCCTGAGGTGCAGATCATCTCTGGGGGCCATCTTCCTGATGTACTCCTGGATCTTCACTCGCTGGTCCTCAACTTACCTCATTCCGCTTAGTGTACAGCATAGTATACAGAAACTCGATGATATGAGGAGGAGGAGGATGAACCATAATGGAGGGACAAGCCCATACATAGAATGTATCACCGGCAGATGGAAGAAGTGGCTGATCAAGAAATCCTACCAGTGACTGGAAAAGGCTTCCCTCATTCCGCTTAGTGTACAGTCTCAGTCTCTGCAAGCATTGTGAGGATCTGCCTTGTCTTGATGACAGGCCTCTGTCTCCTCCTTTGGCCAGCTTATTATAGCAGAGTGGTATCTGATGACTGGCAGGGCGTATGTGTTATGGCCTGGGCCTTGTTCTTCCCATTGAGCTGACTTTTCAGGAGCTGCCTTACTCTGTGTAGATATGTGGCTGTGGCTGACTTCCTTGTGGCCTCCTCATGGTTTCCATTTGCCTGTGAGATCCCGAGGTATTTGTAGCTATCCTTAACATCTGCAATGTTGCCCTCTGGTAGTTCAGTCCTCCCAGTTCAGATCACCCTATATGCCACACTCGATGGTAACTTGTACAATTGGCTTAGAGTTGGCCTCTAGAGTTGTTTTCCACAGCCCCATTGAGTTCTTAATGGAGTTTCTTAGTGTCCTGTTGATGTTGTACATTTCCAAGCTCTCCAGTATCACTGTGTGTGGCACTGAGTCGTATGCTTTCTTGTAGTCAATCCAGGCAGTGCACAGGTTGGTCTACCTGATCATGCAGTCTTGAGTGACAGCTCTATCAACCAGTGACTGGTGCTTGGCCCCCCAGGTATTATTTTCCAATTCCTTTCTGGGCCCTGCTCATGTTTTGAGCCATGTGCCTACTCATGCATATACTGTATATACAGTATATATGGTGGCGAGTTCACAGAATAACAAGCAGATCCACGTAAACTGTGTGCTGACAGTTGGGTATCTTGGGTACGAAAAGGTCAAACCCAGCTGATTGATGAACAGCTGGTTAAGTGATACTGACAGAGACACATGGCAAAAACTCTGGTGATGATAGATGAGATGGAGAGAGACCATATGTCACAGTGGAATGCTGCACTACTTGATCATCTTTCTGTTTGCTGCTAGCCAGTCATTCCACACATTCCCGTCCAGAAATCACACTCACCTCACATTCCTCTGTTCTAATTCACACAATCACTTCCTGATTTCCTCTCTGTGTCTCTAAACTCACACAATCTCTCATGCTCCTTTGACTGTTTTTTTCAGTCCAGTTCTACAGAGATTCCACACATTGCTAGCACGCTATTAATAGATACTGAAGGTTTCCTGAGAGGGAGGAACATGAGCTTTGACCCCTGTGCCTGAGGAATATCCTCCACTATACGCTATGAAGACAGAAAGCAATATGGTGAAGAGAAGAGCAAGTTCTAGGTGACAGAGAAGAACACATGGTGAAGCAAGTACGGAGTGATTTCAGAGATATGGAGGTGATGATGTTCCTCCAGAGAGAAGGACTGGGGAATATATTTTGGCATGCAGTGGCATATAGACTATAAACATGCAGTCTCAGTGGACCCCCTTCCCCTTTGAAATCATATTTCTGTCACAGTTTTTTCAGATGATTGTTAGGTGGAAACCTTGATAACTCTGGTCCCTGTACCGATTACTGTAATTCATGATTTTAAAAAATCCAAATAAGACCTCACTGGGATCATGTTTTATTTGCAATATTACATAGTATAAATTAGTTTCCAAAAAATGCAAGCCACACAATGGCGATCGAGAAGTAACATAATAAAATTTCAGAAGCCACAATCTTTAGATATACAGAGCAGACAGACCAAGTATTAAACCTGAAAACTCAGGATTAGACTCTGCCATCACTGACTGGTTTCAGAGCCATTTTAATTAATAACTTTTGTTTGTTTGTTTTATTTAAGTTTTCTGATACTTGCCTTCAGTAAAACTGATCATCAAACATTACAGCAAACTCATCATGTTTCAAAAATTATCAACTGAGAAACCTGAGAAACCCAAGCATATCAAAATTGTATAATATTGTACAATACTTAATCATGAACAATATTTTCTATTGTTTTCATGACTGCTTGTTGTTATTGTTTCAAATCTCCTTTCAGTGTAAACTGCTGAAAATGAAATAAGTTTAGGTATCCATTTCATGAGCTCACTGTGCTGATGTAGGACCTGCAGCTAAGTCACTCTTAGTGGCTTTTTCTCAAAATAAAGACAATTCTGTTTCATTATTAGCAAACTAACTATTATAATAACTATTATAATATAATATTAGCTGGCTAGCCACATTGCCACATTAAACCATTCTGAAACACTGCCACTGAGCTGCGTTCACAAAAACTTTGTCTCACCTGCTTTCTCCATGATAGATTTCTTCTCTGTTTGACAGCCTCCTTTTTTCTAATGAAATGATTGCTTTCACCTTGGGTCCTCCCCATCAACATCAATGCAATCATAGTGCTTGGAGACAAATTATTTTTGTCTGCCCTGCACCCTTCCAGCAATTGCTGGAAATATATAAATGTTTTGGAACTTCAGGTGCTTCACAGAGATAAACATTTGACCTCAGTCTCTCTCATCCACATTTCACCTGTTGCTACTTTTAAAGGGGATGACAGGAGCTCGTGTGATTGGTCATTACACTCACCCTAACTCCACCAGCTAATTCTATATTATATATATATATATATATATATAATGTATTATGCCTCTCTTCCATGTTGTTTTGACAAACACGTATCCTATGCCAGGAGTTTAGACTTGGGTTTGTGTCTGTGTCCTGATTAAGGAAAATATAGATCCCTTAGTGTTTGACATGGTTTTTAAATGTATGGTAAATTTAATTATATATTAAAAAATTGTGAAAGTGATGCTTCATGACTTCATATTGTTTTATGCAAATGAATAAAAATTCTCCATAAATGTAGCCTTTTCTAGGGTATATTACCTGTCTTCTTACATTGGAATGCAGGTGTCCTGGGAGTTCGAGGGGTTGCAGGATTAGAGACAACCTTAATGGAGCCCAACAATCACTGAATATATAATATATATGACAGCAAGCTCTCAGTATAGAGATGAAAACAAGCAGATGCAAGCAGTGTGCTGACAGTTGGGTATCCTGGGTATGTAAAGGTCAAACCTGGCTGACTGATAAACAGCTGGTTAAGTGATACTGACAGAGACAAATGGCAAAAACTGAAACATTAATGAAATCATTTGAACAAAAAGATTTCATGGTTTCATGCACAGTGTGCTACAGTCTTACCTGGCCCACAGACTGTGTGGGGGGAACAGGGCCTGGGCCAGCAGACTCTGGTACAAATACAGACAAACCATGTGACCAGCAGTGAAGAAGCCCACCATCACACACAGCGCATTGAAGCCCAGGTGACTGATGGGAAGGTGGTACGCCCACCAAGTGCACACACCAATAAAAAGCAGGAAGTAGATGGCTGAGAAGGCTGAGGGCAGTGTGATGCCTGGGAGGAAAGAGGAGAGATACACATTCAATATACTGTACACAGAGAGACACTCAATAACACAGCAATGCTCCAACATTTTGAGAAAAATGTATCTTGTCTGTCTGTCAACTTCATCTTTGTGCATCCAATACAGTCATTCTGTGTTTTGCAGCTCATTTAGCCTCGCTTAGAACAAAGAGTGGAAGAAGGGGGGATATAAATCCTCTAACACCTCCAAAGCAGTCTTATTCACATGCTATTTCTTGCAGGAAGTGTTGAATTTCACTGAAAGTAGTTTAACCCCAGGAAAGCATGGGAAAGTGGGCTTGATGGGACTCAACCAGTGTGTGAGAACTGAAGTGGGAACAGCAGAGTGGTGAGTATGACATGACTGCAATTAATGCTGTGAAAATGTATACAACACAACAAATATACTATGTAAGCCATTATGGTGCAGGTACAAGCGATTTTAATGTTTTGTCTTTTTTTATGATTTGAAATCATCTGAATCATTGTTGATTTTTAATTTAGATTCATTGTGGATACAAATCCTCAAGGGTTTTCTCTTTAAACAGTGATATGTTATTTTAATTCATTAAATGTTTAGATGTCAACATTATTTAAGACTGTTCTGACAATTTATGCATCCAAATTATTAATTTGAGAGCACAAGTTAGTCATTTGTGCTCTAGTAAATTTACTGCACTACATCAGACAGGCTTTGTAGTTTTTTGACAGTGTGAACAGAGAAAAAAAAACATTACACTTAATTTGCCATATAACAATGTCATATAACCTTACATCATTCATGCAATTTTTTCATGATTCTGTAGTGCAGCTCTAGTGGACATGATGGTGCAGTTCTAAGCAGTGTCAGATGCCTGAACTCCACACCTGCCACAGCATCAACAAAAAGTGTTTGAAATGACTGTGAGAGCTACAGCTGCACCGGGCTGTGATGTTAATGGAAATCACACACATCGCCTTCAGTATGAGAGACAACAGTGTCAGTGGCTCCCCTTACAGACTGGCCACAGACAGATGCGTGTTTATCTACACATATTCAACACTTCAGAATGGTTGTCAGTGAGCAATGTCTTTGGATATGAATCAGAAAAAGAAAAAACAGCCCAACAAAACACATTTAAAGTTTAGATCAGTGTGAACCAAATACTACTGTCTGGACTGTGCTCACACATCTGTTAGCTTCTTCTTCATGAGTTATGAAATGCTGTGGAAACCTGATAAGGTAATGTTGTTACACAGATCCTACCAGCCAAAGCCAGCAGGCTGATGGCTAAAATTCTTCCCAGGTCCCGCAGAACTTTCCGAGCCTTGGCCTTCAGATGCTCAGCCAACTGCTTGGCTTTGGTTGCTGTGGAAACCTCCTCGTCAGGGTCACCAGGTAATGACCTGTCTTCTTCATCTTCATCTCCTGATGCCTCCTCCTCCTCCTCCTCCTCCTCATCATCATCATCTTCCTCCTCCTCATCTGTGGTTTTATCTGATGGATCATCTTCTAACTAAGGCGAGAAAGGGACAAAATGAAAGTTATAGTTACTAATTTGCATTATTGTCAACCATCAAATTACAATTGTGTAGGTTTTCTACAGTTAAAGCACCTTAGAGCTAACATTAGCTCCTACCTGGAAGTTCTGAGTCAGTCAATGAATGAAAATCAGATTATGACATTCAATGACATCAAACAAAGTCTGGATAAAAAGTGTGTGTAACAGAATTTATCTTTCATATTTACTTTCCAAAGTTTAAGACTATTAAAATAGATATAACAGAGAGAAGTGTGATATTGTTGTTTGGGAATATAAAAATTCATGAATACATGTGGCTGCAGCTGGAGAAGAGACAAATAACTGTAACTGTTCATCAAATTAACACTACATTACTACTGATTAACAGCTTAATGAAGATATTATATAAAGTCATACTCGATGATATACCCAGCTTATATTCCATTATTCTATTACTATCTTAGTGTTTTAATTGACATGTTGTGCGCATTTTAGGGTAAGGTACCTGAATCCCATATATCACTGTATATAGTGTTATAGCACAATCCAAAGGCATTTAATCTCATTCATTTTCTATTACTAATTAACTTATATTGCATAACAGTTTAATGGAAAGACCTTGTCCACCCCAAACCTATTTCTATCACCAAATTCATATATAAATAAGATATTGTAATGTACAAATGAAAAGGACTTCCTCACACATCTTGAAACAGAATGAATCTGAATCAGGTGCTTCTCAAATACAGCAAACTTCCCAAGGAATAAAGGAACTGTTGCACACAGATTAATTTGCAGCTTTCATAGTGCAAAGAGACTTTTTTTTTTTTTTTTTAGAAATGTACAATCATCATGCATCCTTGATACAGGGTATATAGAAGGATATTTGTTAAAAAAGAGGGGAAAAAAAAGAAAAAAGGAAAAGTAAGTAAAGAGGCCTGATGCAGCTGAGGAACCCCACAGCAAACACTTGCAAAATCGGAAGAGCAGCCATTGTAATAAACTCTTGAATACTGTCAGATAAATAACTTTTGGTCCAAGAGAAACCAATATGGCACTTTGAAACTAATCTGGCACATTAATTGAATTAAATCAAAAGCTGAACTAAAATCTTTTACTAATTTACTTTGATCAAGGTCTCTAAGCCAGTGGTCAGTGATCTGGACTACAGGACTGGAATGACCAGGTGGGGATGTTGAGAGCAAGTGATGAATGGATCATTTATACAGGATAATCATGAATCTGATCAAAAACAATTCAGTCATTTCTTAACAGTCACATATAAAAAAGTAAAGTAAAATAAAAATAAAAGTATTTTGATTGCACCCATGAAGCTCTTTAAACATGTAACTTTTCTATAAACTTTTAGCGACACAGGATTGTTACGGCAGTGTATTCACTCAGATTCTTCGAAATTGAAACTCCACTTCTTCCTAACTGAAGACTGGATGCCTGAAAAAAATCTAAAATATTTATGACAGAAGTAGTAATCCAGCCCCACTGTGACCTGTGAGGATAAGCTGTATAGAAAATGGATGGATGCATGGATCTCTTCCAGATTGTTCTTTATCACATATGTAAATGTTTATTGTGCATTATATGTTAATGGCATTTACAGGACAGGGCAGACACTGAGAGTGCCATTTTTCATTACTGCATGTTTAGAAGATTACTATCATGATTCATTCCTGCCTCTCGTTCCTGTGCTCTCTTGTTCTCTTGTCTGGACCTGCCATCCCCTCCCCCTATAGTCACCTGTCAGATGTCCCTGGACTTGTCCCTGTCTCCATATCCATGTGTTCACCTGTTTCCATTTTCTCAGTCATCTGAGCTTCCCACACACACAACTGTTCCCAGTTTATCATTATTCCAGCCAATAGTATAACAGCCCTTTGTCCCCAGTCAGCGTCAGATCATCTGCCAATGTTCCCACACTTTCCTTTGTACCTGGGGCGGCTGTGGCTCAGGAGGTAGAGCGGGTCGCCCACTAATCGGAAAGTCAGCGGTTCGGTTCCCAGCTCCTCCAGTCCATGCCAAAGTATCCTTGGGCAAGATACTGAACCCCACGTTGCCCCCGATGTTTGTAACATCGGTGTATGAATGTGCTAGAGTGCTTTGTGGTAGTGCAAGCGCTGTGTGAATGTGTGTGTGAATGGGTGAATGTGACGCGTAGTGTAAAAGTGCTTTGAGTGGTCGATACGACTAGAAAAGCGCTATATAAGTACAGTCCATTTACCATTTACCTGCCTGCCTTAACATCTCAACTGCTTGTAAGCTCTATTTCAACTAAAAGCTACTTCACTGCATCAGCCTGCCACAGAATCTGCGTTTGGGTCCTCCCTTCCTTCCATGGACCCAACAGACTCATCCATCAAGAGTGAAATTTTTGATCTAGCTTTTGCTTGGAGGGCCTTGAGGGTTGGAGACATCAGTCCCCTAAGCTGCCCAGCAACCCCAAGCTTCAGCCACCCAGCGTCCCAGAATGCTGCCCTGCAACCCACAGCCTCCACTACCCAGCACCACAATCAGCACCTGGCCAGACCCCAAGTCTGCTGCCCCTGCTGATGTCTAGCCTGTTCCTACATCCTGCCAACATCTTGCCCATTCCTGAGTCTGGTGCTGAGTCAGCTTTCCCAGCCAATGTCAAGCCTGTTCCTGATTCTGTTCCTGTGTTGATGTGCCAGCTGACGTCTTGTCTGTTCAAGAGCCAGGTGATAATAAGCCTGTTCCTGAGTTTGTTCCTGAGTCGACCAGTGTCGAGTCTGCTCCTGATCTCCAGTTGACAGCTCCCTGCCGACCTCCAGCCTGATCTTCAGTTGAAAGCCCCTGCTGATGCCTTAACTCATCAAAACACTCATGACATGCAGTAACAGGTGGCAAAGATCTGATGTTTCTAATTACAGAGACAAGAATATCACACTAACTCACCCTCCATCATTCAGTCAGCCCTATGATAGACTGGTAATCTGTCCAGAGTGTACCCCTCCTCTCACCCAGTGTCAGCTGGGATTGGCTCCAGACTCCCTATGACCCTCAAAAGGGTAAGTGGTATAGCTAATGAATTACTGGATGGAAATTCAGATAAATCATTCAAGAGACAATGCCAGTCCATCTAAGAACTTATTATCCCTGTCCCTGTATTTTCAGGCTTAAATATTTGGTGAACTTTCATCAGCTCAACATCAATAAATTTTTCTGTTAGTGGAGTTAGTGGAGACCAAATAGGGGATAAAAGGAGAATGAATATTGGACTTGGATTCATCAGATGATGATTGAATGATAATGTTATTATGTTTATAGATGTCAGCGTGACAGGGCTTTGTGTCAGTTTGGACCTCTGCCCCCTTGTGGCCACAAACCAATTCATATAGCTTAATTTTCAGGTTCTGTGATGCTTGTAGAGGTGATGAACCTTGGCAATGTGCTGCAGTTTATTATTATGCTAACATGCTGGCTAATCAGTAACTTTAAAGCAGCATCAGCTAGGGCAAGCCAGTGGCTCACCTGGTTAGGCGCATACTATTAAGGCTGAGTATTTACCGCTGCAACCTGGATTTGAATCCGACTTGGGCCCTCTGCTACAGGTCATTCCCTCCCTTTCCCCCCTGCCTTTCCTGTCTATCCAAACTAGAATCACTGTCTCAAGGCTGTATGTTTCTGCCAGCCAGTCCAGTTGCAGTTAATTACTGTGTGAATTCTTAAATTATGGCTAAAAATGTGTCAAATTTCATGACAATCTCACTATTGGATTATGAGACGCCACGTGGTCTTAAGATTCCCCTTGAGAGTGGGACTTCATGGCTCATAAAGTGACCAAAAAAGGTTCATTCTCTGGGGAGCATGACTGTAGTCAGAACATTTCATTGCAACTGTGTAGTATTTCCCCATGTGGAAACTTTGTCCAGCTGGACGTACAGTGATTCACATTTGAAGTTCATATTTGCTGTATCTTTATTCTTTTGTAATGCACTAGGCACTAGAGGAAAGATTGTGGGGGTCACCTCACATGAAGATTCATCCTCAGCTGATCATGAATATCCACCACACATTTCATGCAAATCCAATCAGTTACTTTGTCATGCACCACAGTCAAGGGAAATTGACCTGACAACAGTGATGAAACATCAGGGGGTCACAGAAGGGGACTGATCCTCCAGGGAAAACTAATATCCACAAAAAATACCATAGAAATCTGGCCTTGAGATATCTTGCAATGGAAGTGTTGGACATACTAAGCAACAAATAGACTGACATTGCCATTGTTAGAGAAACTGTTTTTTCCCTGCGGCTAGCAGGAAAATGCGTTTATCACATTTGACTATTTATCATATCAACATGAAAAACTCCCAGAACTTGTACTGGAATATGGCTTTTGCTCAGATTCCACTGTATCCTCCTTTCTTGGCCTACATGTTTGTATTGTTTGTTTGGGTGGTTGCCCTGGAGACAGAAAAGAGTGAGAAGGTAAAAAGAGAGAGAGGTGCAGTGTGTATGGCTGTCTAGGCCTGTTTGCAACGCACACTTGTTCCCTAAGCAATCTACTTTCACCTCTGTAAATGGGTTCAAACTGCTGTTATCTTTCCTAGCCCCTGTCTCTGCTGCCCCAAGGTCACACGCAGCATCAGGCCATATATGTATGTAGTAACTCACAGTTGAAACCAGTGCTCCTAACATAGAGGCAAGCACATGAAGCAACACACACGACACAGGGCACACACACACGCAGTGGTGGACCTTACTGGCTGCTCCGGTTTGTGTACATAAATTAATAGCACAATATGATCATATCATCACAATATGATTCCAGGGAATTTTAATAAATGATTGTGAAATACCTGTCTCTGGTGTAACAGTTGTGCACTTGTGCCATCTGCCTGCTGTTGACTCTGCTACCATTTATAAATATAGCACTTTGTGATGGACATGATGTGAGGAATAACCAAAATATCATAACACAACTAAGTGGCCACTGCTTAATCTTGTATCAAAATCTTCCAGTAAATCCCAGACTTCAGCCTTCCAGCTTTGGCAGCAATCAATCTGACATACAGAAATAAAAGATGAGGGAATTGCCTTGGAACTCATTGTAAGGCAACAAAATAAAGAAAGTGTTAAGTGGACATCATTTAGGCCTGCCCTGGACTCGTTTTTTTCTATGGCAAAACCCACACTGTAAATGCAAACCTGTGTATAAAACCTGATTTGAGTGAATAAGGGCTCACTGACCATAAACCTGATCATCTACTTAATGCATAAGAGACAAAATAACGACCCCTTCAAATTCCTCATTCTCACCAGCACAGATGCAGTGACTCACCGATGTAATATTGGCAGCAGCCACCATTTCTCTGTTCCTGACCAATCTGCTGCAGAGGATGACTGTTATCAAGGCAACTGTACACACACCCAGATCAGGACACAGGAGGCGTAAGACACTCCAAGGATCATCCAAGGGAAGTCTACAAGATACACAAATCCATATGTGGAAAGTAAGGTTAAACATTTCTCCTGGAGAGAATGCAGCTTAAAAACAGGTATTCTGTTGTTACCTCAAATATTCTACACAGATTCTCCACACAGTAAAGCTCTAATTCCTTTTTTTTAAATTGTTGACTGTTTTGAACCCATATTTGTATTTTGTATTATATTTGTATGTATTCTGTTTTATTTCTTCTGTTTATTCTGTGTATACATGTATCTTGATCTACTCATATTACTTGAAATACAGTATACCAGCACTGTTTCCCCCAGTCACTACTCCAACCATCAGTGACTGTGGCATGGATAAATACACAAACATCAAACAATAATTACATACCTGGATATTCCTATATATCTGGATATGGTGTCCCATTGTGAACAGTTACCACCGATGGCAGAGTCAAGAGGAGGATACGTATATAGTACTGTCTGGAAGCAGATGTGAGCCAGTAGAAATAGAAGACTGGTGCATAAAACGGCTCTGATAAAGCGACCTGTGTGTCCTGGAAGACAAAGAGACAAAAGAGATAAAGGATGTAGATCAAACCTGTGGAAACACAGAGAGAGACACAGAGAAAATCTATATATTGATAGTTAATTAGTTTGAGTAACAGTCACAACATGACTTTTTTTTAAAGGAACACTGTGACATGTTGATAAATCCTCTTGTTAACCATCTTAGCCAGAATCAGATGAGATAATGGAATGTGTCCTAGCACAAACTGATTGCATAGCTCCATCAAAAGTGAAAAATACACCCTACAACAACTTAAGCCTGGAGATGTTCAACTACTACTAACTACTAACAAGTATTTTGTATGGATATGTATCTTATTCCTCTGTGCCATAGAGTTGTTCAAAAACTATTAAATCTGTAGTTTAAGTCCCACACATCCATCCTGCTTTCCCTCAATAGAGTACGAGTCAAATGTGGATTCATTTGTTGCTGAAAATAGTCCCTAACACATGCACTATTTCCTCCTGTCTGTGTAATGTTTGACAAAAACTACAATGAGCAGCTGTTTTAGGAAATTACTAAGCCTTGTTTAATGAAACTATATACACTATATGTGAGCCATTTGTACGCAGTTTTATATTGTGGGAGGATATCAAAGTTGTTTTACTTCAAGTCGATACTGACATACCATGTTAGTGTGCCCTGCACTCTTGTGGCCTTAAAGATGAGCAACACACAGGAAATACTGCAAATACAGCAAATACTCCAAACATTTACAGGTCTGCACCTGGTACATACTGAGGTAAAGTAACACTGAAACCTCCCAGCACTAGCTTACAGGGTGCAAACTACAGGGAGGCCATGGGGAACTTGGCTCTCCTTAATAAGACATGAGCTCCACTGAAAACACTGATTGTGAAATTTTGAGGAGTCTCTTAAATATCGACAATATGCTATTTTTACGTCTTCATCATGAGTCATGCAGAAAATGAAGGTATTATAGACTTATGCATTCATCACTTTAATAAAGATATCGACATGCATGCTATTCTTGCGATCATCGCATGGTGTGGCGTGTTAGCCTTATTAGGGTGAACTGTGCATAAGTAGTGTGATCCAAAATAAAGTTGTGATGAAACCTGTGACAGGCTGTAAGTAGCTGAATGTTGACTCCACTGTTGCATGGATGCAAATATAGCAGCCTTAAAGATTAACATGTTCCACAAGCTGTCACTTGGAAAACACTTTTAGAATACACATGTGCAAGGAGGATAAATACCTATCATTGACTACAAAATCAAATGGGAGGGTTGCAACATTTCACTGCTGATTCATTTACTTAATCATTTGCCCAGTAAAATGTCTGCAAATAATAAAAAAGTGCATCACAATTTCCCAGAGTCCAATGTTACGTCCTGCATTAACATATAAGGCACCACTTGACTCAGAGTTGATGCTGGCTGAGGACCGAGTGCGTGGGGTCACAGTGGTGCAGTCACAGCAGCTTCCCCTGCCACTGTTTGTATTTCCAGCCCCAGGCTTCTCTGGATGGAAATCACCCTCACACGTAGCTACGAGCATTCTTTATTTTTGTCCAACCAAATGCAATTAAATGTGTGTGTGTGTGTGTTTCCACTAAAAGAAGAGAGAAACTCTCAGTATTACTAAACTGGACAGCAGCTATAATAGTTAGTTGCATGAACTCTGTGATTTCTTCTGGAGGCGACATATATTGTAGGCCTATGGCCTCTAAAAATGTCAATCTGAATCTAAAAATGTCTCTACATTTGCAAACTGGTCATACAGCTGTCTTTTTTCCTTTCATAAAGGAGAGGGCGGCAACGGTATGACCAAAGACTGTGCATATTCACACACATAATCTTCAGTAATGAGATACAAAACTGATTCTGTTGTTGACTGACTCTTCATTCGTACAAACAATAAATGTTCTCATAAATTTCATCCTTTATTAGATATGAATATAGTATTCTGCACAGTAGAATTAAGTCCAGAGAAAGTTTCCAAAACAAACAGCAATAGCCTTTTATATCAACATATAAAATGTTCATAAATAATGTGTTGGCAATGAAATGCCTTCAACACCCAGCAGACACAGAGCAGACCCCTCTGCACTGTGATCTTGTATTAAAAATGACTGAGCCTTGAAGCTCTTACGTAGTTGTGTTCCAGCTGGCATTGAATCTTATTTAGACTTGTTAACATATGAAATACAAACTGAGTTCATGTTTAATTTATTCCCCACCCTGGCAGACACCCCTTCATCTCAGCACCGTGTGTTTTATGTCTGACGTTGTCATTTATCTCAGCATCTGCAGGTTGACTTAAATAACAAACTTTGAGATTATAGTATAGTTATACTGTATTATATATATATATATATATATATATATATATATATATATATATATATTATACTGTTTGGCCATGACACTCATAATATCTTCCAACAGCTTTCAGAGCAGCATTGGTAATAATACAAATGAAGAGTAAAAACCTGTTAAATGTAGTTGTATTATGTTGATGAGCATTGGTGCTAAAATCACACAGATACATATGAACTTGAAGGGAACCTGACAAAATGTTGATGACTCCTTTTATGGTCAAAATCACCAGGAATGTGTGGTAGAGGTAAGGGAGGGGTTGGGAGGTGCTGGGAGAATGTATTGATTTTGGGTAGTTTTTTAGTATTGAATGATGGATAAATCACTGCCATAAGTGAATTAATGGTCTAGTTGTTATTTCCTGACTGTAGGAGGAGCAACCAGCAATATGAATAGTTGGAGTTGGAGAATGGGGTATAACCTGGTTTCCTTTCATTCTTTTTTAATTTTCAATAGGAGAGTTTACATTTTTCCACAGGGTTTTTTTGGGGGGTGGGGGGTTTGGCCAAGCTGATCTGCACTGTAAACATGCTGCTCTAAAGGGGGAAAATAAAGAACCTGGATTAAAGGCCCCTTACTTTTGCCTTCACTGCTCGACCAACCTCACAGTTGCATAGAAATATTTTCAGGCCAGTACAAACCTGTGAGTGTGTCTGAGCTGTGACAGTAGAGGGTAGAGGAGAGAGGGTTTGATCCTGATAAGGCAGAAGAAACTATGCATTTGATTTTGGTGTATGCTGAACCTTGTGCTGCTGCAAACCTTGTATTAATTTGACTGCATTTAGTTCGGACTTGAGCCATTACAGAAATCTGGTCTGACCTGGTTTGTGACTAATAAAAGTGACTCATTCAGACATGAGACCGACATGTTGCTTGCTCCCAGCTGCATGTTGTTTGCTCTTCGCTCCTTGCTCCTTGCTCCAAGACCTCCCAGTGGCCAGAGATATGTCATGATATCATGACACCACTTCATACTCCACAAAAGGTCTGGGTCGTTATGTCGACTGGGCATCATGGCTACAACCAGTTAATAATATCACGCATGTGCATTATCCCTCAGGTCAAACTGCCAGGTCCTTCCAGACTCTGTGATTCTATCAGCAGTTGTCCTCAGCTCTTCCTGCCATTTCCCAGTCATTTGATCTTCATCTGCCTGCACACCTGCACCTCACCTTCCTACTATATGGCCTACTTCAGTATATGTATATACATCTGTTGAGACAATTTGCCTGCCTTTTTGGGAGGGTGTCTGCCCATGAAAACATTTATCTGTGGAATATCTCCTGCCTTCATAGGGGCTGTAATTCAGGAAACACTCCTCTGGGTTGTATCAGAGGGTAGGGACATGTTGATTTTTGGATGCCTTTACCTGCTGGCCTTGCCCCTCTGCTTTGCTGACCTGTTTGGACTGACTTCTAGCTGACTGCACACACAGTAAAACTCAAACTTCGGTGTATTTGGTCTATTTTCCAGTTTGATGTCCACTATACAATACTGTGTTATAAGAATAAATGAATAAGTACATGTATACAAATCTGTGCAGGCAGTACTGCAAGCTTTAGCAGTGGAGTCAGTATTTTGGAGTAGCTTGCCTGTGAACATCAGCATGAGCTCCTAATTTTCAGGTGTTTTTAATCAGCGATGCTGCTTTTTAAGTAGCCTCATATCTATATGGTACCAGAGAAGGGAAAGAAAGCATCAGGGGGTCTACAAAAATATAAAAATATTAGAAATGTTATCATTAGAATATTGGACACCTTTTTAAACTGCATCACTTTATACAAAATCCTCTGGGGATCATAAAAAAATCCAGACTCTCAGAACAATCTGACCAGTTGCTGGAGAGATATGTTTCTCTGGACCAAAGTGATGGAGAGACATCGTCATCCTCAGACTAAAAAAGGAGTATAGGAGTCTTGTACATGATGTATACACGTATAATTGAATATTTGAAAACATGCCAGTTGTTGAGTAATCACCAGCTCTGACTTAAACTGTCTCTTAATTCTCCTCAGAACCCAACAGTGCTGCTTCCTTTTAGTCACTTAAGTGTTTTCCCTGCTTGGCTTACACAGCCCTCTGTTGTGTGTGTGTGTGTGTGTGTGTGTGTGTGTGTGTGTGTGTGTGTAAGATCATGTGTGTGTGCACGTGTCTGTCTTGGCAGGCCAGTGGGTTTTCCATAAGGGGAACTCCCCCCTGCTCTCTGTTTCCCCCTCTCTCTTGTTTTAACTGTTCTCCCACCAAAATAACAGCCTCTCTGCACATTTTGATTACCAGATCAGAGAGAGTGTCAGTGACAGAGAAAGAAGGCAGGACTGGAAAAAACACCATGAAATCAATTACTTTTGTCCTACTAGCAAATGGGACTGAGGATCGCAATTTCATTTGGCCATGTAGCAATTTTAACTTCAGTTGGTGTGGAAAATATCAGTGGAAACTACTTAAACCCATACAGACACAAGAACAGCATGTGCTTTCAATGGGTATCATACATGATTTAAAATACATAATATGTATATGACAAATACTATGTTTAACCCTTCCTGACCTGATCAGTATACCAGTACAACAAAAAACATAAATATTATATAACAATTGCCTATTTTTGAGTGAAATTGATTAGCTATTTTTAGGTTAAACTATTAATTTATTTAACACAGACTGAGACAATTAATGATTACACAACATATTGTGATACAGAGTAAATCAGAAAAAGCAGTGAGAACACACAGCTTCTTCTCTAGTTGGGACAAACTAATGCAAAAATGTATCTGTATTAATAGAGAATGTTTCAGCTGTGAAAGTGATCCCATAAATTAGCCTGAAAATGATCCTGTATTGTTTTACTCCATTAACATACAGAGACAAAAGTATGAATAAGAGTGTCTGTGAAGTGTTGAATTACTGTAGTCTACTTAGTCCACACACACACACACACATACACACACACACACAGCCGAGGAACCCTTCCACTAGCTGTTTGTGGTCAAAAGACACAGACTAAAAACATTCCAATTTGTGTAGCTAACAGACAAAATTTACTATAAGCAGTATGTGACGGAGCACTCAGCTCCAGCATACAGCTTACTCAATATAAACTTAGACTCATGTCAGTACTTCAAAATATATCTTGCTCTCTGTGTTTGAAGTTACTTTCACTACACTGTAAGGGAGGAACAAACCAGCCATTGTTGTCTGACTTGTGGGAGCATAATGTCTAATGACATGGCTGTAGGTCCTATAGTCACAGCCCCTAACAGCTCCCCTGCAGAAAGGCCCTGCCAGCCTTTAGATACATTAACACTGACTGACACTGAGTTAGTTTTATATACATGCTGATCTTTGTATTTCATAATGGTTAACATCTGACATTCCTTGAGAAACAGCATCTGGATTTGTTAATGGGCTAATTGTGTGGGGTGAACCTGAATTCATATCGACATAGGTGAGAGGTGTAGACACAACAGTGTCCCCTAAACACCTTTATGATTCAGTTTTTACATCTTTTGGTATGGGGACTGATCACCAGGCTTTCTCTTCATGACAACATATTTTTACTTTAATTATACATTTATGACAACGTACATTTAATCTTGTCATATCATGAGAAGTATTACTGTTATTACACAGTCAACTTATCAGTTACGACACAACACTTTTCTTGTTATAACTACATACCAACTTATCTCACTGAACCAAAGAACTTTTCTCTCTTTGTTTATCTTGTCTTTTCTCTATACTCTAAGTTAATCAAACAAGGAAGATCCAGTCAAAAAAGATCCAGTCTAATGTAGTCTTTAGTTAACAAACATCCAGTCTGAGGAAAAACAAATAGGTGTGAAATGCCATAAGAGATCTAATATGCAAAGGTGGTAACTGTCTTACCTCTGATTGTGTGTTTGTTTGGACACAGGAAACATGGCAGCAGCAGCAGGTAGAGGAAATAAACCAGTGACAGGATGTTGTAGCGAAACAGACAAGCTGTAAAGACAGAAACAATCAAATCAACAGCAATTAATTACAGATACGTTCAGAGATTTCGGCATGTATGATGTGTTGGCTGAGAGGCTTTCCTTATATACGCATAATCTCATTGACTTGCCCTGGGCCCAGTGGGAGGAAAGTCATGATAGAGGGTGTGGAGGTAGTGACTGTACACTACAGTCTTGGTGCCAAGCTCATTTTGTGCAGTCTCCCACCTGCTAGATCAGGTCAACTGCTCAGTGCACTTCTGTTCCATAGTATTTTGGTTGTTTTATTTGGTGAAATCACACACATATAAACTTCCTTAAAATTACACATCCCCATTTATGTTCTCCTCATCTTTCCACTTTTATTTACGCTTTTCAACAAACTAACATGTCATGTAGACAGTGTCAAAAAGTGTCATTTATTATCCTTTCAGATATTCCTTCATATACAAGTAATTGATCCTCAGAATTAATTTCCTGTCTATCTGCAAATACATTCATAAAATAATCATCCTAGTTGTCTGTGAACTTATTTTACAGACTAAGTATCAATATATTTGCTACATTTCCTACAAACAGTATTTGCTGTTGCAGTTTAGTTATACAGATGCAACTGACTAATTTCGAGGAGGCAAGGATTGACTGACTTATGCAGAGTTCTCCTCCAAGAAGAGGAAGGTCCACAGCTGTCTTTCTCCTGCACACACAATACAGCAAGAGGGATTTTATGAGGTGCTGCTGGCTTGAAGGAATTAAGACGATCTGAAAACATTAAGACCTGGAAATAAAGAAAATGTGACGGCTTATTTCCTCCCGTTAAACACATACAGTGATAATTATTAGCTCACGTAGGGTTAAGGTCTAGATTAGTCTCAGCCTGCTGAGATCTCAGTTTGAGCATGGAGGTGAGAGGTTTACTACACAGGCTGCCGTGTGCTCCTTCATTCAACTTCAGCTTCAGTTTAGTGAAAGTTCACATCACACAAAGAGTCTCTGCACACCTTACAGGTTAAAATGTAATACTGGACACACAACCAGGAGACTTCATATGTAAAAATACATGCATCACGGTAGAATCAGTTGCCCAGTCTGTTAAATTAGGAGGAGGCACAGCATAGGGGGAAAAGTTAGGTTCTTATCATTTGCCTAAACTACGATCAGAATTTGTACAAAATAGTGCAGACATATCAATAGTCATCTGATGATTGTTTTAGTCATGTTTGTTATACATTATTTCCTTTAATTTACTGTATTAATCACATCATCATTTTATAGCTGTGGGTCTAATAGTGTGAACTCAAGTGAAAAGAAAAAAAAAAGAAAGAAGAACAACAAGTGTCCTTAACGCAGAGCAAGCCAGGAAGTGTTTACAGTAATACACCATTCTCCAAATATTTATAGTAGGTGATGCAGATGAATTTGGGGTGATAAAATACTGCGTGTGTGGTGTGAAACAGTTGTTTTATGTGTCCCAAAATAAACATCCTCAAGTATCACTGTTGTTTTATTATTGTATAGTCAAGTCCTATTCATGTCATTTATACAGTCTGGGACAGTTGCAGCAGTAAAATTACTAGATTGTTTGACATTACAGGGCCGGGAGTAACAATGTATGGTAAGCACTTTTAACATTTTAGAGATGGCCTTTAACAATGGTAATATTAAGCATCTCTTCAACATTTTTAATACAATGTGTAGGCCTCCTGGGTGTAGCTGCACAGCTATGTGTCCCTATGCTTATTTAACTAAAGTGACATGGATTTGTTGATATAATCAATAACAGTCAATGTTGATGGTGATGGTTGATGATGCAATAAAAGTAATACATAATAGTTTGCTGTGATATTCCTAAAGGATGATTCATGCTGATCTGGGTGATCTCCCTGACCTTCTGACTACTTTCACCAGCACTTTGGCCCACAGCAACATTTCAGGATTTTTTTGAGATTTTGTTTTTTTCCTGGATCCCACCTGATGTTAACATTATTTTCATTTGAACACAAAAAATATCCAAATCTAACACCACACAAAAAATCTATTGAACCCATTTATGTTCCTCAGAGGTTAAATTATTTCCATGCTGAATCTCTCCTCAGGACAAATGTTATATCTGTAGCTCAATTACTGCAAAAGCCAACACTGTAGGTTTGTGGGCATTGCAGGCTATAGCGGCTGTAGCAGGGCTGTAATCTTTTACTTTTACATTTGTTTCACTTATTCTATTGAATCATTCAGCTCAGGTTTTAAAAAAAAACCCCACATCAATTACAAGCTTGTTCTCTCTTCTTTTTAATCTCCCTCTCTCTCTGTCTTTCTCTGAATGGCTTTATAATAGAGCCATTATATGACTTGCACAATAACTGAGGCACAGACAAAGAATCAAACACATAAGCACTTTGTTATTTCCTCCAGTTGTTAAAGCATAAAACATATTGTCTTCCTGCCTGTCCGCAGGAATTCAAACCACAGGCAGGCTATAAACACCCTACCTGGCAGTCTTTTTAGTGTGGTCTACACCTCTTTAGCTTTGTCTCTCTTTTTTTTCACCAAAAACACAAAATGACAAAAGTTAAGGAAAAGGCATTTTTTGTTAAGTACTAAGAACAATAAAACGATCAGAAACATTCAGACACAAAAGACACAAAGGGGGTATTGTTGAATATCCACCTAACTGTCTTTTCATGAAGTCTTTTATCAAGGCCAAAGGTTGATTGGGAGTAATCTGTAAAACAACCCTGACTAAACAAACCCAGCCCTGAACTATAATTACTGCCTTGTGGTTGTATGCCTCCACCAACCAGTCAAGTTGCAGGAAATATGGTCACAATCTTCCCATCTGTTCCTCAGTTATGACAGTGAATAATGGCCAGAAAAGTGCTGTTGCAGAACATTATGATGTCACAGTGAAGTTGATCTTTTACCGTTTAGATATAAAATGTCATCACTTCATTATTCAATCATTTTATTCTTTTAGACATTTGTGTTAAAGCAAGTTTATTAATTTCTAAAAATTACAGAAATTTATTGCAAATAACATATCCACAGTTTGTAAGCCGGGCTTTCTGTTATAAATTTCTCCAAGCCCAAACTTGATGAAATGTCACTGGAGAATGGAATTGATCTTATCTGTAATTTCATTTTTTTTACTTGGCAAAGCTCTTCCTGAGCAGTTAAAGACATACAGCTATTTTTACATGCTGAGTAGGACTCTACATGACAAGTGAAATGATCTTCACATGTTCAGTGGAGTGCATCTTTAAGCCATACTCTATGAGGTGCAATCAAAAAGTCACAGGACTGTTCCTATTGCGAACATTGCGCGACAGGATAATGCACATGCAGCGGGTGAGAGCAATAACCTTTTTGAACTACTATTCCATCGCATGGTCAACATTGGGACCTGTGTTACCCATGCTTCTGTGACCATTTCCAAGTGCTCATTCAAAATTTCAGCATGGAGCAGAAGCAGCACTGTGTTGGAGTCCATGAGGATCTCAGACAACCGGCTCAGGATCAGCCAACATTCATGTCAACTATGAGAGTTGGGTCTACAGCTATGACCCAGAGACCAAACAGCAGTCTTCACAGTTGTAAGAGCCCCACCGTCTCCAAAACTGAAGAGGGCATGTCAGGTCAGGAGTACAGCAACACAATTATCATTCCCAACATGCCCTACTCACCGAATTTGGCTCCATGCAACTTCTTCCTCTTCCCCAAAATGAAATTCAAGCTGAGGGGTCGCTATTTTGTAGGAGATCCAATGTTAGTCACAAGTAGTGCTTTATGTGCTTACAAAACAGATCTTCTAGGGAGCATTCCACTGGGAGTGATCTATCACTGCACAAGGTGACAACTTTGGAGGAGTTTAATACAGTATTAAAGCAGTTTTCAATTACATCTTTAATTCAGCTTTAAAGAGAGGGTTAGGGTTAGGGACACTGTTCTTTTTTCTCCTTTTAAATAGCAATTTTCAATGCAACAGAAGTCAAATTTCATTCACCTAAACTCAACTGGGGTGGAAATAGAAGTCTCAGAGACAGATGTTTCTTAACCAGGACAAATAAAACCTGCATAGCAAACTGCATGTGGTGATACCGCTAGTGAGAGGAGAGAAAACAGGGCTTTGGAATTGTTGGGTCTCTCTTTGTAAATATTATGAGGAGTATGGTCTAGACCTACTCTATATGAAAAGTGTTGTTGTGATTTGGTGCTATATTAATTATTAAAAATTGACTTGTTGTCTCTTGTTGTTTGTTTTGTTTTTCAAGTTTATTTCTCAGTTCAAGTTCTCATTCTGGTGCTGCAGGCAGAGGCTTTATTAGTCATTAGATAATTCAGGGAAACCCTGTAAACTCCTATAAACCATTTCAGTTGTAACAGTGAACAGTGTTGGCCTTGAAGAGGAAGAAAGCATTTCCTGTCTTCCATATATGACTCATGTGGTTGGTAATCTGACATGGTGGTAAAATGCCAAGTCACGTTGGCTATTTATGCTGTGTGTGCGTATATGTTATAGCCTGTGAGCTCCTTCACGACCAGTCACAGTTAAGAAACTCACACAGCCCATTGTTCTCCAACAGGTGGGGAATGATTCACTATTCCAGACTATTCCAACAGATCGCTGTACAGTGACGTCATCCCTCCCTCAGAAATTACTAAATTTACTAAAACAAAGACAGAGTTCTGTCTCAAGTAATTCCCTGAAGATTTCAACCCTTTCTTTCTACCCAACAAAATGATTAGGAATTCTCTAAAGAACACAGATATTGTAAATGTAATGTATAATGCTGTTCAGTGCAGAGTCAGGCTGATATTGGATTTTGGAGGCAGATACACTTTCCAGCACATGACAGCACTTGAAAGCAGTGGTTTCCATCCTAATCACACATTGTGGTTTTAGTGTGGCCATGAGTGTTAAATGATTTTTATTTGAAAAAAGCAAATGTTTGAAAATCTTGTAAAAAAAATTAAAATAAAATAAAATTAAAATTGAAATGCAATAAATGCATCAATGTAGTTCTACTCATATCACACACTGATGCACACTGCCACTCAACTTATGTGGTTTCAACATTTTGGTACTGGCAGACCAAACAAAGACTTGGTGTATGATACAGGTTTTATATAACTTCAAAAATGCTTGGATCAGCCCTGATCATGCTGATGAACTTCAAATGATTGAAAGAGCAGCACAATATTGTCCTTCACTACAGTATCAGTCCCCACATACAGAACAAGCTGAGTCTTAAGGAGCTCCACCCTACTGCTCAGTTAATCATCAAACACACCCAAAATTATGTCTATGGACAGACATGATAACACTGTGCACAGCATCTATCTCTCTACAGCACTCTGCGCTCTGGCCTGTCATGTTTCCTCTGCATGTGTAATATTCAGGTGCTTAGTGTTTATTTTTGTTCAGAGTCTGATGCAACAGCTGTTAGGGTTTGGTTTGTTTCTTCACATTTCTCTTCACTGGCTCATTCTGGGAGGGAGATGTTGCAACTCAAATGCTCAAATCAGGAAGTGTTTGATTCAATCTCCTGAGCTCTCATCATGCTCTGAACAAACCTGAACATGACATTTTTCTGCAAATTTCAATGCACAATTACTCTTGGTTTCCAGATAAAAGCTAAATTACTAAAAGTAGCATCTGTAGACAACACATTTTAAGTTTTTTAAGGTCTCTGACCTTACCAACTTGCATGACTTGCTAGCCAGGCCAGAACAGTTTCAGAGCTCTTACAGCAATTTACAGCATAGCAACTGGGAGGTCAGGTTCAAATCCCAACCACTAAAGGACAAATACAACATGATTACAATTAGGTCTGTTACATCAGAGGGGCCCAACATGCAAACTGTTCAGGGACACCTCATATCTAGATGAAAATTACAGGCTGCACTCACCAAATCCCAGGAATATAATCATACTCAATGACAGAAACTGTCACCAATACAAACCCAAACAAAAGCATACATTAGTCTGATCATCTGATCATTAGTGCGACATAGAGCAGTGAGTCTTTGTTGCACAGATTGTAATACCTATGACATAAATGTGGCTCACTCTCCTCTGCTGATTTTCTTGGTGAGTTAGGCCTCTATCCCTCCCTGTTACACATGAAACAAGTTTCCTCTTAGTTCTAACACATGGACAGCAGAGTCATACAAAGTGATGCTGACATCACTGTCTGATGACGTGTTTGCCCCTATTTAGTTTCTAGGAAGAATAAACAGTTAGAGGAGAAATCTTGTCAGGACAGAAAACTGACAAAGGAATGTTGGCAGGGAGGATCAAAAATCCTTCTGTTCAATAGACTGCAGCTGAAAAGAAATGAAATGAATGATGTTCGCTCACCATTACAAACAACAATTGTGAATGGTCAGCAAATTCAGGCTGTTGGAGAAAACAAATATCTTGGGATTTTCAGTGACAACAAATTGAAGTGGAGGTGTCATGCTGACTTTAATGGGGTTTTTTTGTTGTTGTTTTTTAAGTCAATAATGGGTGTATTTCTTGCAAAAGCTGGGCTCCTTTGACTCTGACTCCTCTGTTTATTTATTGAGAGTCTCATGGCATTCTGCATCCTCTGTTAGCATGGTAATGCTAACGTTTCCCAGACTATTGCTGACAAAATAAAGTTTCCTATTTGAGCTTCAGGGCCGTACATCAGGCTGACGTCTTTGGGCCCACGGTGGCAACAGAACAAGGAATTCTTTTATCTCATCAGATACTGCTATATATAATACATAAGCATAAGCTGTGGCATTGTGGGGCACACACTCTTGCAAAAGCGAGTCTCTTGCATAAAACTCTTGTAGTCACTGCAGAACTATTAGTGATGCTGCACAACAGATGGTGTACAGTGAGGTCCAAAAGTCACAGACTTAACAATGAAATTAAACAGCCATTAAACAAATGGCTCAACACAGGAGGGCCAACTCTTCAGGTCAAGAGAGGACGTGTCCTTTGAGGACAACAATGTCCATATGTAAGATAGGGACATGTCACACCACCCACCTGATTCTACCACATCAACATGCTATTTAAAACCACGCACAAAAGCAGCAATATGCTGCCTTTGATTTGTTCAGTGTGAACAAGCAAAGGCAGCTAATAAGGCATCTTCTTAATGGCATTATAGCAAGAAAGAGACTTATGTTAAAGTAGGGAAACCATCCATCAGCAGAGGAGGAGCTATACACCACTTATCCCCCACATACAATGCTGTCTTTTTATCCCCTCCCAGGAGATTCAACAACTATGGTCTCATGTGGCTCCAACAACTATTAACAACTGTCGTTACAACAACTGATAAACCAAGTGAAATCAGTGGCACTGATAATAACACCACAGAGGTAAATACCTGGGTCTCCCCACCAATGAGTCAGAAGTGAAGAAGCCTCTTGGATGAGAGCTGACACGTCTTCAAGTATCTACAATCAAAAATCAATTCAACCCTTCTTGATAACCATGAACTGGACCGAGGATCTTCACAGACTTCAACTGCGATCATTTAGCTCTGTTACCTGCCATCTTCTGTGTGGCTTGGTTTAAATGAGAAAAATTGATTTTGTTGATGGAATGATAAATACATAATATCAGTGTATCAAGTAGTGACAGACGATGAAACTGGCTTTGGTTAAATCATATTTGCATATCAAGACATGGTCGATTCACAAGCTCTTTCATCAAATCACTTCATCAGTTAACACTTTTTGAGTTGATAGTCGGAGATTTTTCAGTTCAAAAGCATTTCTATTTAATCACTGATGTTTTTAAACCTGTTAGGTAGATTTCACTGAATACAGACATCAGGTCTGATCAGAGCCTGAGACTGTAACAGATGTCAACCGCACTCTTAGCAGACACCTTATCACAATATGTGTGTGTTACATTTAGTTACTGATTGATAGGAAGCCAAATTTTCCTTTAATACAATTAACACTCTCGCTCCCTCTCTCTCTTACCCACATTGGTAAGAATACACAGCTGGAACAATACTCCTCCCAAACAGTCGGCCAGCATCTGAACAAGATAACAGATCCAAGCAGGGGAGTATCTGACAGAGGAACTCAGCTTCATTCTGTCTATTCGTCCGTCCCATTCTTATGAATGTGATATCTCATTAAAAGCTTGAGAAAATCCCTTTAAATTTGGAACAGATGTTAACTTGGACTCATGGATGAACTCATTAGATTTTGTTCATCAGAGGTCAAAGGTCGAAGTCACTGTGACTGTACAAAACACGTGTTTGTCCATAACCCTAGAGTTCACATGCTAATTAACCGTATGAAAAGTATTGTGCAGTATTATCTAAATTATAACAGCTTGGAAATGCTTGCAATAGATAACGTAAATGTCAAGTAATAATTTCTGAAACATGATTAGTTTACTGTAATGTTTTAATCACATTTACTTATGGAAATAAACTTCCAGCAGCATCAGAAAAGTGAAGTAACTCAGACAGAGTTATTATTTAACATGACTCTGAAACCAGTCAGTCAGTGTGAGATAGCAGCATCTAAAGGATGACTTTTCAGGTTTAGGCAGTCTATTCTGTATATCAGTGGATTGATCTATAGACTGATCTATATGCTATACTCTATGATAACTACCTGAAAAACTGGGACAGAAATAAGGTTGTAAAGCCTCAAAATGAAAGCTTCACACAGTGATTACAGTCTATTGAGAAAAAAAGCAGAAATATTTCAAGGTTTCAGATTGTGCAGACTAAAATATGTTAAAACCACTCCATTATTGAATATGTTTTTTCCCTAATATATTGTTGGTCATATCAGCAGGACAATGTCTGTGCTCTCTAGATCTGTTACAAATAACTGTTGGAAATGAAAAAATATTACAATAATAACCACATGGTTAAGGTTAGGGAAAGATTGTGGTTAAAAGAAAGCAGTGTTGACTGCAGGTTGGAAATAAATGGTAATCTCTGTGTTAAAGTCTGAAATTTTGAACCACCTGTCCACTTTGTCCTTTGTTCCTGACAGACAAGAGTCATAATTACCAGAGCTGCAGGACAGCTTTGTCTTTTTTGCAGAAACATAACAGTAAATGCACCACAGGATGTCCCCTTCTGCCTACTATTGACGAAAGAGGCTTTTGTCAATTAGTAGTTTTGGTACCATCCAACAACATTATGGAAAATCAGTGAGTGCAGTCCAGCCCAACAAGCATGTAAAGATGTAACCAGGCATGCGTAGATCAAAGTCATGCTGTATTCAGGCTCATGGTGTGTGAATTTGTTCTGTACATTGGTACAGTCTAGTAACATTTACTGTTATTTTGTGACTAGCTGACAGAATCGTCTCTGCAGCTGCTAGTCAGAACTAAAAACTTTCATTCCACTGTCCTCACTGGAATGCTGTCATGTTGAGCATGAACAGCTACAGTATATTTAAGCTTTACAGAGACTGTGTGCGTGTGTGTGTGAGCAGGTTAGTGGTTGATGTGAAAGCCTCAGTTCCTCCTCTGTTCTCTCAGTCTGTAATCAGAGCAGAAGCAGTCACATCCTTCTCTCCCATTCTGTCTGACTGTGCGGTGATGTGTTTTATATTGTTCCAGGGTTATTCAACCGGAGATCATGCCTCCTCCTTCTTGTGGTTGTATTAGTATTTCTTAATGTTCATCATGGTCAAGCTATGTCTTAACTGTTTGGCAGTTGATATTTGAGCCTGCAACATCTGCTCCACAGTGCCACTGTTTGCAACTTCTGACACAAGTGAACATCAAGGACTGTAACAGGATCACAGTTAAAGGATAGATTCAGATGCATGTATGGATGTGCAATGAAAGAGCTATCAGCTGTGGTAATCATCCTTTCTCCCTTCCCAATACTGGCAGAGAAAAAATACCTCCTGTACGACTAGGGCTACAGGGATAAATCCATAATGTGCTTTAACAATATAATAAAACCATGGTGGGCAAAGGCAAACCCAAAAAAGTAATCAGTAAAATTCATTAATTATTCCAATGTACAGCATGGAGAGAACAAGAGTGGTGATGCAGTGGTTAGCACTCGTGGCTCAAGTAACAAAAGGTTCTGGGTCTAAACCCCAGTGGAGCTTGATGTTCTCCTGTACCTGTGTGTTCCTTCTAGCCTCCCATACCCAACACATGTGGTGTTAACTGGTGACTAAAACTGCCTGCAGGTGAAAGGGAGGTGAATGGTTTCGTTCATATGTGTCAGTTCTGAGATGGATCATTGCAGATCTGCATACAGTACCTCCTCTTGCCCAATGTCACTGGGATAGGGCCCCAGCCCCCGCAAACCTTTAACAACGGAGATAAGCACTTTAGATAATGAATGAACGAAGTGAGGCATTGTACTGAGTAAACTCTGAGTTCTACCCCTCCCAATTTTCCGCCTCCAGTTGAGGATGCCTGAGCGATGCTGTGTCTAGGCCACGCGCTTTGTGTGCTGGTGAACTTCATGCTCTGAAGGTTTCGCAGAAGGCCACCCAGTGCAATTTAAATTAGCCTCCAAACCTCTTAAATTTGGCCCTGAATCCTGCAGAGAAGATTAGTAAGGAAGAGATGGAAACTCTACACACTGTGAACTGGCCAAAATGTATCATTCTAAGCAATCCTCTTGTCCCTTCCTTTTATGATGATAACTTGAAAAAAAGTGCCCAGGCATTGAAATGAACCATGGCCAAGTAGAGTGTCAGAGGTCTCTATCATATCCAATATCTGCTAAAGGCAATTACTTTATAATGCAGCTAGTTCTCTGTGTATTTTATCTCACAGTTCATATCGACTGAAAAACCAATAGGGATTGCTGTGAATCATCACAACTGAGAGCGTGAAGCCATATGTGATGAAGCAAAGGTCCAACTCCAGCTGTCAGAAATGGAACATTTTCTCTCTCTCTCTCTCTCTCAGTGTGTGTGTGTGTGTGTGTGTTTGTGTCGTTACGGTGATACGCTGACCAGCTTTCCTGTTTTTGTGGAAAGAAACTGCAAAATGGTGATACTAATATTTTACACTCATCTCCTCTCTCTTATGCATGCACACGCACACACACACACACATGCATACACACATAGAGTCTAACTACACAGTGTGTTATGATGGTGCTGAAGGTAATTTATGGGTAGTTGATGTTAAAAACCTCATTGGTCCCTGTGTGCACACTGAGATAGCTGCAAGGTTCCCATATGGCCCTAGTGGCCGGCTTCCCACCAGCCTGACAGTGAAACAAACACACCCACACATGTCTGGGGTGGGGTAAAAGCTTGAAATAGTAAGTGGTCTCAGACTTTTGGACCCCACTGTACATGATGATTATAGGTTTCTTAGCCGCCTAGTGGCAGTGATCAGACAGAATCTGCAGCAGCTGCAAGAGCAACCTGAAAATTTGAAATGCCGGTAGGAAAACACTGCACCAGCTTTCAACTGTCACCAGTGTTGACCTAATATATGGATGTTCACAGGAACTGCTCGTGTTTGAATATTGCAAGGTGAAGGAGAACCAAAGGAATCAAAGGACAGATCAGAGGATTAATTCACACATCAGATACTCATCCCTCCTGCCACACGACACACACCACGCTAATGTGTCTGAGTGAGAGAGAGTATGCCATCCTGCTGTTGCTGCTGGCTAAGAACACCCTAATATACCCACCCTACTTGTTTAAAAGTGAACTCAGGATTTAGATAGCATGGATATGACATGACGCATGACATTAACATTTAGCATCTGTCCTACGTAGCTCCACCTTCTGATGCAGACGAGATTCAACATTGACCACTGGCCACACAGAGCAGTACAGCAATACACCTCCATCTCCAGTCCCTACCTTTTTGGTGGCCAGAGAATGATGAGATGGAAAAACAGCCTTCCAACGCTCCTCGATCTTGGAATAGGCTATGAAGGGGTCAGCAGCTGCTGAGCACCAGTGGCCATGCTAAACTCATGGAATGCCTCTCCAAACAATTACATCGGTAGCCTTTACATGTAACTGATACCCAAGATCCAAATTCTCTAGTCTGGCCAGGGTCCAGTAGGGGTCCTGTTGTAATTGCCCTAGGTCTTACATCTGCGACGGGCTATTCAATACTTGAGTAGGCCTGAGCAGACTCTATATGAGCCCTGACTACATGGGTATCAATTACTACAGGAGAAAACGGTTTTGTGGCAGATAGAGAGAGGAACTGTGAGTTGATTGGTACCGCTAGTTTCCATTCTACAGAGGATATAGATTGCCTAATTGTTAATTAACACTGCTGCCTATACCATCAGCCAAGTGAATATTCATAAAAGATATGCAGTCTCTGGTTTTAGAAAAGGTAACAGGCTAATAATGTCAAGCATTTTAGGTGATCCATCTTTTCAAGCTTTCCAGGTATCACTTACATGTCAGAGATATCTTTGTGACAGCTCAAACAGGACTCGAACTATTTCGCCGGTGTTGGGAAATCAAGCTAGCCGTCTGGATTGGAGTATAGTATATGATGCCATTCTTTACTGTGCTGATTGCCTAGCTCAGTAAGATAAATTTGATTTGATCTCAAGTAATGTACTAGTGTTTCTCAAACCAAAAGCCCATTGAAAATGATTTATGGGCAGATTTTGCTGATGCCATCATGTTGACCTTTATTTCATGGAAATCAACTTGTATCTTTCTGTTAGATGCTTCCTATCATATTTAATGACTGATAAATATTGTGGGTGGGCGCAGAACTCTCCAGCTTTGAAGGGCCATGCCAGAAAAGTTTTGAATACTCGTTCTGCAATATACTAAATAGGCTGAGAGAAACTCACACGCCTGCACCAGTGTGTTCACCTGTCCCTTCTGTGGAGGATAATTAACAACCCCCTGACTCCAGTTCCATGTTTTGAAATGACATCTATACTGAAAGTCACTTTGTATTGATATCCCATGAGTTAATGCTCCATTACAGACAGGCCAGCCAGGGACTTGGAGCAGATGTCCTATTTGAACTCCAAACGCAACGCCCTATGCTGGCCTCAAACATAAAGCATCATCTTTAACAAAAATGAGGAAGAAGGTTAGCATTGGAAAACCATCTAGCCTGCAAAGTCAAGAAAGGCTCTGTAGAGTTTGATGATCTTTAGGAAACACTGTGGCCAGAAGAGCCAGTTGATCTCCCCAGATGGTACGTAATAAAACCCCGAGCCTGCCACTGACGATCAGATCCTGCCCCCCACCTCCTCTGAACAGAGAGAGAACTCTAAATGATCTGCATCCTCCCTCCTCCCCTGGCACACTCCCACACACCCCACAGCTCATACAATACACTGAGTACTTCTACTGAGCCATGAAGTCTTATTAAACTGCTCTGGTGTGGAATCGCCTGACTCCAGCAGGCTTAGGCAAATACCTATATAAATAATACACACAATACAATCACAACAATTTTCTCAAAATATGCTTTTTTATTTTGATTTTGATCCGGTGGATCTAGGGCGACTTTCTTTGTCCTGATAAACAAACCATAGACTGGTACATCAATAATTCCCACTGACTGAAACTGATTGAGACTAGTCCCCATAAGTGTGTAAACTCTGGGGCTGCAACCAGGCTCTTGACTATATGGAGAGTATCGGCACTAAATAGCCCTATAAAGCTGTAGTAAATTTAACTAGGCCACATAGCCTTGTGTGCTGTGCTGTACAGTGAGGGTGCATATAGGACTAATGGGGACTGGACTTGACAGATACCCAGTCTTAAACTGATGTTGTCAATACCCAATACCATGCCAATCCAGAGCCTATTCATGTCAATGACCTATTGCAATAGGGCTGCAAGCAGAAGTAAATGCTTCCACCAGTGATTGGGGTGGTGGTGTGTTCTCTGATTTGTCACCCATCTATGAGTCTTTTGAAGCAAGACATGTGGTCACAACAAAGATATGTCTAGTAAATCCAAGGGTGATAACCATTCTGGTCTTAAAAACACTTGTTTGGAAGCAAAACCGTATGTGGCACAGTGTGTGTGAGAGTGTAGTATGCCATTTCTCACTTCCCATGCCAAATGTGCTTCCCTTTGGGACCATTTCTCATGAACACTGATCTTGCTGGACCTGCATTGTCCTTTCTAGACCAAAGCCTAAAAGCAAAGAGGAAAAATTTTATTCTGAGGTCCAAGTTAAGGCCAAAAGTGTGAATTAAAGGAATTGTCATAAGAATTAGGCGTAGCTCAATTAGCTAACCAATGAACAGAAGTCAATGCAATGTCCTATAAGGATCAAGCCAGTGTGTGTTTGTGTGTGTGGCAATATCTTGGCAACGTTATTGACATCTTTCACTTCCTTTGACTCAGTAGAAACTCATGTGAACTGTTGACAGAAACACTGCAAGTTCTAGCTGGTGACATCCTGTCAGGAGAAACACACACGCACACACCTACCTGTCTCTCTCTCACCACAGACACATATATAAAATATATTTTTGTAATAAAAAAAAAAACCATCACTTCAGTATGGTGGGATTGGGTCATACTGAAACAGATTTTTCACAAGTTGGTGTAGAGCTAGAGATAAACCCAGAGCCAAAACAGCTTTAACTGCCTGATTTTTAATGGAAACTACACTCTGTGTTTTGTGTGTGCGTCTGAATCAGACTGTGTGATTTAGGAGATTTAAGCCCTGTATCAGAGAGTGAGATTGGCGGGTAAGCCAGTTATCTACTGTGTTGTTCCAGTATAACAAAGCTGGCTTACTTGTACCCAGTGTAACCTTTTACTGTGCAACTCAGAGGATTGGGTAAAGGCAGCATGTGACCAATCAAATCACTAGAAAACAGAGTCATCATTTTTACATGATCCTCAAGCATTATTAAGTTATAGACCAGATATAACAAGCTTCTGTAGAACCATCTGTTCTCTTCAAGCATGGCCTCTAACATCTGGAAGAAGGATGACCTTGTTTAAATGGAATCATATTTACTGTTGCATGTAAAAGGCTAGTGCTGCACTGCCTTTTTAGAACAGTTGTTTTTTTCCCCACAGTCCAGTCGTTTCCCGTAGGCTTCCGGGTAAAAAAGGCGTCCACTGAGAAAAAGCAGACAGCCTAGATGAATATATGTGTTTAGCTCTTTTATTTTCCACATTTTACATCTCATGGTTTCATACGGCCACCCGGCTTGTGATGTCACCCACCACCACCACCACCACCACCTTGCTTTTTTTCCCTACAAGTCTACAGTGATCTTGTACATGGCCTCTCTGGAATCCAAATGATGGAAATCCATCACAGTGTTTAGCGTTACCAAGTTATTACTACTATTACAGTCCTGTGGTGATGATTTGAAGGATCCTGTTGATGTAACATGTTCATATGTGGCTTTTTGTAGGGATATGATCATTGCTTGCAAACAGGTTAAAATTTATCCCAACAACAAACCGTGGGGGACCAAAGCTGTGAAGTCCAGCACACAGAAAGAGAATTTTGTTTTTTAAAAGGGAGATGCCTCTGACCTACAAATAGCTAATAAGGAGCTAAAAAATAGAAATCGTAAAAGCAAAAAGGGATTATAAAACTAAACTAGAGAACAAGATAGCAGCTCAGCCTGGTCTAGCATGAAAACTTTAACAGGTCTCCAGAATTCAGAGAGCAGCAGTCAGGTCAGCTTGAATGGCTTCAACTCAGATACAGTCTGCTAATGCTTTTAATCGTTGTTCTAATTGTTTTGATACTTTTGATTTTAGTCATGGAATTCAGAAATGGAGTCACATACTTGTAGATAATCAGTACTTTGACATAAACCAAAGAGATGTGCATTAGGACTTGCTGTCAGTAAGAGAGAAGAAGAGTCATGGACCAGACTGTGGTTGGTCTGTGGTTCACTACTTAAATCCTGTGCAAAAGAACTGAGTCCTGTTTTTCACTACATTTTTAACAAGTCCCTACAGGCACAGCATGTACCTGAGGTCTGGAGGGATGCTGTGGTAGTCCCTGTTCCCAAATCCAGTTGCCTCAAAACCCTTAATGATTGTAGATCAGTGACTCTCACGTTGACAGTAATGAAAACATTTCAACAATTAATAAGGTCAGAAATCTTAAGGAGAGCTGAGCATGCACTCGATCCTATGCAGTTTGCTTATACTCCACATAGAGGAGTAGAGGATGCCACGTCACCTTGATTAATCATGTTAAACACAAAGAGGTGAACAGGTCCTATGCTAGACTTTTATTTGGTGATTTTTCTTTAAGAGGCTTCTAGAACACTTTGAACTGAGTAATAATTACTTACATTTGTAACCAACAGGACACAAAGAGTGAGAGTAAAAAGTTGCCTCATTTAAACTTTCAAAGGCATTAGGAGGAGGTTGATTAATTTAGTGAACAGCCACACTGATGGAGAGCTGAGGAAAACCACCACCACCGGTCTCTGCAGTGACAGTTTCACTCCACTTAGTTTTACAAACTTTCATCTGAGCCAACGGGAATTCACCGATAATCGGCTGTCACTTTTGAATGACCATCCATCTCTCCCCCCCCCATCCTCTTGTCCCGCCAACATTGCTCAGTCTGTGTGTGTGTGTGTGTGTGTGTGTGTATCCTCTTTGAGATAAGGGATCAAACTGTTTAGGTAAGACAGTAACACACTTGCTGCCACAATAACACACTTGTTAATTACTAGCACAAAGTTAGTTTATTATTAGTGTGACAGCATTATACTTTGTTTTCCTACATTAATTAACATCAGTAATATGACTGTAAAAACAGTGTGACATGTTTCTCGAGTCCTTCAAAGACAGTCAGGCCATTTGATCAACTAAACTGTCATTTCTACACATTCCAAATCAATAAGAAATTGTCCTCAAACACGAACATCTGTACAACTCCAAGACTGCTAGTATCTATTTTTCAGGTTGTGATGCTAACAGGATGCTAACTGTCACTGTGCTGCAGCGTTAGAGTGGGTGTGGTATCAGCGCCTGCAGCAGACACGCCCCCAGTGTCTCAGAGCAGAGAGAGCTCCTTATTTTGTCATGATTTTGAAACCTAATTTTATATATTTGCTGATTTCTTTTAACCATTTAAATTTAGCTGAGTGGTTAATAGCACATTTTTCTGTGGTGTGACTAACTCAGAATGCATAAGTATCACTTCCCACCCTTTGCACTCTGAGCTTCAGCTCCCTCCCTCTGGACGCAGGTTTCCAAGGTTACAACAAAACAATATACAAACAGTTTTGTTCCAGCAGCCATCACGCAGATGGATAAGTTATAGCAACATTGCACAGGTAATTTTATTTCTGTAATTTCATTTTCATTTATCATTCAATCAATACATTTTTAGTTATTGACTGATTTTATTTTAGCTAAAATCAATCAATTTGAACTAGTACTATGTTTAACTGTTTTTACTGACTCCTTGTTATTTTTGTTCAGTCTTAATGTTTTTAGTAAGGATTAGACCCCTGAGTACTTCAGTATATGTCACTGAGTTGCCTGGAAAATGAGTGTTGAGTGAGTTGAGTGTAACATGGATGATGTGTGTCAAATACCTGAGTTGTTGTTTTTAAATGTGTCTATGTATGAGGACTCATTGACTGAAAATAAAATCTACCTACAGGTACAAATAAAGTAAACTGAACCTGATTTCCACTTCCATGTGTCATGTCTGCTGGCTTGAGCTGTTAATGATGAATTAATGCATGCCTTGATATTGGAAGAGTCCCATACTAGTAAATGCTGAAAATATTAATATAAAACCAACTTTTTTCCCACATGGCTGCACAATATTGTTGTGGATGGCAAACTAGTCTGAAGCTGTGTTGTTCTGGTAGCCAACTGTGGCATTACAACAAAGTAATCTCTGCAAACTAGGAGGATCCTGCATCTCAAATAGGTACTTCAGTTAGTACACTGACATGTTGTACACATGGTAGTACACTGTGTACTGCTTTCCACTGTCCACCGGAAATTACAAACACATCACGTGACTGCTAGTGTCACCCACCAAAGTATCTGCCGGCTGCTTGGTTCACTTGACTTGAAAACAAACGTTTTACTTTCTTGTGTGTGCCCACTGTTTCACACAACATGCAAATTACACCACCATTGGCGCTGACGATGTGTCATCCTTCCTTCCATTTTCACTAGTTTGAAAATAATGTAGCCGGTAAGGGTAAGGGGAGGGCCCTTACCCTAAGTAGCCAAGTAGCAACCATTGATGGTGAGAAGTGTCCATCACCCCACACTCAACTTTTTGACCGTTTTCGGTCACCATCCTGGTACAAATACAGTGCAATGCATGTGTCTATACTTGCACTCAAAATATCAGAAAAAACTGAGATACAGCAAGTGTTTTCATGATAGACCACCATAATAATTTATACTATAGCTCAAACATAATACATGGTCAGTTATTGACCTCACTGACATGTCCTCAGCCTCTCCGCCATCTAATGAATGTGAAGCGGATTTCAGTGTGACTGCACCTTTAAGTCTGCATTCTGAAAAAAGCCTCATCCTGTTATTAACTTGACGAAGATTTTGATGTTCAACCTGAAACCACAAAAAAAGACTAAAGCATTCAAGGAAACAATGACAGGATGGTGGGTCAGTGTAGTGAGCAGTCCAGGAATTAACACTAAACAATACACAGAATGCGCAGAACAATGTACAGAATAGATCAGGCAGTGTGTGTTCTGTGAAGCAGACCCACACCTTAAAACACTTTCCCCTTCTATCAACACTGAGAGGACCCTCACATGAGGCTAACTTGTAAAACGTGCATCACGGTTCACATTCTCTTTAAACTACACTACATACAAAGTTATATCCACCGAACCTCACTGACATATCAGTCCGTTTAGGATATAGGATGACGGCCAACTTTGGAGCCATTGTTCATGATATAATTATCTATCATATTCCAGTTCCAAGTCAGTGATCACTAAGAGATTTCATGTGTTGTTTTCCGCAGCTTCACCCGCTCCCATTATCGCATTTCACAACAACGTTACACCTCGGGAGGCGACACCAACACCAACTCCAAACACGACTGAGATTTGAGTTTAAAAACACGAGCAGAACTGTGCTGCTACTGAGGACATGTGGAATCCACGATATCATCTGCACACACGCTGTCTCAGTAACCTGACACTAAAGAAATTCTGGAACATTGTTAAAGCTGATGCGAAGTTTTTTTTTTTTTTTTTTTTTTTTTTTTTACAGTTTTCCCTCCAGCTGTTTCAGCAGTTACCACCCAGCAAGTTACGAGTTTCAGAGCTCACGTCAACGTGGGGCTAGATGGAAGTTGGCAAATGTGAAACTTGACACATGTTCATCGTTACAGTTGTTTTTACGTTAAAACAAAGTGCAGGTTACCTGTTAAGAGCGTGGAGGGCAGCAGAAAGCAGTAGAAGAGCCAGACAATCACCTGAAGATCCATGTCAGAGCTGATCAATGCTCACTCCCCGGTGATCAATACCGATATATCAATAACTACTGCAGATCAGAGCTGAGACACTGGTGCGCTTACACAGACGGCTCCATCGGGGTTGATTGATAGAGGAATGAATAGGCCATTATTCCGATATGCGGTCATGATCCCCCATCAAAACAACAAAAACCTTCAGTGAAAAGTGCTCAGGTTCAGACAAAAGCTCCCGATTAGTCGACTGTGTTGATCTTCCCGGGTGTTCATGGCTCTCATATCGACTCGTTTCAGTGAAGCCAACTGTGAGGAAGAAAAGTTTTGTTGCATGTGTTCCTTCGGAGGGGCCCAGTCTGAAGTAACAGTGTTGTAGGTGGAAAATGTGATTCACAGGCAAGTCAGTCAGAAGGGCGTTCATAGAGGAGCTATTCTTTACTGAGCTGCTGCCGCCGCTTCTGCTGGTCACCTCCCTGCTGCAAATAGCTTATATGACTCTGACTCCCAGCACGCTTAACTGTGGCAGCAACGCTGCGTTATCACTGCTGTTTTATTCCAAAGTTTTGGTACAAGGCGTATGCTCAGTAAAGACATATATGGAAGAATGTCAAAATGACTCTTACTGGTTACTGCTGCTATTAGTGTGGCATAGGTTTGACATTTCTAAAATGACCACGTCAATCAATACTGACGCTGGAAAGTGGATCGTACTTGAAGCTACAATATATCTGCCCCACCTGACACCAAGATAGACGGCACTGTGTGTTTCAGTGGCGCCCCCTAGTGTACAAATAAACCCAGTAAAACATGGAGCCTCTGACGGTGTCAGTGTGAAGAGAAGCCCGGGTCAGGGGGTCCCTCTCTGACTTGTGATTCGTGGGGACATATTTACTTGTCGCTGGTTAAGGTTCCCTCTCAGACTGGATCGCTTTATTGTAAGGATTTTCAGAGACCCAAGGAGATGAGAGCAGGCTTTACTAAAAAGTGATTCCTAAACAATGGCCCTCACTTCTTTGTGGAAGAAAACTCAAGTCTTACATGAAAGAGTTGAGTAAAATTTAAATATGGAGACAAACCACTTATTTTATATCTTCAGTGCCCCAAAAGCCTTTAATAAGAACCAGCAGTGTGTATACAGTCGGCTGGTAAGTCACTCAGTGGTGAAGATGTTGACCTTAATCCTGTTACTCTATTGTTGGTGATCCAGTTAGGTAATGTGACTAAGATCAAAGTGCTGAATGTTGGGTGGGAAGTTTAAAATATATCAAAGTATTATAATCTGCTGTTAGTGTTCTTTCATTGTTTGTTTTGAAAGTAGAATCGAATATGTAAAATAACCCAATATTTTTCTTTTGCTTGTAAGAGACCAAGGGCCAGACAAGGACACAACCATAGAAACACTCAGTGCTGTAAAAACATCAGTTCAAAAAATGGCAAATAATGAAAATACCTGCAGCAGCTCTGTCTCTACGCCATTGATCATGAACTGTGAGGCAGGTGATGATTAATCATGTCCTTGCATTTTTTTCAGACATTCAGACTCAATCTAGAGTTGTAATACCAGGGCAGAATTCATTTCAAATTTCATGTTAAACTTCAACAAAATAAATATATGTGCACTCAATTTAGACATATTTTAAAATAAAATTAGATGCTATTTAAGATTTGAACTAAAATATAGGTGAATTAAAATGTAATAACAGCAACATATCAGCAACATTTGATTGCTCATTCTCAGCTGCAGAGGCTGATGAAGTGTAAAACTCTGTAATGTGCATTCAGGGCCCAGTCTGCTGCAGCTCATTCATGTGTTTATCTTCTCATCTTTCTGGAATGAGTGAACTCTCTCTTTCATGTCCCAGGATTGTTCAAATTGCAACAGATTAGATTACAAGGATTTAGGCACCAAATCACATGACAACCTGCTATGTTTACAGAGGGTATTAAACTGCTGTGACTCAGCCTTTTAGAGGACCTAATAAAGTCATTCTTATGCCTGATGTGAATGAGTTAAATCACTTTAAACAGCCTGCTGTCAGTATATAATGTTACCATATATAATACACAGTGTACATTATTCATGTATTATGCATGTATTAAATATACAGTTATTCTGTTTAACATCCATAGACTGTTTTAGAATATGACCCTGACTTTTTCTAATATACAGTCTATTACAGAATATTCCCATCTATACATCTGCAAATTCATCTGTTTTACTGGGATAATAAGAGAGGGAAACACATATTTCAGAAAATATAGCCGAAGAATCAATCAATCAAAGACATAATCGAGCCAACAACAGGTCAAATGTTTATTGGGACTTTTTGTAAAATAGCACAGTGACATTTAAATCGAAAACGTGTCTTTAAACACTGTTCCATTCATCAACATGTCCCAGTCTTTTATCATCCTATCACGTGACCAGGATGGGGCGTGGCTTTGTTTTCGCGCGAAAGTTCTTTTCTTCTTCCTGTGAAACGTGAACATTTCCGGAGGCCTATTGTTGACGGACGGTATTTATATCTTTACCTTGGTTTGCAGGAGAAGTATTGGTGCAGTTTTATCACTCTGCGGTTCTCGGGCCCACCCCAGGCAGCAACAACATGTCTCAGGCTCGAGTTACTGATTTCTTTTCCCAGAGAAAAAAAGGCATCGCCGGTCCGGTTAAACCAACCAAGCAGCGCAGCCGTGACTCTTGTGCCATCAGCACCAGTGATACCAGCACACGTTCAAGATCCGCTAAAAACAAAGGTAATTTCCTTTATTCGTCATCTGTCCACGAAGAGTTTGTCCGAGTTATCGACGAAGCTGCGGGACTAAACGATGGAGAATCTGCCGTCAGCCACACCGCAGAAGATTTCCACCCCAGTCCCCGGACACCAAAGCGGACCTCGGCCGACGCAGAGTTTGACCTCGGGGCAGCCGTGTTTTCAGCCACCGCCGACCACAGCACGGCTAAGAAGAGACGGCAAGTGAAGGCCGATAGAGACGCTAAAGCTAATGCCCCGGAGAAAACAACGAGGAGAACAGCCAGGAAGAAACTCGTCCTCCCTCAAGACGAACCAGAGGTAATGTTGTTCTGGTTCTGAGCTGCACAATTTCTGACACGCTCCTCCAATGAAATGTCTGCGCCTCGCCCAGATTAATGTTTAAAAGTTTGTATTCGAACAAAGATGGCAGCCACTTTATTTGCTTTTGATTGCCTGCGAAATTTTAACGAGAACGATTAAGAAGTGTAATTCCACACATTACGTGTATATGTAGCACATACACTAAATATTAACCGTGCTGGAGTGTAAGTATATGTAAGTGAACCCGTGGGTTTAATAACCAAAAGAACCTCTTTTGGCAGCATATGTGTTGCTGTGTGTTCACCTCAGTCAGCTCTATGAGTCCACAAAACACTGTCCCAGGAGCTGTGGACTGCCACTTTGTAATCCTTTTCAGCTTTATGCAAAAAGTCGTGATCATTGGTCTTCTGAGATCTTTTTGTTTTTTGTTTTGCAAGGCATGGTCCTCATCAGGATATATTTCTTGTGAACAGCAAATGTGTTGTGAGTTGAGTGTTTTCTTTAAGTTGCAATGAAAGTTTACAGAATGTAGGCATTCTTCAGGTTGACTATGTGCTTTGTGCTGTGTCAAAGTAGCTGTAACTTCTCCCAGTTTGGTTCATTGATTGGACTCCATTTAGCTTTTGTTGGGGTCATTAGCTTAGAGGTTGCATACCTTTTCCAGCCTACGCTGCAAACAATTGAATGATGTATTCAACTGTTTGAGGGTTATTGGTTAAAATAAGATTGTGTATGTTCATAAGTGTAGCTTAGATGAAAATCGGACTATCAAATTTATACATAAATAAAGATGTTTCTAAAGGGTCAATTACTTTTTCTTGCCACCGTGTACAGTTATGTTGCACATGTATAACACTCATGACAGTGGTGTCTGAATAAAATCTGTTTTGTTGCGTATGTCCAGGTTTCAGCCCAGCCCCTGCCCAGTGAAGAGACCCAACAGGCCCAAGCTGCAGCAGCTCCTGTGTCTGGACAGAATATTGAGAACCATGAAGAGGTCATCGACAAGAACACTGTAGAACGGGCCAGCAAGGTAACACAGTGTGTTTGGACTGATAGAAAACATGTTTCACGCTGTAGTGCAGTAGGCTAACTTGTGACAAGGCTCGTACAATTAAGTTAAAAGTCTAAAGAAGCATATGACGAAACCAATACTGTGTGGAGAAGGGAGAAAGCTACTGTTGTATTAACGCTGCTGATGTCATTACCAATGATGCTTTTGTGCACAGGCTGTTGATCATGGTACAGAGTGTGCCGTTCCCCAGAAAGCTTGCAGTGTAGCCTCATTCAGATGACTCTGCAAAGCTACAAGCTAGCTCTAGCATATGTTTGTGCCTTTGTGACTGAGAGATAGAAGTCTGATATGGCTGTGGAAACTCAATTCAAATGACATGTATAATGATATATGGTGTCTGGTCTGTATTTTTCAGATGGTTCACAAATCCCACGAAAAACTCCTAAGCTGTTAATGTGTCAACCCAAACACCACTATTCATGTGTTTTAATAGTTAATAGACAAAGTGAAGTAAAATATCAGACTTTGATACATACACAATACTTGTAAGTAGGATCCATTAATTCCTAGTTTAGCTCTGTACATGGGATTGGCTGACAACAAGAAAAACAGAGAATTCAGTTTCCACACTTAAAAAGTTCTGAATTAATCAGCATTCCAACCCTTCTTTCTGCCAGGCTCTGAGTAATGAGGACCTTGCAGCCCTCAAGTCTCGCCTTCAGAGGATCAAGAAGCATGCTGAGAAAATAACCAACATAGCTTCAGCTTCCACATCCTCCTCTGTCTCCTCTCCAGCTGGTCCAGCACCTATCAGTACGATCTCCCCTGTCCCCCAAAATGCCAAATCCCCTACCTCTGATGCTAATGCTCTTAAGCTCACTGTAGCACGAGCCAAAGAGCTTGCAGCTAAAGCTCAGAGGAGAAAAGAAGAGAGAGAGGCTGAGGAGAGCGAACAGAGTGAGACACAAACCCAGAGCAGGTGAGCATACACATACATATACTTACGCAGAGCCAAAATTTTCAACAATACCAATCTCTTCTTATTAACAGTACTTATTAACCTGATTATTAAGTCCAAATTGGAAGTCAGTGTTTTTTTCCTCTCTTACCCCCAGTACTGAGCAGCCAGCATACCAGCAGTACCACACTCTCGCCCAGGCAGTCCACCCAGGCCTCTCCCTGCCCTACCAGTATAAGGTGCTGGCTGAGATGTTTAGGAGTATGGACACTGTGGTTGCAATGCTGCACAACCGCTGTGAAACAGCCACCTTTGCCAAGGTCAAACAGGGAGTTCAGGACATGATGCACAAGTAGGTGGGAGGGTGGAGAAAGGGTCTTGTACTTTTCAGATTTGAATGGAATCATGAATCATGGAGGCCATGTGTGAGTCACAAGGAAATGGCATTCACATTTCAAATGGCTAATGTCATCCTGTTTGATATTTCTGCTACAGAAAATACTATTTATTGTAATAATTAGCACTATATTGTGGCCCTTCAGCATGCAGACCTTTCTTGGTCACATCCTGAACATTACCTGAGAGAGGGAGTCAAAATGTATCTGTATTGGATATATTGCCTTTTTTGGGAGCATTTATTTAGTGTGCAGGCTTTATGGCCTTCAGACTGTTTTTGCCTCTAGCCAATGCACCTTTAAATGTTCTGGGATATGAACAGTACCACATCACCATGCTACAGAATAACATTTTCCTACGTTTTCAAAGAAATCTTTTAAGCACGTTTTGATTGCTGAGATGGGGTTTAGACTCACCAACTCATTCACGGGGGCAATCCTAACAGATATTCATTCATTCATTGTGTGTATTTCATTATTTAGGAAAAGTTTGAGTTTTGGGAGAGATTAGAAAGTATGGCTGTGAGAAAACACATTGTTATGGCATTTTTAGAAGACTTTCTGTAGACCATGTTGGGGCCAAGGGGTTTCTTTCCCTTCAGTGGCTAGAACCTACAACACACACACTGTTCCTCATCTGTGGGCAGTAAAAACCGTTACCATATGTCTGTTTAAGCTACCTTTAGCACCTGCCTCTAATTCATCACCACACCTACACCTGGATTTGATGACATCCTGGAGGTTCAGACTCGCCGTCAGACCACAGAAGCTAAAGCCTCTTTTCTTTATCCCCCTGCAGGCGGTTTGAGGAGAGCCATGTGGGTCAAATAAAGACAGTTTTCCCTGAGGCCTACAAATTCAGACAGGAGAAAAACATCCCAACATTCAACAGCAGCATTAAGAAGGGCAGCTACCAGCTCACCGTGGAGCCCATCATTCTCTCTGGTTAGAACACACTTCACAGTCTTCATAGATACTTCTGTTCAAAATGTTATATGTTGACTTATTTCAGTATTTATTACATTTTCAATCAGTTTACCTTGAATCAACAAATAAATGGGAACTGTTTAAACTGTCTAATTGCAAGGCCCTTTATAGGAACTCATGATAATGTGTCCACTACCTTTTTGTGTTTGTGTTGTGCTCTCCAAGACCAGAATGAAGCACGTCCTGTCCTGTCAGCCTCTCACCTCCTAGAGAGAAGGCACATCTTCCATCTGAACCTGGTCTCCATTGTCAAACAGCACCACAAGGTCAGCCGCCGCTACAATGCTGCTTTCATTCAGTTTCATATTGTGAGCGTCACGACTAGACTTTAGCAGGAAACCGGGAGCAATTTTGAATGTGGCAGTCTCAAGACTTAAAGTAAACACTGTGTGTATGAGCTGAGGTTATTGTCCCTGTTGACACATGGGAAGAATGTTTTGTGTCTGGCTGAAAGGCTCTAACTATTTCTCATACCTCCACTCTGTCTGCAGGTCTTCCTGTCTTCATTGGTTCCTCCAGTGTCAGTTCCAGAGGACAAACTGACCCGATGGCACCCTCGCTTTAATGTGGACACTGTAGCAGCCATCAAAGCTAGCTCACTGCCTCAGCCTCCTCACAATGAGAAACTGGCCACAGCTCAGGAGGTGCTGGACAAGGCCCGCTCACTCATCACACCCAAGGTACTGTGTCAATAGTCACTTGGCCACTGTTCTGAAATTGGTGTCAAATTTCTCTTAATTTTTCAACATAACTTTGTTACTGCATTTAAGATGAATCAGTGGATAAAAAAGTGAAAAGTCATGCTTAATTTGGCATGTCCTATGTTTTATAACTATTAGGGTATTCACCTGGTTAATACCTGGAGGTTCAGGAGGTTTTAGAGAGGATGATTATGAATGTAATCTGGGTTTGGGAGCATACTGTAGTTACCTATAGTTCCCAGGTGATGTGTATTCAGCACTGTTGTGTTTATGTCAAATGGAATTGTTCTTCTGTCCTGTGTTCAGATGGAGAAGGCTCTGGTTTCTCTGGCTCTGAAGACAGAAGACAAAGCTTCAGAGAGTAAAGAGCTGACATCTCCTCAGAACCCACCAGTCCCCCAGGCATCAGCTCCATCAGCTGCTCCTGCAGCTCAGGTCCCAACTGCACTGAAAGGAGTGTCTCAGTCCCTACTGGAAAGGGTAGGTACAGGTGGAGGGTGTAGACTTAACTTTGTGGGTATTATTAGAATAGTTCTAAGCATTTGTTCCACCACAGATCCATGTTGTGATTTGTCCTACTGTTGTGTGATGATTCAGATTCGGGCAAAGGAGGCCCAGAAGCTCCAGGCAGCCATGACCCGAAACACCACCCAGGAGGAGCGCCTGCTGATGATGTCACGGCTTGGAGAGCTAGCAAGGATTCTGCGCAATGTTTTTGTTGCAGAGAAGAAACCGGCTTTAATTATGGAGGTGGTCTGTAACAGGATGGTGGCCAGCTACAGATCTGCTCTCAGCACAGGTTGGTTCGAACAGGAGATATAACAGCAGAGCTGGATGGGAATATTATGGCTTGTGGGAGTAGCTGAGAACCAAACTCCATACAGTGTTTTCTGTATAATATTGAACCAAGTAGACAAGAAGTAAAAGCAAACAGCATTTCATTATTATTTTGTGGTTGGAAACTTGTTGCTGTCCTCTAATAATATAATTCTGACAAGAACTGTTATCTGATTGGCTGTTCCTCTTCTCTAATGAACAGGTGAAATGGAGAAACATATCCGTCTGCTGGCAGAAGTGGCTGCTAATTGGCTGACTATCCATCCAATCAGGAAGGACTTTTACCTGAAGTTGAACAAGAACATGGAGCTCAGCATTGTTCTGGACAAACTGAGCAGAAGACTGAGAGAGGAGGAGAGTTTCTGAGACTTTACATTCGGACTGAAGTGACAGAATGACGATGAGTAATGTGGTAGTCTTTTACAGTGAACTGTTCACCATCCTCAGGTCCTTGCTCTGTGAGCTGCCAGCACATTAAAGATGAACTGCTTTTCAGTGCCATATGTTATAGTGAATTTCACTGGTTCATTGGCAGCAGACATTTCCAACACTGTGTGTTTTATGGTGTGCTCTGTGCTTCAGGTTGTCAGTGTAACGGCCACAGTCACAGGCTGATCTAGGCACAGCTTCAGGACACTGGAATGTCCCAATACCCCCTGGCACCACATTGGACTCACCAGTGTGTCAGTCCTGGTACTCCCTCCATCCTTATTAACAGGTCGTTTTAACCACACTGTTACAGTGACTGACGTGCTTTGTTTTTTTTTGTTTTTTTCTCCATCAAAGTGTAATATTTGTGCACACAGATCTGCTTCCAGTATTAGAAGGAATTTGTTTTCTACAGTGTAGAACTGATGAGTGTTTACATTTTTAAGTCACTGTTTGATAATAGAAATACAAGCATTTGTCTGAGTTTCACTGCCTCCAATGTTTTTCTCTGAATGCAATTTATTAAATAGAACACTCTTTAAAACAAAGTAGTTGCATTAATGATCTGAAATTGAAGGTAAACTATGTGCATCAAAATGACAGTTAAAGACAGGAGAGAAAGGAGGTGTCATGGGTGACAGTGAAGGAAAACCATCATTAGTGGCATCTTGTCATGCAGGAAGTTGTGGTTTGTTTTCCTACAGAGTGAGATTGGTCAGATTATTCCTCAGTCTTGTTAATTTATTCTTTCATCAGATATCTCGTCACCTAATCAAATGAGGAAATTATAGCACAGATCCTAAGCTCAGTTTCAAGTCATGGTTAGTATTAATGCTGTCTGTGCAAACTGTTGTCTGTCTTTTCTGGCCCTGTGGTGTGCACCACCAAGCTTGATCAGTGGGTTAGCAGCTCTCTAAGGCCCAATCCTAATGTCCTCACTCAGACTTTGAAGCACGTTCCTGCTAAGTCCATGAGAGTTTAGCATAGTCCCACTGTCAAAGTGCAAAGTGGTTGATATTTTATGGTTTATGGTTAACTGAAACTCAACTATTGAATGGCTTCCCATGTCATTTGAGCTGCTAGCCTCTCAGTCTTGGTGTTTTTTTTTTCTTTAAAAAAATTGTAATCTAAATGAACTACTAGCCACAGCTATAAATGTAGGAGAGAGAAGAGTACAATATTTTTCTCAGAAATGTAGCATAGATGTATAATTTACCATATACTGGCAATAAGTGAAGTCCAAGTAACTTAAAACCTAGACTATGCAACCTTTGCTGAACAGAGGCCACTATGGCTGCACATGACAATTATGGTAAATGCTGAATTGTAGCACAAGTAGTGATTGATAGAGCAAACTGACTCTGACTGAACTGATATCTGTTAAACAGCGATATCTACCTGAAGTTTGTTCACAGCCAACATTAGGTAATGGTAATACTGAAGTAAGGCTGTCAACAAAATCCCTGAACTGAGCAAAAATTTCAGGAAAAGTTGATATCAATTTGTTAGATTTGCCTGTAATGTATATAGTATACTGTCATAACAGCAGTAGTCTGAAATGTATAATTTCTCTTATCAGTTTATTGTATTTCCTTTATTAGATTAATATGTTTCTGGTTCAAAAACACAAACAGATTTAGCAGTAAGGACAAAAATCACAATGACATGCTGAAAACAGAAAACCTGCAGTAGTAAAGAGAGCAGTGGTCATAGGTAAACTGAAAACACTGGTTTTAAATAGAACCGTCCATCTAAATTACCACAGCAAAAAACAAACTGAGCTTTTGTTGTTATTTTATTTATTTACCATTAACTTGGATTTGGCTTTTCGCTGTATTGGAAGGCGTTACTACATTTTCTTTACACTGCCTGTATGTAATAAAATAGTTAAAGATAGTGGAATCATGTTGAGAGCTTCTCCTCACAGACGCAGCCATGTCTGGATACCTCGTATGTCCATCAAATATGCAATTTGTGCACAACTGTAAAGACATTCAATCCAAAAGCAGCAAAAAACATACATTTACATAAGATAATATTAATATATGTTGTTCATTAGCCAACTGTTGCCTCACGTGAATAGCACTGCATGGCTTAAGCCCTCACGTGACAGACACACATTCCCGTTCTTTAAATGGATACACCACCTTCCTACAGAAGTGTAAGCTTTTACATAAATAGATGAAGAAGAGAATGTGTTGTTTTTGTAGGATATCAAATACAATAAAACAAAAAAGTGTGGTCATTCAGTCTGCCACAAATAAAATGTTCTGCCTTTCTAACTGATGCCTGTCCAATCAATCCATCCATCCATCATACCTGCTTCTTCCTGTTTTGGCACACGGGGGTGTAGGAAGTGATCCCAGCACGCATTAGATGAAAGGAACAGAACATTCTAGACATTTTGAGATATTTTAAGACTCTTTAGGGAACTGTGGGACCTGAATTGTCTCTTTGTCATAAGTCTAAATTATACTGGGTAAGGCCCCCTGCAACCAGATCAGTAATGGTTTATGAAAGAATGAATGATTTTATAACTCAGTACTGGCTCAGCATTGGCTGAAATGTAAAACCGTGTGTTGGAAGTAAAAACAAGTGCAAGTGGACTGAGGAGGCTTCTTGTTTTCTTGGAGACATGACACCTGCACCTGCCGTTTGACTTGTTGTGGTCCTCAGTACTGAATTAGGGAGAAGACACTGTGTGGTTTCAGTTTGTCAGTACCATTCAGTTCTTTTAGCTCAATGACCACCATGCAGCCCAGAACCTCAGCCTGCTGCTTCTTCATCAGCTGACAGGCTGCATGCAATGTCCCTGCAACAAACACACATACACCTGAATGACACTTTAAAACTAGATAAAACACATGTGGAAAATGTGTGTGAATGCTGAGCGCTGAATGGATCGCTGAAGCAATGCTGGAAATGGCTGAAATAGTATAAAAGCATAAACAGCTGAAAAAGTTGAATAAGCAAAACAGTAAAAAGCTTAAAAAATGAAACCTTTTCATAGCAGAATGGTTACTACAGCAGAAAGTGCAGTGCAATGCTGGAAATGGCTGAAATCATTGTTGAAATGAAGAAGAAAAAGTTAAAAGTTGGAAGTCAAAAGCAGGTGATGTCATGAACCGTCACCATGAAACTATTCTGCTATGAAAATGTTTCACTTTTACTGCCAGGCCTTGCACTGTGGACTTCAGTGGCGAGATTGGTAACACGGATGCCTACCAACCCAAGGTCTCGTGTTCAAGCCCCGACCCAGATGAATATCAAAAACCCTCCAGAGAAAAGAAATAATAACAGAGAGCATTATGAACATTTTACGCTTTTTGCAATTGCGCTATTTATACTGCAATTTTACCACTACAATTGATCTTAGCACCACACAGTAGCCTGTGGTTTTCAGTGGCACAACCGGTAGAGCAGTTGCCTATCAATCCTGACAATAATATTAATAAAGATTTGAAGAGCAATGGTGTGACCGTAGGATTCATATTTTTTTGCCATAGCAGCCTCTGATCATCAAGAGGAGCCCTCACCTGCTCTATTCACTCCATATTATCTGGCTCTCTCTCTCTGTTCATAAAACACCCAAACCAGGCCAGTTTTTAAACTGCCATACTGTGGTCGGTATTCACTTTATCGACACAATAATAATAATAGAGATCATTATGAATATTTTACGCTTTTTGCAACCCCGCTATTTATACTGTTTTTTGCAATTTTGAAATTTCACTACCACTACAATTAATGTTAGCACGACACAGTACCCTGCGGTCTTCAGTGGCGTAACTGGTAGAGCAGTTGCCTATCAATCAAGAGGTTACCGGTTCAAGTCCAGCAGCAGATGGTTCATGACATCACCTGCTTTTGACTTCCAACTTTTAACTTTTTCCTCTTCATTTCAACAATGATTGCAGCCATTTCCAGCATTGCTTCAGCGATCCATTCAGCGCTCAGCATTCACACGCATTTTCCGCAGGAAATGCATTTTCTAGTTGTTATTATTTCTTTTCTGGGGAGGGTTTTTTGATACTTGTCTGCGTCGGGACTTGAACACGAGAGCTTGGGTTGGTAAGCACCCACGTTACCAATCTCGCCACTGAAGTCCACAGTGCAACGCCTGATAGTAAAAGTGATAGTGATAGTGAAAATTGTTGTAAATAGCAAAATAGCATAAAAGCATAAACAGTTGAACAAAGTTGAATAAGCAAAACAGTGAAAAGCTTAAAAAGTGAAACATTTTCATAGCAGAATAGTTTCTACGGCAGAAAGTGCAGTGAAATTTCAGTGTCTGAAGCAGGGATCGAACCGGGAACCTTGGGATTGGGAAAGCTCCCATAGGATCCCATTCATTTTTTAATTCATAAAAAAATTCATATAAAATCATACACGCATAGGATCAAAAAGTTGTATACAAGCAGGAATGTCCTGAATGAGCTGAACATTTTGATACCTGAATGGTTTTAACAGCACAAAGTATGTGGGACTAGTTAGGGGCCGAAAAACGTACGGAAGAATAAGAATAAAGATTTGAAGAACAATAGTGTGAATGCTCAGCATTTTCACACCGATTACATGTCTTTACACTGAATACAGCATATTTAAAAGTGCTTTGGAGACACTTGAATGAACCAGATGGTTTCTTACCTCCAGTAGCCAGAAGGTCATCAATGAGCAGAACCTTCTGACCTGGAGCCACTGCATCCTCCTGGATCTCTGCCTCTGCCTGAGGGAACAGAGGAAAGACTCTTAGAAAACACAACAGAACACAGACTGTGGTGAAGCATCATGCTGAGCTAATGCCTCTCAGCAGCAGAGACTAACACTGCTCAGGACTGATGTAACAATGAAAGGAGACAAATACAGAGAGACCCGTGAGAAAAATGTGCTCCCCAGTGTACATGACTGCGAAGATTCACACCCAGCACAATGACACTTTTACACAAAGACACAAAACAATGCAGGAGTGGTTTCAGTTACTGAAGTGTTCTGAATGATAAATGTTAGATCTGCCTGAAGTCGTCCTTTTTAAATTTACAACAGGTCAGTGAAGAGGAGCTGAAGCAACAATTATGTCAATATCCTGTAATTGTAGCTGGTCAGTGTATTGTATGTTCCAGGTGGAACAGTGAGGAAGCAGTCTGTAGCTCTAACTTAAGTCATCTGAAGCCGAGGACGCTGTAACAGCTGAGTTGCAGCAACAGCTGTGAAAATGATACTGTGATGGTGAAGCAGACACGAATGGCCCCACTGGTGTGAGAGCACGCACACCAGAGGAAGCTCCTCCAAAAGGAAAACACATACACACACATTCAATGTTAGGTGGCAGAGTTTAAAAGAGGAAAAAGGAACAGGTCACAACATTCAATCTGGTGTTGTCATACTTGCAAAGCCCTTGTGAAGGCTAGAGAATGTGATCGCTGTGACCCAGTCCCACACACTCTTCTGACTTGTCAGCCAGTTTCTCTCTGTGGCTCCAATAACAGAGCAGACAAGAACATTACTCTGGCATACCCTCCTTAAAATATGTTGGGAAGCAAGTGAGGAGCACTTTAACCTTTACAGACCAGAAATGGAAATCAGAATCACATTTCCAGTATATGCACTCAGCACACATGGGAGCGAAATGTCGTTATTATTACATTTTTAAACCCAGAGCAGCTCTGAAAGTGCTGATACAATTACATGAGCAATATAAGGCAGTTCATATAAAATGTTGTGCACTAAAATCTTTAAAAAGCAGGCATTCACACAGTGAAGTGCAGGTGTATGTATGTGAACATATATCAACATGGGGGGGGGGGGCGTAGGACGTTTTTGGCCTTTCTGACACACAGGTCTGTGTAAATGTCTGTTACTGAAGAGAGACACCTATGATCTTCTCTGCTGCTCTCACTATTCTCTGCATGGACTTGCAGTCAGCAGCTGTACTGTTCCCATACCAGACAGTGATGCAGTAAGTCAGGATGCTCTCTATTGTTCTTCTGTAGAATGCTGTCATGATGGAAGGACGGGAGTTCACTTTCCTCAGTCTCTGCAGGAAGTGAAGGCATTGCTGGGTTTGTTTTTTGGTGAAGGCTGTGGTGCGGCTGGTTCAGGTCATCAGCAATGTGCATCCCCAGAAACTTGGAGCTGCCAACTCTTTGAACAGCAGTCCTATTGATGATAAGATGGGCGTGCACCTTGTGACCTTTTCGGAAGTCAAACACCATCTCTTTGGTCTTGACCATGTTTAAAGTGAGGCTGCTGTTGCTTCACCTCGTCTCTGCAATGGATTTCATCACTGTTTGTGATGGGACCCACCACTGTCGTGTCATCTGCAAACGATGACGATGTGGTTGGAGCTGTACATGGTGGAGCAAGGTGAACAGGAGTGGGCTGAGCACACAGCACTGAGGGGAGCCAGTGCTCAATGTGATGGTTCTTGAGGTTTTACCTCCTATTTTGACTGACTGCAGCCTGCTAGTAAGAAAGTCCAATTTCCAATTATAGAGAATGGTAAATGGTAAATGGACTGTACTTATATAGCACTTTTCTAGTCTTTTCGACCACTCAAAGCGCTTCACACTACAGACCACATTCACCCCATTCACACACACATTCATACAGCACTTGTTCTATAGAAGAGTGCTTTCTAGTACAGACACACACACATTCGCACACCGATGTCACACATCAGAGGCAATTTGGGGTTCAGTATCTTGCCCAAGGATACTTCGGCATGCAGACTGGAGGAGCCAGGAATCGAACCACCTGCCTGGTGACGTGACAATGTAAAGTGATCATAACTGCACATCCAACAAATACAGAGTCAAGCATTGCTTTAAACTAAACCTTTGGCATGTGTTTGTGTTCTTTACCTTGCCATACTCCAAATCATATGCCACAGACACAGTGGTACCAGGCAGTTTGCCTTTCTTTCTGACCAGGACAAAGCCGACACCCAGCCGCTGGGCGAGCAGAGGCCCGAACAGGAAACCACGAGCATCTAAGCCTGCGTACACATAAACAAAAGGAAAAACGGTGGCACCAGCCAAATATGCATTAGAAAGACACATTAGGAGAGGAAATATTTAATTAGTCTAAATGATGAATAAACATGGAAAGTTATGATTGTCTTACACATTAAGCAGCCACTTCTTTTTATTTTTCCAACCTGTACTACTTCCCGTGTGAGCTGGGTGGAGCAGTAGGCATTGGTACATTGGTCATGTACCGAGCAAGAAGCAGGGACAATACCATCCCTGAGTTTCCTCTTAATTATTGTACAGCTGTGTTCAAAATAATAGCAGTCCAACATGACTAACCAGATCAATCACTGATGGCAAATAATTTACCAGTAGGTGTAGTAGAGTCAGAGAAACCAACAGACCCAACATTCATGATATGCATGCTCCTGAGTCTGTGTAATTGAATATTTAGTTGAAAGGGGCGTGTTCAAAATAATAGCAGTGTGGAGTTCAATCAGTGAGGTCATTCATTATGTGAAGAAACAGGTGTCATTCAGGTGGCCCTTATTTAAGGATGAAGCCAGCACATGTTGTACATGCAATTCTCTCTGAAAACCTGAGAAAGATGGGTCGTTCCAGACATTGTTCAGAAGAACAGCGTGCTTTAATTAAAACATTGATTGGAGAGGGGAAAACATATAAAGAAGTGCAGAGAATGATAGGCTGCTCAGCTAAAATGATCTCCAATGCTTTAAAATGGAAAGCAAAACCAGAGAGACGTGGAAGAAAACGTAAGACTACCATTCGAATGGATCGAACAATAGCCAGAGTGGCAAAGACTCAGCCAGTGATCAGCTCCAGGGAGATCAAAGACAGTCTGAAGTTACCTGTGAGTACTGTGACAATTAGAAGACACTTGTGTGAGGCTAATCTATCGACAAGAAGCCCCCGCAAAGTCCCACTGTTAAAAAAAAGACGTGCTGAAGAGGATACAATTTGCCAAAGAACATATCGACTGGCCTAAAGAGAAATGGAGAAACGTTTTGTGGTCTGATGAAAGTAAGATTGTTCTTTTTGGGTCCAAGGGACAGTTTGTCAGATGACCCCCAAACACTGAATTCAAGCCACAGTACACTCTGAAGACCATGAAGCATGGTGGTGCAAGCATCATGATATGGGGCTGTTTCTCTTACTATGGTGTCGGGCCTATTTATCGTATACCAGGGATCATGGATCAATTTGCTTATATCAAAATACTTGAAGAGGTCATGCTGCCTTATGCTGAAGAGGAAATGCCCTTGAAATGGGTGTTTCAACAAGACAATGACCCCAAACACACCAGTAAGCGAGCAGCATCTTGGTTCCAGACCAACAAAATTAAGGTTATGGAGTGGCCAGCCCAATCCCCGGACCTTAATCCAATAGAAAACTTGTGGGGTGACATCAAAAATGCTGTTTCTGAGGCAAAAAATTGTGGAAGGCTGTCAAATCATCCTGGGCTGGAATACCTGTTTACAGGTGCCAGAAGTTGGTCGTCTCCATGTGGCACAGATGTGAAGCAGTTCTCAAAAACAGTGGTTATGCAACTAAATATTAGTTTAGTGATTCACAGGAATGCTAAATCTTAACGTTTTTTTCAGTTTATTGAGTAAATATTTGAGTTTGTAATGAAAAATGCAGACACTACTAGCAGCCCAATATCATTTTTTCCTTCATTTTCTGTAAAGTAATTAAAATATTGATATATTTTTCTTCATGTTCTGATGTAAAATATAATGTGCAGTGTTCCCAATGAATGGAAATAAAAAATATAAGGATTTTGAGCTTTACTAACATTTTAAAAAACACTGCTATTATTTTGAACACAACTGTAAATAGCTGTATATATGTAAGAAATGAATAGTAAGATCAATCTGTTTCATTTGTTAACATAGTACCACTGTAGATTTGTCCAGTGGTCCTGATACCCTCACACTGCCTATCATGTAAAACTTAATAACTTCATTTTTTATTGTTTCAGAGGGATTTAATGCAAATGGTGTATTACTCCTTAAACCAAGAGAGTGGAAACAAGAGTAGGAAGGAAGACATTTGCAATGCAATGCAATCTCAATTCTACACCACAAGCAGAGGGGAAGAGACAACCATCTATTCACATCATCTCAAATGGTCTTCGCCGTTTCTAGTCCATTTAAAGCAACATTATATATCTTTTGCTGAGGAACAGTGGCTTCTGCAGCAATTCTGCAGGGCTCCAAGTCTGTGCAGTGAGGGGTACTGAAAGCAGCATACCCCTAGAAGCTAACAGCTCATGTCCAGAAAACAAAGCCTTCAATCCAATCACTTGACCAGAGCTCCCACTGCATAGCTTCACTTATTTGTCTGAAACATGGCCCAACACTCTATGTTCCTAAAGAGCCCTGGCTTCTGGAGCAGGAAGTGCTGTTGCTGTAACTAACACACCAACTTCCATTTGGATTTCTTGTTATTCTAAAAGGTTCCCTCGATGAATATCAAAGATGAACACGTTTTAATGACTTCTAAGTCTGTTTAACTGATGCAAGGGTGTGTTGAGGGCATGGAGTAGCAATGAGAGACTCCATTCTATGGCTAAAAAACATAATGATGCTTTAAATAGTTTTTTTTTTTTTTCAAGGCAATATTTATACCCACATGTCTCACTCCATTTGATTTTCAGATGAAAGAGAACCTGACTAGCTGGATCCTACTAAAAGAATCAACTGTATATAATACAGGCACTAGTGATGATGCAGGGTTACTGAGAGTTAACAGTATATCAGACATATTGCATTCAAAGTTGTGTCCATCTAGGTGCAATCCTTGAATATGTAAATCCATCCATCTAAAAGGTTGTATTGCCACAGTGAACAGTAAAGGACTTGCAGGGAAGCTCTGCCTCACACCATGAGAGACTTTTTCTGCATTTAATGATACAGTGGTTACTGAGTGAGTAAGTACATTATCCCCCAGCATAATTTGAAAAAGCCTGCACATACTGTTAAAAACAAGCCAGCCCGGTATGAACCCAACTTGGCATATATATATAAATAATCAACAGCACTACCTTCTCAAGGTGGCTTGATGAATACTTTTTAAAGGTACTGTTACTACTCTCTTTACAGTGCTCCTCTAAGGCTCATCAAGTGAAGAATACTGGTTTAGATTAAAAGGGACTTTGCTTAGTTTTCTTACCTACGATCAAATCAACTTGCTTGTGATTCTTCCTCACATGTTCTTCAAACAGGTCGATCACTGCTGTTAGAGCAGCTGGGTCTTTCAGGATGGGACAGATATCTCTGCAGGATGCACGCACATTACATCAGCATCCAGTCATTTCAAATGGATATCAATATACAAAACATTCATATTGTAAGAGCACATTTCTAGAGAAGTGAGTTGCTTATGAACCTGCCTCATGCACTTCATTTCAAAATTATTCTAGAGGAGGCAGGTAACATTTACATATACAGTGCATTCAGAAAGTATTCAGACCCCTTCAACTTTTTTGGATTTTGTTAAATTGCAGCATTATGTTATTAAAAAAAAAAAAACATAATCACAAAGCAAAAAAATAAATAAATAAATACATTTTTTACACATTTACTAAAAAGGTAAAACTGAAATATCACATTGACATAAGTATTCAGACCCTTTGTTATGATGCTTGAAATTTAGCTCAGGTTCCTCACATTTCTCTGAATCATCTTTGGGATGTTTACACCTACACCTTGACTGAAGTCCACCTGTGGTAAATTCAATTAACTTCAACTGACAGGCACACACCTGTCTATATAGGGTCTCACGACTGTCGATGCATATCAAAGCAAAAACCAAGCCATGAGGTCGGGGGAACTGTATGCAGAGCTCAGAGACAGGATTGTATTGAGGCACAGATCTGGGGAAGGTTACAAAACATTTTCTGATGCCCTGAAGGTCGCAGAGAAGAGCACAGTGGCCTCTATAAATCTTACATTGAAGAAGCCTGGAACAAACAGGACTCTTCCTAGAGCTGGCTGTCTGTCCAAACTGAGCAATCGTGGTAGTTTGGTAAGTGAGATGAACAAGAACCAGTCTCCAGCTCCAGAGTTCTTGTGTGGAGATGGGAGAAACTTACAAAAGGACATCCATCACTGCAACACTCCACCGATCTGGGCGTTATAGCAGAGCAGCCAGACTGAAGCCTCTCCTCAGTGAAAGTTTGCAAAAAAAGCACCTAAAGGACTCTCAGACTGAGAACCTAGATTCTGTGGTCTGATGAAACAAAGCTTGAACTGAATTCTAAGCTTAGAATTGGTTGTCCCTTTGGGAAATTCTCCCATCTCCACATCTGGAACTCAGCCAGAGTGACAATCAGGTTCTTGGTCACCTCTCTTACCAGGGCTGTCTCCCCTGACTGCTCAGTTTGGCAGGGTGGACAGTTCTAGGAAAATTCGAGTCAACTCAAAATAGTTCCCATTTTCAAGAAGTTGAGACTCCACAGTGTTTACAGAGCATGTTTTCACAAAGTAACCAGCAACACATACGCTATGATGAAAGATGATAACAGAACATCTGAACCACCACCAAAATATGATGTGGAACATAGGACCCTACCCTGTCCTTGGCTTCCCATGTGAAGAAGCCTATGTGACACTGCAACAACAAACCAGCCTTTATTTCCCTGAGGAAGGTGGAGGTAGTAGTTCACTTCCTCTGCTGAGCTAATCCCATCTCACCTCACGAGGAGTTCTGTCTAACTGAAGAAAGACCTGTATCCGCCCCGAAGGTCGAGGCTCGCTCTGTCACCTCCTGTGTGCAAAGGTCGCCACCCACATGTCGACCTCCTCGCGCTCAGCTGCACAGGTGGAGCAGAAGGACCACGTGGGACCTTTTAGCGCAGATGAAACCTACAGGGTTTTGGCACGGGGTTTAAATGGCAGTGATCAGAACCTCACCTGAACAAGATGCCTTTCTTCGGAAAGTCTGGAAAAGTTCGGATGTGTGTGTGAACCAGCTGGAGTTTAGATTCTGTATCTGCTGCCATGCTTCTTCTTCTTCTTCGTCTGGAGCTCCCGGCAGGTTAGATGGCTTGCGGAACATTGCTGCCTCTCACAGGTTGGACTCAGATTGCAGTTCAGGGTGACTGTTTCCCAAAGTGTAATCCTGTTGTAGCGCTGAATTCCAGAACTGCTTTCCCAACCCACAGTAACAACAGCTTGTTGATTCTCAGTGGGATTCAGCAGGGATTCAGGGATTCTTCATTGCGACAGTCTTTATGGTCAGGTGTGATACTGCAGTATGTCTCCCAGGTATATGGATTCCATGAGTGTTTCACAATCTGTTGCATGTTGCACCCCCCACACATCCCGTCTCCATGCTTGCCCATCTTTTCCAACTCCAGTATCAGCCCACAGCACCCTGGTCTCAGTCTCGTCATAACTACAGTCCTCTCTCACTCCCTAAATAACATTGTTCTTTCCTTACTCTGCTTCATTTCCCACTCAGCCACACAGCTGTTATGTTTCTTTTGATGAGAAATTTGTGTTCTTGTGTTCCAGTGAGCACCCTAACATCTATGACCCTCCTCAGTGCCTTTTTAACTGCTCTGTCAGATACCTCATTCCCTTCTACCCCCAGACTGACACCCACACAAACACCTAAACACCTAAAGAATGGATGTTTTCAATTTATACATAGGGAACACTGTACCACCTATTACTAACAATAAACAGATATTGTTAAAAATAAAAACAAAATCATAGCAAACAGGATTGAAATATTGAAATAATGTAATAAGATGAAAAGACAGTTGAGAAAATTGATGAGCCATTCAAATAATAATTGAGTGAGTAAATCATGTTCAGACATACATATACTGAGCTTCCTGGATGGAGTTCAAAGAGAAGAAGTTTATTTATGGATAATCCAACTCACAAATACTCATCATGTGCACGTTTTTACTGCACATGATGGATCAAAAGACCAAGCTACAGACAGTACAGGCTCTGCAGTTACAGTTCCAAGTCACACCATTTTTATGGACCTAGAATGATTTGAAGAATGCAGACCAAACAAAGTCTTTATGTGCAATGAGTCCTAAGTGAGGTGTTCCCAGTACTTGTCAGAATTTGTTATTCAAAATAAAATGATGTCAAGAGCATTAGAACAGGACACCAAGGTCGTAGTTTTATGGGTCAGAGGAAAAGAAACGAAACACTTAGGAAAGGAAATACATACATCTGTATCACACTATCCAAACCAGAGGGAAAGGGCATCATATGGAAAAATGTCAAAAAGCGAATGGCAACAGCACTGGGATCAGGAGACGAGACACGACAAGACATTTGCATTTAATTCAAAACAAAATAAGCAGTGTAAGATACAGGGGAGGACACAGCAACCTGTGAGACTCACTTCAAATGACAGGGTACCAGAAACTGTATCACCAACTGCAATAGATGTAGCCTACTTCAGACAGGGAGGATGGAGGAGAGATGACAGGAAGAGAATTAAATTACATGCTGGAGTGGGTGTACAGTAAACAGGGCAGAAAATGTCAAAAGTTTAGTCGGGGCAATGTACGCTGTCAGAAGATGGCAGTAACGTCAGCTGCCGTTAAAAATCACTGAAGAAGAAGCTGTTGTTTAGTACCTTGTCCTCTCAGACTCATAGAGTCTGTGACCGTCTATGACCACTCATGTACATTAGGTGGCGGTATTCACCTGTCATGTTGTTTAACGTTAGTCGAAGAAGAAGTTTTGTTTTTCCTGTTTGATACGACATGTTACAGAACATCTCGAAGTCAGTGTGTGTTCTGCGAGATGTCGGTAGCTCCTGGTGGTGTGACCTTATTGTCGAGGTGTGTTCGGCTCCTGCCTGCTCACTGTGCTGTGGCCCCTTCGTCTGTTAGAGCTGGCTGTAACAGAGGCGTAAGGCTCGGTGCTGGGAGCGTCAGCGTGTTCCAGAGCAGAGCACGCAGCGGCACGCAGCACAGAACCCCAGGTCAGTGGAGCGGAGACACAGTGGACACGGTTGTAACGTCAGTTAGTGGTTTGTTCTGTGGTTTCAGAAAAACGGGCTGTAAAAAACCTCTTATATTATTGTACTGGCCGTATGTAAAGTGTGTGGGTTTTGTTGTTTTTTTTTTTTTTGGGGGGGGGGGGGGGGGGGGGGGGGGTAGTTAATTGGTTAATCTATCTATCCATCCATCCATTTTCTGCTGCTATACATCTGGTAAGCACAGGCCAGTATTGCCAGCTAATTTACAACCCAACAAAACTGAGAACACGTGTGGTCAAATTTAAAATGTTAAATACATTTCCTGTCCACTCAACGCGGTTTCATTTGTCTTTAGCCAAAGACCACTCTTGGCATAGGTGATACCGGTCTCGCACAAATATGTGGAGAAATATTCTGCCATTCTTCAGATGATCCTTTTCAGCTGCTCTTTGCTGGAGGGGTTTGGCTGCTCTACCTTCTGCTTTAAAAACTCCGAAGGTGTTCCATTGGATCTAAGTCAGGGGATGTACTTTTCATAAAGTGTATTGGAACTTGCATTCTGTAAAAAGTCGTAGGGGAGATCAGAACTACAGATGGTCAGACGATCAGTCAAAGTCAAAAGAACGTACCCATTTGTTAAGGACTATTATTGGTAATATGGCTCTTCTTCCAGCTGTTCTTGGCTGGCCCTCACACTCTTTGGTGTTTTATTCTACTCACCTCGTTGGTTTAACCTTTGTGGGTTTTTCTCAGTTCATTATTTATGTGGCCTCTCCCAAAAAGATTGTCAGAATTCTTCATTAAAGCTAAAATGCTCCTCAGATGTTCGCTTCTACTCATCCAGTTTTCCTCCTCTGCTTTGACTAACCGATCTATATGCATTGCAGTCTGTAAGTACTGTGTTTGTCATTGTGTTGTCTCTGCACTAAATCAAACTGAACGTGGAAGGACAGTGGCTATGATGTTTAAGTGTGGAGTGTTCAGGGTTCTCTGTATCCACGCTGGATAAAGAAAAAGCAGAACTTGTACATGATGCATCATGATGTAGATGTGAATTCCTCTCATATTAGAGCACTTTGACCTCATAGCCACTGTTTCATTTCCAACCCACTGTCCTGGAATGCAGAACCAGAACAACTCTACCAACCTACTTACACACTGCACTGTACCTGCTGTGCATTTTAACTTCTTTCTGTCCCTCTGACCTTGCTGTAGCCTGCTGACCTGAAAGAGGCCAGCACTGGGAGTTTTTGGAAGTGAAGTCTAGTCTCACTATGTTGTCTTCCTTCCAAGGGAAGCTTGTGCGGAATGGAGAAGATAAAAAAGCAGTGGTGAGTCTCCACCATATGATCTGCAGTCTGAGATTTCATCTTCCCTGCGTTCCTTCCTCACAGTACAGTTCATATCCCAAGATGATCTACACTTATTATGTTGGCTGTGGTTTTGTTTTCCATTACTGATTAATTAGAGTGATTTTACAGTGAAGCACTACTCATCACATAGTAAAAGCTCATACCTGGTATCATAGTGTCATTTTTCTTCAGCATTTCTGTGGACAGGCCCGTTAACATCTGTCTCTCTGGCACTGTTTTCAGGTCTGTATTGAGGGAAACATTGCTAGTGGGAAGACGACGTGTCTGGAGTATTTCAGCAAAACTAGCAATATAGAGGTAAAACAAAGCAAAGTCCTTTTACAACAGGTAGAAGTGCTTAATGCAGATTTGTATGCTTGTACTTGTAACCAGGAAGTACTACTCTAGTTGTTACTCAAATTGGCTTGCGTTATAAGATAGGTACCACTTTACATAAGGGACCACGTTAGGCAAATCATAGGTGTTCATCATCGCATTTTCCTCTCTCCTCTCTTGTTTGTTCCAGGTCCTCACAGAACCAGTCTCTAAATGGAGGAATGTCCGTGGACACAACCCTCTGGTATTGTGCATGACTGTGTTGTTGCCACTGTGTGATCATATTGACCTGATATCAGACTATTCTCAGCTCAGGACCTAGAAGTATTTGCAGGGTAGGCTGAGAGCATTAAATAAAATAGTACTCTAGACCATGTATTAATGAAACAAAACAAAGATGTATGGACTCTGGAGGTCACTTGGCCAAGCGCTTATTTTCAGAACTCTGCCTAGTTGATTTGGCTATGACCCAGTAACCTCAGAAAGGTCACCAAATAAGGAGGTTTGTCCTTTGGGGGACCGTGTGGATTACCCAGATCAAACTTTCGTGGAAATGTGTCCAGTGGTGATTCTCTGCATGTCTGGCCTGTCAGCTGTTTGTTTTGATCCCTGCAGGTTCTGATGTACCGTGGATCCCTTGAGCTGGGGCATCACATCTACAGACCTGTTCAGCGCACATGCTGGAGAGACACTTGTTGCATCCAGGTAAGTGTACTGTTAGCTAGAAACACACCTACTTTTATTGTATGCTAGTTAATATAGGCTGTATCAACTCTGCAGTGCTGACAAGGCTTGGTAGCTGTAGACTGAGACCTGCACAGAAATCTGCTGTATGTAAAGTTTGTTTCGCTTCAGGCGGCTCCCGTCAGGATGATGGAGAGGTCCATCTTCAGTGCCAAGTATATCTTTGTGAGAACTCTTCAGAAGGTACTGTTACCTGGAAACCCTGTGCCTGGATCAGACCAAAGAGACTAGATAAATAAATGCAAAGCACACAGTGTCAGCAAATGTTTATGTTACTTTGATGTATTCTGTTGCATGTCTCCATTTACTCAAGGAAACAACACAGTGAGTGTAGACATACAGAAATGGATTACTACATTTATATCACAGTATAGATATTTCTCACAACATGTTCAGCCTCAGTGGTGAAGCTGTTTATAGATAAAAAACAATCAGTTGAAATGGGTGAATTTATGAATATACAAGTCAAAGTACTTCTTATAACAATGATGCACAGTGGAACAGTGTGGTTGATCCATATTAGCATAACACATGATGTTGCACCAGCCAACTATGACCAAATGTATTTTTCTAGCGGGCAAAATGCCAGAGGTGGATTTTTTTATGCTGTTCTCAGTGAGTGGTTTGATTGACTACAGCTAACATTTCCATTCCTGTTGATCTGATTGGTGAGAAACACACAAAGCAGAAACACAAACACACATTTAATTAAGATTATGAAAGATCAGAATTTTTATTTTATTTAATAGAAATATTAATTAATCATATGAAATGACTGAATGATGATCATTATGTTGCATTATCTAGCTCCCTGAATGGTCCTGTTTCCAGAGTTGGGGAATCTGTTCTTCCATCTTCTGTAGTTCATGTGCTTTTCAAGTCAGAATGGAAACAACTTGCTATAAATGCTACACAAATGTGTTGTATTTCATTGCTCAGAGCATTTAAAACACATTGATAGCTGTTTGATGCCGGAAACCACTAAAATACTGCTTTACCTGGCTTATCAGGGTTGCTACTATAAATAACTTCTCTAAATAATCTAGGTCACAGCAACTAATGGGTATAACCTAATACCACATTACATATTAAATGTTAGCAAAAAATGTTAGCAGAAAGCTGCATCCATCAGGGCTATTCTGTCTTCATGTGTTCATATACAAGTCTGTATGTTATAATAATAACATGTTACCCATTTTACATCAGATATCAATTTTCTCATATAGTGTGTACAAATGTTTGTGCAGGACCTACTGAAGCACTGTATATGCAGAAGCTGAGCCGCTATACAATCCATCTTTGAATATATTCCGTGACATGTTCAACAGCCTTAGCCTGCAAACCTAAGCAGCTAATCATCATCCTCAGAAATAGCATACTGGATCAAGCTACATTTATCCCCATCAACAGAAAACCAGGTATCCCACCATTCAGATATCAAAGTGTGATAAACTCTCATGACATTGTTTTGACAGTCATCAGAAGTTGCAACAGCTTGGGTGATATTAGGTTCTGACTTTTTCCAGTGCCTTGAGATGACTGTTGTTGTGATATGGCGCTATATAAATAAAATTGAATTGAATTGAATTGAAATTCCAATAATAGTAATAATAATAATCATTATTATGTAATAAGATTTTGGTCTAAAGTGACTGATATTATGGAAGACTGCCAAATTTACTGCTGTCACTGTGTGTGTGTGTGTGTGTGTGTGTGTTTGTTACCTGCTGCAGCCTGCTGCTGCATCCAGGCAGTAGGCTCTGCTGTTGGCTGAGACTCTCCAGGCTTCAGGCCCTGCTCTGCTTTGTGTCCAGCTCTCAGTGTGATGTGAAGGGAAATGGCCTGAGGACCGCTGAGCTCATCATCAACTCTGCTTCCATTATTATTACTGAAGCTGCTGCTAGTGGTGTTTCCTGGAGTGGTGGTCCCACCACTGTTCCCGTCATTACCACCACTACTTCTGCCATTGTCAGCCAACACTTCATCAACTTTGCTTTCATCATTTTTACTGTCGGCAGGAGCAGCTTTGGTGCCTTTAATACAGTCTCTTTTGGGGAGCTCAACAGCTTTACTATCATCACTGTAATTATCACTGGCAGTATGGACAGTTTTACTGCTGCTTCTGCTGCTGTTTGCTTGTTTGTCTGGTACCAGAGGGCGGCCCCTGAAGGCCAGGTCAGGGTAGGTTCTCTGCATCTCCATAATGGACTGGTCTGCACTGATGAGGTGGCGGTTTCGAGGCTTGGACTGGGGGTTCACTGCAAGCCTGGTGTCCGAATACAGAGGCACCTGGAGAAATAAAACAGAGATCAGAGGTTGTTATGGCTGGGTATGTTCAAAAGCCAACAACTACATCTGATTCAAGAAGAAATGCCCTGCAGTTATTAATATGTCAGTGCCCAAGTTCAAACAGGAAATAAACAGTCAGCTAGCACTCTGTTCTCTGTCCTACCTCTTTTCTATCTGCATCTTCCTTCTTCTTCTCTTCTTCCTTTTGCCCTGTCGTTGTCTTCTTTTCTGTGGGTTCCTCTAGTTTTGTGGGCCTGACTCTTCTCTGGAGAACCTCCAGCCACTCCTGCAATGTGAGATTACAACTAAAACATGAGTATCAGATCAGTATGGTGTGTTTATATTTCATGGTATATTCCTGTCACTGATCAAAGCGAAAGGTCATTCTCTATATAAAAGTCAATGTCTGAGCTGAATTCTGCTCATTGCAGCCTGGAACTATATTCCTCCTTTAATGTTCTTTTATTTCTTGATTCTGGTTTTGTCTCCACATTATGCATGTTACTTTCTTTGTTTTCATGCCGTTTAAAGCCACTTTGTGCAGGATTTGACAATGTGACAGACAGAAATGCTCGGCCCTCAGATCAGACCCATCAGAATCATCTGACAGACGCCTTAATCACATAGAAACTCCTACAGTGGCTTCAAACTATGCAGTTGATTGTAGTTTAAGTAGTAGCTCTTTGACTGGACTATAATATCGCAAATATGAGAAATGACTAGATGATTTTTGATACCTGTGGTCCCAGCTGATCTTTCTCCAGGAGCTCCAGGAGGTGGTGACATTCCACCCTAGCCAGCAGCAGCTCAAAGCCCACCAGTATAGCTCTGTCTGGGTTAGCATCCTCACAGAGTCTGAACTCACTGAAATTCATCAAACAATAAAGAGGACAACTAAGGACAGCAAGAGATGAGAAGAGTGGACCAAATGCCTTTCACAGATGACAGAAGCTGGCTTGAATCCAGTGTGTTGGTGGCTTCAACATGCACTCCCTGATTTTGTTAAGGCAACCCCATGCCCCTCAAATGTCCTCCCAGCTCACTGTTGACATTTTTGACATTTAACATTGTGTCCCTTCATTGTGTCCCTTGTAAATGAGACTCTCTTCAGAGAATCTCTTCAGTGCCAAGTCAAAGTCTAACTCACTTAACTGAAGTTCAAGTCTATTACACAATGTGCGAGTGGATGTGTGTGTATGGTATGGTTCTGGTTTCTTCTGCTCCTTGTTCTGTACCTTTGTGGGGTGTCAGTATGGGGCAGGTAGCCAATAGAAGCCAGGACTGACTGAATGGTAGAACTGCTGAGGGCTGGCTGAAGACAGTAAACAAACGGACCTGTAAAAGTCTTAAAGAGACACAGAAACAGAAATACATTTAATCTATTCTTTAACAAATAAATTGTAATTTATCAAGGACCTCTTACAGTCAGTCATTAAAGAATTTTGACCAAGTTATGCAACAAGTGGGACATTTTATAGTTGAAGAAAAAAAAAACTTGTCAGTGCTCTCTGGTAGACAAACTATGAAAGGGAGACACACATGTACTAATCTTAGGTAGGTTTCGAGTATGTTGTGTGTAAAACTAAGAATGCTCAAAATAGTCTGTATGCAGACTAAGAACTGCTCTTAAGGTACACTATTGTCCCACAATGCCATGCAAAAGGAGGACCCATTTGCAGCTGGAAAAATGTTGCAGAAACTGCTGATGGTGAGACAGCAACATAATTGTCTCTTTGTGAAGTTGAACAGTAACATATTCTAACTGCAGCTGTAATGACAACTATTGTAAAGAGATACTGTACACAGCATGTAGTATACAACTGAGACGTGGGGCTGTTTCTGAATGACATCAAACACATCTTTGGCCTTTCTGTGATGCAGTGTCTTCAAGTCTGCCAATAATATCACCCTGACAATTTATCAGTCAGGCTGACATCACCATCATCAGACTCTACCTCAACAGCAGGGCAAAAAGTTTCCAGCTTCCAGGTGATTTTTTTATTATGTGACAAAAGAGTTCTCAGGACTTACTGACTTCTGACTCTAAACAGGTTCATTATTTTTATAATACCTGTGTAAAGTTAAGCTAAACATACGGCATTAATGACATCTGTCTGAAATGTTGCCTTTTTTCTATTTCAAAAATATTTCATATTCCTACTTACATATCAAAGATGTAAACTAATTTTTTGTTCAAACCCCCTGTAATACAGTAATAACATGAATTAAATATGAAGCTTAAAAACAGGTCCCAACTGTTGCAAAAAGTAATAGGGTTATATAAACACTGTTGTTCTAAACTCCTAAATGTCTCATTACCTACTCACTCCATCTCATTGTCTCATTGTTAAATCACTCTGTGCTTTCATGTGTTTCCTCTTTCTATCACATCCTGCACAGAAACAGGAACTGGAGCAACTCATAAAATCATCTGGAGCCATTACTGAAGTTTCATTCCAAAATAAAATAACCATGTGGTAAATGGACTGTACTTATATAGTGCTTTTCTAGTCATATCGACCACTCAAAGCGCTTCACACTACATGTCACATTCACCCATTCACACACACGCATTGGGGCGATTTGGGGTTCAGTATCTTGCCCAAGGATATTTCAGCATGCGAACTGGAGGAGCCGGGGATCAAACCACCGACCTTCTGATTGGTGGGTGACCGCTCTACCTCCTGAGCCACAGCTGTGAACAAGGAGACTTTGCAATCATTCTTGAAATTATTTATGAGTTGTTCTGCAAGTTATTTGTAATTTGAGAGCATACGTCAACTTAATACCAAACGCTGCAACAAATAAACAAAGATCTAAATGATTCAAACAATGGATTTCGACAATATATTTATTGTGATGTCAGTAAGTCCCTCTATCTGTTAGCTCATTATTTTGGTCTAGAGGTGCCATGAAATGTGGCGTGGATATTCATGGTCACCAGAGGACAATTCTTATTTTCTTAATCTCCAGCTTGGTATTACCAAGTATTACCATAAGGCCTAAAATCATTGACTTGTAATACCAGCTTTAATTAGCCTATATCTAAAGGGTATATTGCTGTTAACATTACTGAGTACATTTTTGCTCATGAACAACTTTTGATACTCCATAAGGACACCTGCGGAGCCACCTCAGGACAAACATTTCCATGCATCTAAAAATCTAATGATTACTGATTATGATGAAACTAACATTATCAGGCTCTTAGGTTAAGCTACCAGGCTGGTACACAGGATCTCTACCACTACTGTACTACAATATGGATGGACTCTTGAATGTCATAGGTTTGTAGTAAAAATTTCAGCTTTCATAACGCCAGGTTACCAATTACCAATGACCTGACTTGACTTGACATGCATCCCTGAGAAAGGCTGCATGGCTGCTGACAAATGTGATTTGTAAAGGAGTTAAAGGCGTCTTTACAAGTCTTTCCAGGAGGAGTATTTCCTCTCTGACAGCCAAGATGGGTCAAAGCCTGTTCACGTATGCTGTAACAGCAAGAAAGTTGCTACTGTTCTGGCTAAGACTAGCTTTCCTGCTGCCATCATTCTCGCCTCCATCACTGGATTGCATGCATTACCAATAAACTGATAATCCATGACTACTGTAATCAACCCTATGAAAGTTTGAGTACTGCTTGATGAACTGATGAACTGTTTTTAAAACAGATGAAAGGATGGTGAGAGAGGAGACACAGGATGGAGAAATGCAGGATGAAGAAAAGTAGAGAAGGTGCAACTGAAGTGCAACTGTGCAACTCAAGATTTAAAGATAAGGATGAAACAGGAAAAGAGACAGAAACTGATTCAGAACCAGCCCAAGAGTCGGGTGATATAAAGACATAAAGACACATAAAGAAGCTCTGAGAAGCAGAAAAGACAGTTTACTTATTGATGTAAATCAAGCCATATTTAAAACACAAAAGTGAAACCTGCTGCGAAATGATTGACAGATAAGATACAGGAAATAAAAATACAGCAACTTTATCAACTGGTTGTTTTCTGGCGCTGCGTAACGTAACCAGTGTTCGGTTCTAAGAAATTTGGCAGGTGTCTGTCTGTGGATAGATTTTGTCACCACGATAGTTTCACTACAGTCCAAGATACAGTCATGAAACTTTACAGGTGTTTAGCTGACATCAAGGTGAAGGCTGAGCTCTAAGATTGGTGTGGTGACACTGTACATGACCATCTACTCGGTACTTATGAGTAAGATCGCCAACGTTGACGGGCATCGCGGCTGACGTGAGAGTTTCTAGTTACAGACAGGTTCATCTCGGCCCTCATGGGCCCCTCAAAGAGTAGCTGAGGTAAGGTATTTCTCCGATAAAGCCCACTGAAGTATTGTTCCACAGCGGAAATGAGTAGCCTACAGAACCTACCTTTGACTGAGATGCGCACACATCGTTTGAATTCCAGGCATGAGGTCATTCACATTTGCCTACCTGGTGGGAGTGGCTGACAGGCAGACAGACAGTCAGACAGACAGAAAAAAAGAAAGAAAGAAAGAAAAAGAAAGAGTGGTACCTTCAGTGTCTTGAATTCTTTCTTCCAGGGTTGAAGGAACAGATTTACGCAGAGAGTTTCCAGCAGCTCGGAGGCTTTGATAAAGGCACACAGGTGTTTCCTGCAGTCTGTGCTCATGGGTTCACAGTTCTCGCCCACAGCCTGGTAGAATGGGAACACGGTGAAAGTGTCTCTGGGTTCTGGTTCCCTCAGTAAATACTGAGCCACTTTCTTCAGCAGCCGCCTATCGCGGCACGGCCGAGCCTCCATACACTGGTGAAGGTAACAGTTCACATAATCATCATAAAGCTCCTGGCGGGAAACCTCCGCCTGCTCTCCTGCTCCGGTACCGTCCTTCATGACTGTTACACCGACCAATACACACACAACTAATCTCGGTCAAACTACAATGAGGAAGTATAGCTGTCAAACAACCTGACGAGGAAGTGAAAGTGAGAGCAGCTCTGCCTTTACTTATCTATTGTTTCTCGACCCTCCATAGCTTGCGTACACATTTCAAACGTTTATTTTTTTATTTATTTTTTTTTTAAATAAACTTTGAACACAATAATAAGTATTACAGACTATGTTTCAGGTACATCAAAAAAAAAAAACTGTACTACTACGCCATTAGGTTGTAGGCTAAACACTATACAATGTCTGGTTACAGTGTTGCAGTGTAACTACACACTGCATAGTTATTTCAGATAGTTTCACCCAGATTTTATGCTGTGACTATGCAGAAGACTGTGGAGATTTGTTCATTTTGAGGAACTTGTAGAATTTCAGGAATGCTCTTAAACAAGGTGGAAAAGGATTAAATATTTCTTCAGTAGAAACCCAGTGTTGGACAGTTTTTAAACAACACCTGAAAGGCTATCTCTGGCACTATTTCCAGAGTGACAAATACTACGTTTTATTTTGAAAAACTTCACCCCGGATACATCCATTTTCGTTTCCGGGTTAAGTTGTGCATCCTGTAGTCACGTTGGAGTCCAAATCAACACAGTTTTCAGACGCTGAAACATAAGAATCGTTGGTATTTGGCGATGTGGTGGTGGTGTTGAGGTAAGCAGCCACACAGAAAATGGCGTCATGTCATGTTAAAGCTGGCAGTCTGTGTCTGACCGAAACTCTTGAGACTGTGTATGTTTGGGTTGAGTCCTGTCTGCTTCCACACCACGGCCGCCATAAGTTTTATACCCAATTGCAGAGAGAGGTCAAACTCATTACACGTTGCTTCCTTGCTAAGAATTTCCCTTATGTCTGACAGTAGCCATAGCTAACTAGCTAACTGTTACTGCGAACTGTGTAATGACTGTAGATCACACCTACATCTTTTCTTCTTAGGGAGAAGAAGAACAGCCAAACCAAAAATAAAATAAAAATAACAAACATGGACCACAACCCTGGCATGTAAGCTGTAGAAGCTTTTAGAAGTAAATTACCCTTCTTTTCATTTCACATTGTAGCTCTTTTTATATCTCTGAATGACAGTAATTCTGGTTGAGATTCCACATGTATTGACGGACATACTAAACCCTGTAACGATGGTTCTTTTAAAAACTCTCAACTCTCAATAAGAAATACTTTGCCAATGATTTGAAAGCACAGATGACTGTCCTGTGTGAACTCACTGTAACATCACAGAGTTGTGCCACAGCTCACTGTCTGTGGGTTGGAATGGGGAGGTGAACTGTTGACCTTGGGAACACATATCTGTTATCATAAATATTCTCAACTCATACTTTTCTAAACTCACAATGAGATTTAATTGAAATCACTGGAAAAAGCCAGTAAGTGTACCATGAGTAAACAATATTTGCCAATGCCTATAAAGCCATTCCACTTTCCCAATAGGTTGCTTTTTATGTAACTGAAACTAAAACTGCATTAATTGCAACGTTGATAATGTATTTTCATTCTGTGTAGAAGAGATAGTAAATATGTAATAAGAGCAAAAATATAGTATTTCTTTCTCCATTAATCAGCATTTGCAGTTGTATTTGGCACAGATTATGTACTTGTTTGCTGTTAAACTCTCTTAATACCCGGACACAACATTTTCGAGAGGGTTTGATTTAAAGTAGGTTCTTCTTTACAGAGAGTGCAGGATGCCTGCTGTTGTTTGGTCTGAATCTCTGTTCTGCTGCAGGCTCAGAGAGACGGCAACATGAAGAACAGAAGTGGTGGCTGGCTGGACAGTCGGCTCAGACAGAGAGTGGAGCAGGTATAAATCTATCTCCTCCTCATTCTCCCAGGGCTGTATGTCAAGTACAACACAAATACACACACACACACACACACACACATACATAAATGTCAACTTTACGTTGTACTTGGCAAGAGAACATGAAACCATCAGGTGTGTGGTTTGTGTTTTCCCACTGATGCAGATCAGTGTAGGTTATGGCTTATTGTATAATCCAATATCCCAGAAAAACAGCAAAATATTTTTCTGTTACTGTTACTGTCTGTGTGTGCGTTCATCAGTATGACTTTGACTTTGGTATTTGTATTCCCTGTCGAGTTTCCTAACATCACAGCCTTTGAATGGAAAAACTCTGTCATCAGACTTTCACTTAAGTACATGAATGCACCACCAGGAAGGATTCACATATCACTGTCATTTTAACACTCTAGGATTCAGTAGTGTCATAAGCTGGTGCAGATGTGTGTTTCATTATGATGCGTCAGCTATGTTGAGCAAGTTTCAAGTCTCTGTGAATTAATTTTGATAGCGTACTGAAATGAACTGAAAGCAAAGGAAGGAAACCCCTCATTTAAAATGACAACACCACTTGCATTAATTGTGTGCAATGGTTGTCAGTAATGTAAGACTGAGGATCTGTGTCTGTTAATTTGACCCTATCTTGTTGTGAATTGTGTTTTCAGTATCTGGTGTCCAGCAACAGTGAATATGTGGACCTTTCAGCCATGGCCCTGGAACTTCAAAAACTTTACAGGCAGGTTCATCACAGCAGTCATCTTCTCTGGCTCAAAGTCAAGCCAAGGTGGTGACTCTGCTTAACTTTGCTTCAGTCTGTCCCACACTGACTGTTGTAGTCTGGAAAAGATCCAGTAAATCAACACTGACACATACACTAAAATTTATAGACGTGTCCTTTTTCTTGGAAGGTGCTCAGTTCCTCTGCCATCATTGATATGCATGAGGTGAAACACCTCTCAGTATAAAAAAATCGAGTTAAACAATAGCACATACTACAGCCATCACAACGATAATAAAATCACAACTTCACACCTTTCAGGAAGATGATTTTATGTATATTGATTTGTATGTATATAATTTTGGTGATAAAGATTATATTGTGTCTCTAGAATGGAGTATGGCAGAAGAAACAAGACAGCTTTCAGGATTCAAGTAGAGAAAGGTAAGAAGCAAAAGTATTGATGTCTTATTACACTGTGACAGTTTGGCTCGTGGGTCTTTTTTTCTTTTTCAGAATGATTAATTTAAACTAAGTTCACGCTGGAGGGAACAGAAGCACAGACAGGACAAGGTTACAGTTCAGATTTAGTTTTTTTTCTCATGATAGTGTTATTATTATCATGTGATCATAGGTGAAAATACCTCATGTCAAGATAAAAGAAATATTTTGTAATTCTGAGAAAAGAAATAATAACACACATGGCCTGGCCTGCTTTGTGCCCTAAACAGCCCAGTTTTCACACACTTCCTCTGAAACATGTGCTGTGAGGAGTTCTGATCTGTCTTTTCCATCTGCCTCTCCTAGTGTATGACACAATCATGAAGGATCCTGGGCTGAATCTTCTGGAGAGCAAACACTTGGCTAAGAGAGCCAAGTACAGCCATAATGACACTGGGTAAAGGACACTTTGCTTACCAGCAAGACTATGTCTTTCAACTCAGGCCTCTACACAGTCCTCCACTCTGCTGTGTTCATACTGTCTTTTTAAATGTACAACTAATACTATACAAATGTGTGTGTTCACAGTGAAGGCGGCAGCAGTTCAGAGGAATCTTCTGACAGTGATGACCACATTTTGGAAAGTGCTGTAAGAAATCATGTGATGGTTAAATCTGAGGGCAGTATGAGGAGATTATAGCGGAAGCGTATTGGTCATAGAATTTTGACTGGTGGAAGCTTATATCACTATTTCCTTCCAGCCCTACTGAATGCTTATTAAGCATAATCACATATTCAGTACTCACTGAGCAACACCACCAAGGCTGCTCAGTCCTTTAAATGAAGGATTTCAAGAACTGATCATGTTCTTTAGTCTGTATCTGGTTCCAGATCTTTGTTAAAATTCACACAATGATAAACCATAAACCAGGACAGAATGGGTCACTGCACCTCCATGCTGCCCATTGTGAAAAAACATTTTGGTATTTAAAAAAAAAAACTTACTGTTACAATTAAAACTCTTGATAGAGTTAGTGTAGCAGTTTTCCTCTCTCTGTAGTTTTTGTGCGTAGGCCAAACACACCTTGGACCAATCTGTTCACTGAATGCACAGAGATAAAAGTCCATCCTGTCATCTGACATCTGACAGACCTCACATTTTGGACTGTTATTTAAAATGATCGGTAGTGCTCTTATTGACAGTGAACTCAAACCTTTTCTCACTGCTGCTTTTTGCCATCCACAGCCCACCAACCACATGAACAGCTCTCTTACATCTCTGTACCGGAAGGGAAATCCTGACTCTGGCACTTGTTCACCCAAGAGAGATCAGCCTGCTGCCAGCAATCCTGCCAGCACAGCCACCTCCACTCCCAGTGCAGGGACACTGGTTTCCACAGGAGGCTGGTTCATCGATAGAGGGACAGGCCCTGAGAAGAGCATCTTCATTGACCTGTGTGATGAGGAACCAATTAATACAGCAACAAATGTACGTACCTGTGGAGAGCATTTGATAATCTGGCTCTTTGACTGACATCTACTTTGTACTGTGAGTTTAGCTGGTGTGGCTCAAATCATGCAGCAACATTCATGTATTTTTATCACCAGCAGACAGATGTGTCCATGCTGGAGCCTGAGAAATCTCACAGAAAGTCTAAAAAAAGGACAAAGAGCTCAGCTGAAACAACTGAGTCTCGCACCCTGATCAAGAAAGGTACCTCACTGTCTAGTTTAGCTATAAATCAAATTAATAAATGTAGATTCCTAACTTAATATTAAACATCACACAATAATGTAATCCTAACTGAGCTTTGAACAGAGAAACATTGTTTGGTGGGACAGCAACTAAGAATTATTTAAATGTGTTTATTTTGTTATTATGTGCTTATTTAAGTTATTTAATTGATTAATTACTTGGCCTATTAAGTTAATATCTATAACAAGTTACCACAGTCCACTGTGATGTCGGTGACACTCCACTGTGTTGAATTACGTAGTCTTTTTTTTTTTTCTGATGAATTCTTTTTCAGCAAAATCAAAATCACCAGAGCTTCAGTATCCCACTCTGACTTTTGAAGATGTGGGAGGTAATGAAGACACATTAACGGTTAGTGTATTTTAGCCTTGCTACTTTGTTTGTTGCTGTAGCAAATTTTCCTCTATGGTACGGTTGGGACTGGGGCTGTGGTGTTTTGCTGTCAGTGATGGTGTCCACTAGGAGTCACCAAAGTTTTTAAAGCCTACACAAGGGGGCTTTACTTAAGCAGTATTGACCGTATGTTGTATTGTAATTTTCACTCGCTGTTATTTGACATTGCTGCAGGAAGTGTGCAAGCTGCTGGTCCACATGCGTCACCCAGAGGTGTACCAGCATCTGGGAATGGTTCCTCCAAGGGGTTTCCTCCTCCATGGACCTCCTGGCTGTGGAAAGACCCTGCTGGCTCAGGCTGTGGCTGGTGTGAGTACTGGACAATCCCTGGAAGTTATTGTTTTGTGTTCCTCAGCAAGGCATAGTTCAGCAACACAATGAGTGGAAACAGGTCATTTTTGTTCCTGAGATTTGATTGATTATTATTGGTTTTCTTCCATTGTTGGAAGTGTGTGGTATATCCACAGTATGAAGTGTACAGTCACTACACAGTTTGCGTCAAGTCAAGTCACTAAGCTCATGATATTAAGCCAAAGAGGACAAGTGGGGAGATATTTGCACATTAATTGTGAATTAAACCTTTGAAGTCAGATTTTGGTTTATTACAAGTTTATTATTTCTGAAACCATTTTGGTCAAAACAACAGCAGTCACTAAAACTGCCACTTTTCTAGCTAGGTCAGAGTAAGAGGGACACCTACAGAGGTATGTGTATTTCCTGAGCTTGTTTGATAAATGATGTGAATTTGTGTTTTCAGGAGCTACAGTTGCCCATGTTGAAGGTGTCTGCTCCAGAGCTGGTGTCAGGAGTATCCGGGGAGTCTGAACAGAAGCTCAGAGAGCTGTTTGACTTGGCTGTGGTCAGTAGTGCTCGTCTTTTTATGTCACTCTAGAGACTAGACTAGGAGACACTGGGAACCAGATACACAAGTGATGTCCCCCTGGTACTGGTGCTACAGTATAATTGTTATTACAGATGTATGACATGTTGACATGTCATGCTCTCTGCATCATCAGTCTTTCTTCTTTGCAGAGCTCTGCCCCATGTATCCTGTTCATAGATGAGATAGATGCCATTACCCCTAAGAGAGAGGTGGCCTCTAAAGACATGGAGAGGAGGATTGTAGCCCAGCTGCTAACCTGCATGGACGGTACGATACACTGCCTTCAGAGGGACATGTAGTTTCCCTGAGGAAATATCATGCTTATAGGAGCAAGCAGGCTTGCATTTAAGTCTCCTTGATATTTCAACTTATTAGTATCTGTGACCTGACATTGACTAAGCAGCAGAGGTTATATTAATGGGACAAACAGAGTATCACGGACTGTTGAGTCATTGCAGTGTCCAGTGCATGGATATGTCCTTAACGTGGAAGAAAAGTTGATTGTCAGTGTCTGACTTCTTTTTCTTTACAGTAATCCTTACCCTTTTCTTCTTCCACTGGTGTTTGGATTTAATATAAACAAATTACAAGAGTTACAAGTGCAAATTACAGTTTTGGCAACCTAAGTCTCCTTGGGATTTTTATCATTGATCTGGTAAAATATTCCTTCAAATTCTATCTCTTTGTCTCATCAACTATAAGTGATGGAAAATTGCTCTTCACACATGCAGTTTGGTACATGTGTGTGCGGGTCAGAATCACATACCCTCAAAACCGCATCGTCACCTAACCCAAATCTGATACCACTGAACAGGCTGAGTGGGGAGCTGGTGGATATACCATATTAAAGCAAAAGGTGAAGTGAGAATAAAAGATAGATACCAAATGTGAGTTTACTTCACTGGACTTCGAAAGGTGAAATGGCATTTTAACATGTTCTTTTGTTACTTGCCTCCTGGCAGATTTGAACAGTCTGACAGTGACAGCTCAGGTCCTGGTCATCGGTGCCACCAACAGGCCAGACTCCCTGGACCCTGCCCTCCGCAGAGCTGGACGCTTTGACAGAGAGATCTGCCTGGGTATTCCTGATGAAGCAGCTCGCCTCAGGTCAGCCATATATGATTATAGAGAAATGATAATCCTCATTATTATGATAAATATTATACTCATCATAATTAAAAACATTTCTTGTTGCATTTTTCTCCTTCACTTGATAGTTTTTCATAGCTCCATGTACCATCCCCAAATCTCCACATTTCATCTCAGTTCACTGTTGATGTGTTTGAAACTGTTGATAGTTCACAGGTGAATTTCACAACAGTGAGCAGAGAGGAAAGCTGTAGCAAAGGCTTTGTTTGTTTTCTTCTTCAGTCTGACAGAAGCTTAAATGTAAGCAAAAGCAAAATGTCTGACTCTTGGTCCTGGGTGTACCAAATCTATTTGTCATTTGGGACAGATACAAAGCTATTATTAATAAAAGTTTTCAAAACATTTCAAGACCTTATTATGCTCACATGGCCCATTAAGAGTGGATGGAACAAAGAACTGATTGGCTTCAACTCTCAAACTGAGTCCAAATTTGACTAATAACTGGCCAGATCCGTTCTTGGGTATATTGGGGGCGTCAGGAAATACTAGGAGCCTACAGAGTACTCAGCGCCACCTTTTGTCCTGTGGCCTCCTCTGTGGGAAAAAACTCATCCTCTTACACTGGAAAAAGGAGGAGCCACCAACCTTTAAAGCCTGGATAGCTGCATTGACTGACACCTTACACTTGGAAAGGATTCGATTTGCTCTTAACGACAGACTGGAAGACTTCAATAAGATGTGGAAACCAATAATTTCATATTTGAAACGAATGTAGTAACTCTGAGTAGCACTTGGGGGGCGGGGTGGAATGGGGAAGGAATGGGTGGTTTTATTTGCTTTTCATCTTAGTTTATCTCCCCAATTTTTGTTTATTTATGTTTTTTCTCATTTGTTATTAACGTTAAGATTCATTTTTTGTATGGTCGGTAATTGACATTTGAAATGAAGCAATGTTTAAATTAAGAAAGTTGTACTATGGATACACGGTTTGCTTCACAATGAAAATATTTGAAACCAACCAAATTTGACTAATAACTGGGTGACCTTTTGCACTCAAAATGGCAGGTAATGAGATTGGACTGCACAGACAGGCCTTTATTGCAACTCAGGCTAGGCATGAAGGATAGAAATACGTCCAGTAAGATAAGCAGCAGTAGTTTTCAGCCCAGTGGTAAAACTAGAAAGTTAGATGAAGAACAACTGACAATGAAAAAATTGTAATTTTATTGAATTATTTAGTCAAGAAACAGCTATATATTTTGTTTTTGAAATATTCCACAAGATTCTTCTTTCTTTGAAGTGAACACAGGGATTTGTGTAAATCACTGGGAATTGGTTTTTACCAAGTGATTTACCAAGTCATCACATCCTCTGAACTTAAACCTGTTTTTAAACAGAAATCTTTGTGCTTTGTCAGGATCTTGAAGACGTTGTGTCGAAAGCTGAAGCTGCCGGAAAACTTTGACTACCAGCAGCTGGCCCGTCTCACCCCAGGCTATGTAGGCGCTGACCTCATGGCTCTGTGCCGCGAAGCTGCCATGACTGCTGTAAACAGGGTTCTGTTGGAAGTAAGAGGATGGCTGAAGAGCCAAACCCAAAGTTCTCCTAAAGAGCTGTTAACAGGCAGTGTTCAGACTGAGACTGCTGTGACAGGCGGAGAGGTCAGAGAGCAAGAGACAACTGACATCAACCCAGCATGTCAGGAAGAGCCAGGACAGAGTCACCTGCAGGTATGAGAAGCTCCAGCAATACCAGCTAGTATCATACTGTACCTCTGGAAACAGGTGACCTCTTGTTCAGTTAATCAGTTAACAGTCAGATGGATGAAATGTGATGGTTGTTCCTGAAACTATGTGTGTATAAAACTGCTCGTATCTTCACATAGAAACATTTGTTGCTATTATTTTACACTTTTAGTGCTATGATGTTTATGTATTTGTGTTTATATACAGTATGTACTGAAGTATTGGACCTGTTAATCATAGATGATAATGCTGCTATGTTTCCAAACATTAAGTAAGTTTTATTCACATCACAAAACAAGCCGAGGAGGAAACAGGCAGAATCGAGTATCTCTGCTTTTTCATAGCTGGAGTAAAAACTAGCAGGAGTTAGTGTTTCTACAGAACTACAGTGACTGAAGACAGGCCTGTAGATTTGATGCTTGAAAACTTTTGTATTTAGGTTCTAGAGCCTTTGTAGACTCTGTAAGGACAGCAGCCGCCCTGCCAACAGGACCCCCCACCCTCCCAAGATGGAAAAAAAAAAAAGTACAGAAATTAAAAGATCATTTATGTTCGCGTCTCTCTCCCTGCTTCCTGTTTCATGTGCATCTCCACGTTTGCGTCTGCACACAGGAGGGGAAGAGCCGCTGGGGAGACAGGTTGACAACTCATCACATGAAGTGCAAGAAAAGCTCAGACAACCATTGTCTCTGTAGATCGTAGATGAACAGACGTTGAATCTAAACGTCCCAAAGTCAGACCAAATGATCAGTGTTTTTTTTCACCAATCGGCCAATGGTAGGTTTGCTGGCAGGGAGGCTAGCTGTAGTCATCTCCTCCGGTATCCGTATATAACTATGTAACTATCATAGTTATAGGCTGGAGCCTATCCCAGCTGACATTGGGCGAGAGGTGGGGCACACCCCAGACAGATCACCAGTCCAATCTACTTCATTTATATCCCAATTCTAGAGCCAAGGCTGTGTAAAAACACCAGATTTTTTAGCACACTGGCAGACAGACAGCAGACTATAAGGAGATGTTAACTGAATTTGATTGAAAAGTGCATTAGACTTTAATTGCTAACCTTACCTTTAAATTTTATTCCTTTACTTCCTGTTCTCCCGTTTTGTCCTGATTCATTGTTTGCTGTGTCCAGCAGGGGGAGTTATGGCATCTCCTGCACCTACTGAAGAATACTGAGACACTGTCAGAGGAAGAGCTGGCCAGCCTGTCCATCCTCATGTCAGACTTCCAGGCCTCCCTGGCCAGTGTACAGCCTTCAGCCAAGAGGGAGGGCTTCGCCACTGTGCCTGATGTCACCTGGGAGAATGTGGGAGCCCTGCAGGATATCAGAGAAGAGCTCACCATGGCCATACTGGTAAACACCAGGCTTCTTCACACATAACATCCATGACCCAGACTGAGAAGAACCTTCATCTTCATCTCTGGGATCTTTTGTCACACAGTTTTTTTTAAATTGAAGGATAAATTTCCCTGAGATGAGCCTCCTCATTATCATGTCTCTATTTGCTATACAGTCGCCCTCTTACCTGTTTTACAGACTGTAGTTATAGGTGTAGAAGCTCAGAGAGCTGTAGTCTTTTCATCTAGTTAGCTGTGAGTCAGTCACCTTGTACTTTTTAATGACCCATTCTTGGTGTCAAATGAGGCTCAGCTGAACCTGCTGGGACCAAAGTATGGGGGAGAGAGCTTTCTCTTACGAGTCGTCGTGTTATTTTAGGTGGTCAATCTTTTTAGTGTATCCATACATTATTCCAGTAAATGTTTTATCTGCTTCACTGTCAATGTGCTTATTCTGACTCTCTCTCTGTTTGTTTGTGCGTGTGTCTGTTTGTGTGTCCTGCAGGCTCCTGTACGTTCTCCAGAGCAGTTCAGAGCTCTAGGGCTCAGTGCTCCATCTGGAGTGCTGCTGGCTGGACCTCCAGGATGTGGAAAAACACTGCTGGCCAAGGTTCCACACCAACACAATCATACCTGATAGCTAACTGTCAGCTCTCTCTTTGATGCCCCTCATTTCCACTCAGTTCTGATGCCATTTAAACTGTTTCACACTATCTACTGTTCTACAATTGTTGATTGATTACAAATGAAAATAGATCCTAGATCATCAATTTAGTCTGATTTCTTATGGCTAATTAGTATTTCTGTTCTTTTCCACTGTGTGTTTTTTAATTCACTGAGTTGAGTCCTATATCCACGAAGCATCTCAGAATCAGTCCCAGCAATGTTCCTGAAAACTAGACTGGGACAAGAAGAGCTCCTCTGAGAGCTGAGAGTAGAACTTCAGTTGTTTATGAAGCTTTTTGCTTTCTGCCTCCAAGTTCTCTGACAATGGAAATCAAGTATCATTCATGCATAACCACTTTGTTGGTACTGTAAGGCATATTTTAACATTTCGGGAAATATACTTACTTGCTTTCTTTCTGAGATTGAGATGAGATGATCAACATTAGTGTCGTGTCAATGTGATCAGGAGCAGACAGACTGGAAGCAGGAAGAAACAGCTAGCCTGGCTCTGTCCAGCACTCAAAAATACACCTACCGCCACCTCTAAAGTTCACTGACTAACATGATGTATCTTGTTTATTTCATCTGTACACAAAGAGAAATATAAAAACGACAAGTTGTGACTTTAGGGGGAGTTATTCAATTCAGTTCAGGTCAGTTATTTATATAGTGCCAAATCACAACAGTTAACAAGTTATTATTATATATACAGAGAGAGACCCAACAAATCCCACTTATGTGCTGATACGGTTTCTTGTTGCACCACAGCTGGTGCAATGACTGTGGGCAGCTTCCTGAAATTTTGTGATTACAGTGAGGTTGTCAGGTTTTGTACCATCGTGGCTGTACAGAACCATAAACCTGTACTCACTAACTGTATCTGACCGCATGCACTATAGCTGGAGATGGAAGTGTTTGTGAAGAAATAATTCCAGCTCATTTTTACACAATTTCCATACCTCCTGGAATATCATTGCACAATTGTCCTGTCATTGTCTGTGCTTGGACACTCCTGCAGGGGATAGAGTAACTTTGCAGGTTAATAAATGTAATGTTTTTGTTCCTCTGCCTAAAATCAGTGCCATCTCAGTGAAAATGTGAGGCCATATTTTCTACTCAAAGATGTTTGATGAGTATAGGCCCACATGTCACCTAGCTGTTTCTGCAAAGAGAGTAAAGCTCCTTATTGTCTCACTGTGTCATCTCCTGATAGGCAGTGGCCAATGAGTCAGGCCTCAACTTCATCTCTGTCAAGGGACCAGAGCTGCTCAACATGGTGAGTCACTGAGCTGCAGGAACAGAAACATGAGGTTGTCTATGCATTGTTGCGTTGTTGTGGAAGTGGGTAATAGCACAGCCAACAGAGACTCACTCATTAACTTTGACCACCTCTCTGAGAGGCTCAGTAGAGGCTAGTAGCTGGTGTTTCTCAATGATTTGATGATTTGATGATTTGTTCAGACTCTGCTCCATCTCTTTATTTTTTCCCCTATTTTCAGCCAGTTTTTATGAACTCCATGTTCTTTGTTGTTCTCTTCACATCATTGTACTAAATTTTGTAAAAGCTCTTGGAGGAATAAATCATCTCTTAGTTAGTACACTAACTGATGAATATCTGTGTTTGTCTGTGCAGTATGTGGGAGAGAGTGAGCGAGCTGTCAGACAGGTCTTCCAGAGAGGACGCAACTCAGCTCCATGTGTCATCTTCTTTGATGAGATTGATGCTCTGTGTCCTCGCCGCTCAGGCCATGAGGTGAGAGGGATGAACATCATAACTTAAAAAGTAATTCATGAGCATCATTTCCAAGACATCATATTCCACAGTGTATTATCAATGGAGACCAGTTCTGCTATCATTCTTATACTGAGTCGTTGATCATTTTGAACGATTTGTTCAATTTGTTGAATGTTTTCAGAAGTTTTTGACGTTCATGGGCATCCAGAACGTTCATCTTGGACATCCTCTCTGCCTTCACAAAATCTTTTGTGTCATTCAAACACACATGCACGTGACATGCAGTGTTCCCCATACAATGTACAAAAAGATTCAGCTGCTGTTTTGTTCAATTTCAAATTTCAAGTTAATGCATTGCTCAACTTTTAAGTTAATCATTTTCTGATGCCTTAGCAAAACCATGTGCAGTTCAGTAAATCACTGGCTAAACTTTGACTGGATTCTTCACATTGGCAATTCAATTGGCAAAGTCTTTGTAACACATCCTTAGGTCTCGTGGAAGACGCTATATAAATTTAAGATATTATTATTATTGTTAATTCTGTTTAAGAGACATTCTGCTTTAGTTACTAATTAATTAATTGATTTATTTGAGTCTTTGGAACTTGTCCAAACAGTAATACATAACACGTGAAACAGTGTTTATATTCCACGGCAGAATACATTATTTTATACAACATCAGTAACACGCTCCAGCCTGACAGCCACTGCACCAGTATCTCTGAATGAGAAGGATTTATTTTTAGATCACATTTCCTGTAGCTTCAAGAGCAGTCCACTCAGTTTTCTACATGTGAATCACATGGTTTCCACTGTTCAAACAGCTTATTTTTTAGTGACCTGGTAATACACAGTATGTGTGTATGAACAGTGTGTGTGTGTGTGTGTGTCCAGTCAGGAGCCAGTGTGCGGGTGGTCAACCAGCTGCTAACAGAGATGGATGGCTTAGAGACTCGACGGCAGGTCTTCATCATGGCTGCAACTAACAGACCAGGTACAAATCCAGTTCAGACCTGACACCCCCCCCCCCCCCCCCCAGGGTATCATCTGACGAACCCTCAGATTTATCTGCTGACTCTTTGAAGTAGTTAAAACCAGCTACATCAGTGAAATGCTGCTCACTCACTGGTGTATCAGTATGTACATGTAAGTTGAATTTCAAATGCAGGACTTGTTATGGTGAATTTTTACATTGTTGTGTTAGAACTCTTTATGGCAGACAGAATCTAAAAACATCTTCCACCACTATTTTTTGACCTGTATCAAGGATTTATAACTAAATTCATTATTTGTTGTTCTTCTAAACACTTTTGTCTCTTGCCAGATATCATTGACCCTGCAATACTGAGGCCAGGTCGTCTAGATAAAACCTTGTATGTGGGACTGCCACCTCCAGCAGATCGCCATGCCATCCTGATCACTATCACTAAGGTACATGTTTACTATAGATACCAGAGAGGACACCACAGTAGAATAAAAGTGGAAGTAGTTTGATAAAAATAATGTTATCTAATACAGCTAGATATTTAAAATCTTAAAGAAAAACAGGTATGGTTGTGGGCACTGTTACAGACTAAAGTTGGGATCATTTTAGTGCTACTTAATTCTGGAAATATTTCTCCTTTATATATGTTCAGTTTTCTGTCTTTAACTTATTCATTATTAAGTGTTTTTTCAGTGTAGCATCCATCTTGGTGGGAATAAAATGGCAGTCATACACTGGCCAATTTGTCAGGCAGGTTCTCTGGACCAGTTTTCTTTAATCACATTAAAACAAGATTTCTTCTGACTATCTGTGTATCAGCCTTTTTCTGACACTTTCTCTTGCAGTGGAATGTTTGCCATTCCAACTTTTTCCTCTTTGTTGTGTAACAGCGATTACAGATGCTTACTACAGAGTTTTAACTCCTACCTGAAAATAGTTTTGTTATATTTGGAAGAGAAAAAAATTTCTGTTTGAGTAACTGAGGAGTTGTATACCAGATGCCACCATTAGATTTTTTGACAGTGTTTTTATTGACATTTAAAATGTCCAATCACAAACTGTTGTTCTGGCATGCAGCAGTTGATTATGAAAAGTTGCTGCCAGAAAAACAGCTCTGAAATCCACCAGGTTTGTGTCATTTGGATGTGGAAAGACATTTTCACCTCTGAAGGGGCTAGGCTAGCAGATCCCCTTGCCTCCAGTCTTTGTGCTAAGCTAGACTAACCACATGTCTGGCCATCTTTGAATACAGAGAGATAAAATAGCTGTTGATCTGCTCAAATGCAGGCGGGGACCAAACCTCAGCTGGAGCAGGATGTCAGTCTTGAGGAGATCGCTTTTGATGAGCGCTGTGATTGCTTCACGTAAGTCCCAGCCGGAGACACCAGACACTCACTGGTTATATTCATACTGTTTGTCCTGCTTTTAGTCTGAAAAATGAAATGGTCGAGATGGACGTGTTTTTTCTCAAGTTGCAATGATAGTTTTCTTGCTTACTATGAAAATGATTAAATGTAGAAATACTGATCCACAAATCTGATGAACAGAATGGAATCTGTTCCTGTCTGAATCTAATTGTGTGTTTATGTGTGTGTGTTTGATCCAGTGGAGCTGACCTGACTGCTTTAGTGAGGGAAGCATCAGTCAATGCCCTGAGGGCCTACATCAAGTCCCAGAATTCCCCAGCTGTTTCCTCTGGTAACTTGACTCCTACTTCTGCATACCTGTACAAGAGTATTACAGATTGAACTGTAATGCCATATGTGACTGGAAATAGTGATCGGAAAGATTCCCATGGTTTTACATGTGGGAGAAAAATGGTGTGCATATACCTAAAGGAATTCTTTTATGGTTTATTAACATAACAGGAGGCATTAATGATTTTTCTTTTCAGGTTTGTTTATTATTTACAGTCAATTTGGTATATACCAGAACCCTGTATGGTGGCTGTCAGGTTGATTGATATGATATCCTTACACCTTCCGTGAAACCTAGCACTAGAGGTTACCTTCACTTCTGACCACAGAGCAGTTTCAAGGTCCATAATGGGATTGAGTTTGAGTCAAGACAGCACCCACTCAGTTTTACTCATCTTATTGTCTTCCTTTTATTCATATTGAAAAGTGTCAACTGTGATATAGCTTGAGTCATTCAGAACTGTCCTTAGAACAACTGAGAAAAAATCCAACAATATTAGAAACTAAATATTCCTGCACAATATTACAAGTTAACCATCAAGTCTGAGTCTTGGAACAGTGCAGCTTCTCCAGTCTGCTTTGAGAGCAGCAAGTGACACTGGGAAGGAAAGGCTAAACTCAGCAGAGACCAAGTATTGTAATAGACTAGACTTCTGGGTTAGACTAAGTCTGAGATTAGAAACAATGTATTAGATCAAGAATGGGCTTGAGTACTTCAGACCTTCTTAGAACTGTGTCACAAATTAGATCATGTTTATCATTGTCTGACTTGGATTCTGTGATTCTGTGTTCTTTGTGCTTTTGGTGCCATCTGAGTGGCAAAACCGTATCATGTCTTCAACTTTCTAAGAATCCTGCTGTGAGACTCTAGCCCCAGCTACAGAGAAATTACAGCACCTGTGTTTACATATTTGCTTTGACTTCCAGTGGCAGGAACTGTTGTGCAGTAGAGAAATGTGATTCAGAGTGTATTGCATGTTGGAAAATAGTAACAGCAGAAACTTTTGACATGACATTGTCTCATGCTGAGCTGACATAACTCCACTCATTGATTTAAAGGTGTTCATTGTTACACACAGGTCATGCATACTCCTCTGGCTCTGTCGCAGACATCAGAGTCAGCAAACAGAACTTTGAGGATGCCTTCAAGAAAGTTCGTCCATCCGTGTCCAAAAAGGTAAGAACCTGGAGACAAAACCTGAATGAATTTAGAGTAAGTAAAATGGAAAAGATAAACTGAATTGTATTTGTTTGGTTGAGGTTTTTATATCTAATCTGTTTCAAAATAAATAGTGCAAGTTGTGAGGTCATGGACAGTTAAATGGGTCAACTAGGTCTTTACTAAAGCTGTGATATCATACCTGAGTTACAGTTCTGACACCAGGATTATTCTTTTCTTCATTACCTTACTTTGAAAAACATAAACATGTTCCTACAAAACCTCCCAAAAACATAAACACAAAACTTTTTATACTTAATGTCAATTTAACAAAGTTTTAATGGGGTCAAATCTTTTATTTATTTAAAGCACAATCAGATCAAACTTTTAAGTCAGCAACATTATGAATACAACCAGATATTTAATGCCAAATTTTGGAAGTTGACAGGTATGAACACTCTGTATCACAGACACACTTAAGTCAGTACCTAAAAACTGTTGAGGTTCAGAACCCAGCTCAGACCTCACTATCACAGAGGGACTTGTTCGTAAGGTTTTTTCTATACAGAGCTCTGGCAGGCGTCCAGATGCTGCCGATAATTACAGACCGAGCTCTGTGCTGTACAGTTTTATCAGATCACTGTCCCTCCCTGCTATCAAGTAGCCAGGAGAACCAGTCCAACTTGTCCCACACTAAACACTGCAACATTTAAGTGTCGCCGCTCCGCTCAGAATTCCACACTGTCAGAAAATAATTATTTAAGACTTGTGAACACACCAGCAACAAATACGATTGTGGACTGCTGATAGAGACTTGTGCTTCCTCACCTGTAACAGTGAGGAGAGACATGAGAGGCAGGACTCATTAGATCCTTTTGAACCTGCTGAGGTTTTGTTTGGGTGTGCAAACCACAAACATGCAGTGACTGTGCCTTTGTGTTCCCTGTGCAGGACCAGAGGACATATGAGCAGCTCAGGGAATCTCTCAGCAGGTAACTGCAAGAACAGAACCAAGAACCACCCACCTCACCAGCCACAGACTTCTCCACTCAATAATTTTATGTTGTGTATGTATACATGTCATTATGGTTGAATCATGATACTTTTATAATAAAAAATGTGTATGGAAACCAAAAGCAAACACATCTGGCATGTACTCCGATAAAGGTCTTAGTTCTTATCAGAAGCACAGATCAGCTCCTGTTCTGCTATCAGGGCTCTGTCAGACCTCACGCTGAACTCAGTAAACTCCTCTTCATTCAGCCACTGTTTGACTGCACACATCCTGCTGATACCTGTAGTGTGGACACACATTGGGGCGGCTATTGCTCAGGAGGTAGAGCGATCAGTGTGCATCGGTGTATGAATGTGTTAGAGAGCACTTACACGTACATGTATAGAACAAGTGCTGTATGAATGTGTGTGTGTGTGTGTGTGTGTGTGTGAGTGTGATCTGTAGTGTAAAGCGCTTTGAGTGGTCAATCCGACTAGAAAAGCGCTATATAAATACAGTCCATTTACCATTTACTACAGATGTTATTTCTTTGTTGTTCTAACAGACTCAGCCAGAAGTTTCCACATCACATCTGTAAGCATTTTAATTCTGCCCTAAGATATTCAACTGACCAGTTAGGAGCTGTATTCACTGCCCAACACAAACTGTTCCTGTCATCAGGTGTTGAACTACTGTATTACAGGTATTGTCACTCCTGAGTAAGCATTCTAAGCAAAAATGTCATCTTTTAGTTACAAACATCCTTAAAAAGGAATGTGTGTAGTGCATCATAAACAGCAGTGCATATGTAATCTTCAGTACTACAGTAGGCCAGTCAGTCAGAATGACATCTGTTTGAGTTGCTTTTTTAATTGAAGAAAGCCAGTATGATTTGCATTCTGTGCTGAAAACCGAATAGCTTCCTTCAGTGAGTCTGGTGAAACATGACAGCATACACAAAACAGCAACATAACAGTGTATAGATTTATGACCCTGCTGATAACCCCTGATTATTTAGTTACTTCTATGGTATTATTTGTTTAATGGTCTTAATCATTGACAGATCCCCAGTATGAGTACCAACGCTAATGTACACTGAAGGCCCAGACAGAGAAATGCCTGTAGACTGTGATTACGTCCAGCAGTCATACATTAATGCTGCCGTTGTTAGCTGTAGCTGATTGGATGCTGCACTCCACTCAAGGACCACTTTCCTGCTTGTTCTGCAGCTTTTCACCATATTGCATTGTCTTCATCATCAGATGAACTATGCTCTTTTATCATGGAACTGTTCTGTAAGGTTTGGTCTGGTTAACATTAATGTTTCTGAGGTCAAGCTAAAAACTCTACAGTTAGGAGTAGCATACATGTGTAGGTGTTTCAAACAGCTCTGGATGGAGAAACCAACAGGAGAGAGACAAAGGTGAGTGACGAAGAGAAAGGCCTGTGTAGTGACTCTGCTGATGGGTGGATGCTCTCTACAATTCAATGCATATCTTGAAAGAGGAAAAAACCATCAGAATCAACGGTGATGTGTTTAATGTACACATGTATACATTTGGATAGAAATGTAGTATCTGAGAGTCCACATCAAGAAACTGCCTCTCTTCTGACAAATGACAATGTCTTTGATTGGTTATCTTCCAAAATGAAGGTCTCATTTACTGCAACTGCATGATGCCACATGGTCTCTTTAAACCTCACAGAGAGGTATAACTTTGAGTGTCAAGAGATATGGACCACTGGTAAACACTTCACTGTTTTTATTCACAGTCTTCAAGTGCCCCTGGGTAACTAAGTTTGAGGCCTCTGATCTAAATGCTGATCAGAGCCCTCTCTACACTGCTGAGAATAACATTCTTAATGGGAAATAGTCTTTTTATTCATTCATTTATTTTAATGGCTTTGAAGTAGTCACAGTTAACTATACTGAATATAAAAATAATGGAATCAGCCAATTCAACAGCAACCGTATGTAATCAGGTTCCAGGTTGCTAAATCTCAGTTCAAACATAAAACACAGAGGCCATGACTTCAGGTGCAGCTACAGCCCTGCCTCTACAACCTAAAGCTGGAGGGAGTGAGAAAACAAAACAATAAAGTTGAATTATTTTAACATACACTTTTCACTCCTTTGCATACAGTTTCTGATCAAAGTGAATACATTTCTAAAATTTAAATAAAGGCAGAATTGAAAACAAAGCTCAGAGGCACTGGTTAGTAACACACTTTGATCTCACACACAGCACAACCTGAAACTGATACAATCTCTGTTTGACTCAGAGATTGTATCAAAAACATGTCAACAGGTTGTATAATTTTATGGTACATTTAGGTGTTGCATGTTAAAAAGCAAAGCAGTTGAAAAAACGGGTCATGGGCCAGAAAAGGCAAACCTCTACATTTAACATTCAAGCAACCAATGCAAGCCTCGCCATAAACTCAATATATGTGATATCAGACATGACAGCAAAATATTGCAACAAATCAGTTTATAAGGGGGGTGTGAGTGAGCTCAACTTTGGTCCACTTCAACAAGCACCTACACACACACACACGCACACTGATGACATTGAACAATTCTAAGTCCAAAATGGGAGGAAAGTGTCTAGGTATCTGAAGCTTCAACACACATCACCTTTGACATGGTTTGCACTCAGTCTCCACACAGGAGTAAATGGTACAACCTGTGTAGCTATCTTAATGATTTTTGGTGCTGGTTGCACAAAGACTGCTCTATAATTAGGCCAATCTTGTTTTGTTCTTACTGGTCCAATGCAGCTGTTGACAGCTGGTTTCCTACTGGTATGCAGTGAGTAATGAGAAGGAGGAGAGTTTTTAGGATCCAGTTAACACCTTGGCAAAACTTTTTTGCTCCTGCTTCACTCATGAAGGTTTATTTCAACGACAGTCTTGAGCACAAGGGACAGTCACCCCCACATCTCAGTGAATCCACTGATACATTAGCTTCATGGTTATTAAAGTGAATTTTGCTGCCTTCCTAACATTTGGTGTTTTCCTCATTACTGATTAGTGGTAACAGACGCTTTGTGGCCTCAGACACACTGAAAACAGCAGCATGTAAAAAGCACTCACACACACTGTACATTAGCACAGCAGTTGGATCATCTCCAACTGACATAAAAGAGCCTGAGCACAACACAGTCGCCTTCAGTGGACATTTTTGGGGCTAGTTTAAACCTAAGAATTGAGGAGATCACCAAAGTGATTATATATTCAACCTGTTGGGGATGTAAATGTCTGAATCCAATTTCATGGCACTGAACTTCATTCAGAATATGTGGCAATTTAGATGTCTATCTTAAGTTGTACTATTTGTTTGATCTAAGCCAAGGTCTTTGTGCAGCCAGCCCCAGGCACGGTTTATAATCACACAAACAAACTACAAACCCGATTTTTCTCACACTCACACCACTTGTCTTGGTTTTTCAGACATGGATACCAAATATCTGAAACTATCTTCTCTTCCTGTAGAGGAAAGCACACTCCAAGACTTGTGTACACAATTGTTTCACACGTTGAATGTATTAATCTGCAGAAGCTGTTTAGTTTATAGGATGGTGAGCCAGGCTGCTGTCATGGTGAACACTGCAGCTTTGTTCCAAAGAAGCTTTCAGTGAGGTTACTCCTGTTTGACATCTCCCTTCAGCTTCCGCTTGATTCGAGAGTATGGGCTCAGTGTATCGTCCATGATGAAGTCATACAGGACCTTCACCCATGATGTGTACTGAGGCAGGTCATCATAATACTCTGCTGCTATTTTCTTCACCTGGAAACCAAGAAGAAACAGAAACACTGCTGAATTCTGCTTTTAGATGACAGTTTAGATGTACGGTTTTCACAGCCTGTAAATGCTTTCATGTTTGAAACATACTGATTATCTTTCTTGGGCAGAGACAAACTTTCACTTTTGTTTCAGTGAATCAATTTCAGCAGAATGTGATGTATGATTTAAAACTTTAAATGGTAAATCAATCAATAAACATCACATGATGACACTGTCTTTTACAGGTCTGTAACTTTGTGTTTTAGAAAAAGACTTTAAAATGGAAAAACAAAGACAGTAATGAATTGGTCCACTTTTGGTCTGCTGGTGTAATCTAGAGAGTTTTTCAGTAAGTGCACAACACCTGAGCTGAAAATGCAAAAATGTGCAATCAGCTGACAGGCAAGTATATAATTCAGAATACTGTATATGGAGAATGACATCTCCAATAATAAAAGAATGATGGATGAAAATCTACTTGGATTTAAAGGGAATCGTTCTCTCAGGGAAAGTCCACCGATCACAACCACATTACATAGTTCTTTCCAGGAAATTACTGGCCATTTAGATTAAAGCATCACCTAATGCACATATTGAGAGTTTGGACATAACTTGTACCAACAAAACCTCCGGCTGTTTCCACTGGTCTGTGGTCTGTAGTAAATAAACTACAGTATCAGGGTTTGACCCCTTTTACAGCCTTCCTCTGACGTACCTCACACACAGGATGATTCTTTTACAGCTTCTAGGTCATTCATAATTGTTTTATGGTGTATCTTATCTTTGCTGCTGAAGATAATTTTTCTGCTCTTACGTGAGACACATTCCAGGCAAATGTGATAAAAAAAAAACATGTAGTTGGTTCCAAAAGTCTCTCAGCCATGAGTTAGTGGGTTATTTTACTAAATGCAATCTGCTTATTCAATCAATCTGGGTCAATGAATTACTTTCAGATGTGAAATTGTGTCCAAATCAATTCATAATGTATAGATGACAAATGATACACATCATTGTTTGAACTATTATTAATTACTAACTATTATTTTAATATCAAACACTATCTGGTTATAACAATCCAACACGCTGAAGAGCTAAGACTAAAAGCTTAGTCTTATTAACACTGTGTTCTTGATATGTATTGTGAACTGTATTGTGATAAAGACAATTTTCCACACTGTTGACACTCTGCTAACTAACTAACTAAAGTGGGTTTGATCATGAAGTTACCAAAAGAGGCATTCATTGAGAGAACAGGGCAAAAATGACAGGATATAGTTTGACCACCATTTTAACTGGCAGTGAGATCACTAAAGTTTCTGTGAGACCGCACTCTCACACAGTGCACAGTAGACAGACTTGTCTCCGCCTAAATTATTTCTTCCTTTCTAACTGTGTAGTGTGATTGTGCCACAGTGCTCTCCACAGTCTCTCGGGTATACTAACCATGGGCAGCCTGCGTCCTGGGATGCTGGGGAAGTCATGGTGCTCATTGTGGTAGCCTACATTAAAAGTGAGCAGGTTGAGGGAGCCATAGTAGGAGTAGGTCTCATGGCCCTTGAGGAACATGTAATGCTCAGCTATGAAGTGACCTGAGATGGGGTGCAAGCCCATCCCCAGCATGGAACCAGCCAGCATGTAGACCACAGGCTTGCCCCCCCAGAGCCAGTAAAGCAGGATGTCAAAGGTGAGCTGGAAGGCCACGTTGGTCACCTCCAGCTGAGTGATGGGTTTGGGGTTGATGCAGAGGGGCCTGATGGCATAGAACAGCGGCTGAAGAATAATCCAGATGAATTTACGGAAGCGTGTGCAGAAAAACCAGCCTTCAAACTCAGTGGGGATGTCTACATCTACACCATCTCCGCCCAGGTACCGATGATGGTCCAGGTGATAACGTTTGAAGGAGGCAGAATAGGGTAGGCCAATGGGCAGATTGGCAAACATGGCAAAGTAGCGGTTCCACATGGCCTTGTTGTTTCCAAAGGCCGTGTTGTGGGAGATCTCATGAATGGCAAGGGTCATTGAGTGGTTGATACAGCTGCCGAAGGCATAGGTCCAAAAAAAAACCCATTTCCAGTCCAAGTCTTTAACCAGGTAGAAAGCTAAAAACTGTATCGCCACCATCATGCACACAATCCATTTCAGCCTCTGGTCAGGACCCATCAACGACTTGATTTCTGGATATTTGGCTGTAGAAGCAAATAAAGAGACCAGAGTGAAATTCAGTTGAGATTCATATGCTGAAAAACGTAGTATTTTATAACACACATTTGCATCAAAGACTTCACCTAATGTTTCCATTTAAAAAGTCAATGTCAACAGAGAAAAAGGTTGATACACTTGCATTATTTAGATGGAAGGAATATTATACACTGACAAGAACAAGAAGACTGGGCACAAAGAAGCATGTATAACTAAAACAGCTACTGATTGGTGGGCCAGAGTTACAAGGCCTTCGGGATGTGTTTACCTGTTGATTCACTTATTTGCACAGGAATAACAATGGGTGCATTAAAAAGGGAAGGGGGCCCACAGCTGAGTAAAAGCATCATCATTCTGTCACACCACTGCATAATCAGGTGTTTCTGTAGTTCTGACAACTACAAAGGAGTTCGGCATCTTCTCTGAGAACTATTACCGGATCTCATATCAGTTTAAGGTGTCTGAATCTCCCAGTTAAAATTTTATTCATATCAAAATCATATTGAGGTCAACTTCTAGCCCTGAATATGGACCTTCAGTTTTTGAAGCAAATAGCTTTTGGAAAATTAGGTGTACCAAAGTCAGTGGGCTGCTGTTATTTCAATGCGTATTCAACATTTGATATCTTCTGCTGCTATGTGGATTTATCTTTGCCATTCATATTTCTTTCAGGTTCAGGCTGGAACTCAAAACTGTTTCTCTCCTCTCAGCCTATAGGTTTCAACTGGATCTTTTGTGTTTTAGTTATTTGTAATCTTAGTAACCTTCCTAAGTTGAAGACTAAACACAGATAGGTTCAACTGGGGGTTTGAAAGGATTCTGATTAAATCAGCAGATTTGATGATGAATTTAGTCTGAGAAGAATTTGTAGCATCTGTGCTGTTTGAAAAGGGACACAGTGGTGAAGCACAATACATCCCTGTCCTTTGTTAGGTCCCAAGTATGTCTTATGTTCTTCATTAGCAATCACCTAGATCAGCTGTCCCTATGTTTTAGGTGTGCTCTATGTTTAAGAGAGATTCATGTGAATTCTTTATAAATATTACTGTGCTCCTTCATTTTCATCTGTGCTCCTTTATGTTTCATTTAGGGACACTGGAGCCTCAACCAAGCAGTAATGCAAGTGTTTCATGGACTTAAAGTTTTAAAACTGTTGGATATCACTTAAGAATAATGGTTGGTTAACAAGTGTTAGTTAGTTATTAGTGTAAAAGATGCACAGTCCATATTCCATACCATCACCTTTAAGTTTTAATATGATTTTTAACGGTGAACTGATGGTTGACAAATCATAAAATAGCTGTAAGTGATTATCATTTATTTATGTTTTGGATTTATTGATGTGTTGCAAGTCATTTTCTTCAACAATTAAGATGAATGTTTATTTAATCAATATTTAATAATTACATAAGTAAAGTGGGTAACACTTTACTATATTATGAGTGAACACTGTTGTACTAAAAGAGACTGAAACAGAAACTAAGTTACTTTTGATGACGGCTGTCAGATACCCAACTTAGTACCCTGGTTACTTCATCTAATAATGTCCATCTGGAGATATTTATCTGCATGTGTTATATAAGTAATGTCTTCAATCCCTTCAAATTCACTTGTAATTGACATGTAATAAGCCTTCAAATACCCAGCTATGCTGATATAGTTTTATAGGAAAAATGCTAATGCATCTTGCTTATCAGTCACATCAGACTGCCGGCAGACAGCTGATAAACTGTGACTCTTGGCTCCCATCTCTCCAACTGGAGCAATAATGGAGACCTAGTCTGTGACGATGTAGTAAATCCTTTTATCAGATCTTTGTTATTTAATCACTGACAGACTGTAAACATGTAAGGGCATATAAGGTGAAGAAGTTATTCAGCCCCAGGCCTCTTCCACATCTTGAGGTATTACACTTAAAGATTTAGAGCAGTAATCCATCAGAATGGTGGAGTAAAATGTTTACTAGCTGGTGCTAATTATTACTAGGCCAGTATCCCTACATCATGATGCCGATTACTACTGCTAATTAATGCTGCTAACTAATGCTGATTACCATTTTAATGTCTTATATATCATAATTAGAGGCAAAACTTTGTTTCATATTACACTGGTTAACATGTCAGGCCACTGGCTCAGCCTTGATTCTTCAAATACCAGAATTCCAGCAGTAACAGCCATTGCTGTTGCAATGTCTTGCTCTCATACACCAGTCAAACCGAGCAAACTGTGAGCTGGTGTATTTGTTTTATGACGCAAGTCACCGTGGATCCAGTCACCACTCAAGAGGTTGGGAGTAAGCTCACACATACCTTCCACATCACTGTTGTGTTAGCCTCCCTGCACCAGTTATTCATCAAATACACACCCGACCCATCCTCCATCCATCATCCAACAGTCTGAGCTGGAGCAGTGATTTTGATATCTACTCAACACCAGGGGCTGTGTGTGCAGACTGTCCCTTACTTCAAACTGAAATCCAGAAGAAGCTTACTGATTCAGTTTTATACGTCCTCTTACATTGTATTTTTCAAACATTTACTTTATTTGTTTGATTTGTTACATTGTCAATGTAAAGTCTTTAACTTGCTGTGCTGCGTACATTTTATTAGGGCTTTGAAAATTCAGTGAAAATAACCCATGAATATTTGAAGCTTGTAAGACCTGTAGTGACAAAATCAGAATGTAAACCAATGTATCTTTTCATTGTGTTGTCAGTCTCCTCCACCTCTTTTTAAAATTCCTATCCAGCCATTGATCTATCTATACTAGTTATTAATGTATAGATTCTATACATTAATTCACATCACAATATAACTGTGCCAGATTAAGCCAGGACTGACTCATTTTCATGTGCAATCCTTTGTCAGAGTGCTTAAATTTGTCTGCCTGCAAAGACAAACAGCAGCTGGTGGAAGGTATTCTGCGGCCCAGGAAGAATCCAGCTAGACTTTCATTTATGTTAAGTCATGTCAAGGGCTTCAATGTGTGAACTGTGGCTGACTGTGCAAACAGCCAGGCATTGATAAGCTAACTGATGTGTTTAACAAGTCACTGAACATGGCCACATTACTGACCTTTACACTGGACTAAAGTTAATCTATTAGCATCAAGCTGAAGGAGGAGGCGCAAGGTTTGACATGAAGAACTTCTTACTTCAACAGGAAACTGTTGAACAACTCCCACACTCCCCATCAGTGTCTCCCAGCAGAAACCAGTATCACATAGACACTCAAAGAGAAAGAAACCTGCACAGCCTGAAGCTACTACAAATCTTTTATGCTGACAGTAAATATCTGTGAAAATGAAGTATCAATGTTTTAGTAGCATTCCCATTAATGAGTTTATCTAGAAACCATGGATTCAGTCCACTCACTCCACTGTCTGACTCTCACTTAGTTCTTCAAGGTTGACAAGTGAGTACAATCTCTGTCCATGATAAAGTCACAAGTCACACAAAGCTTTAGCTGCTCAGCTATTTAAAATTCATTTGCTTTCAAATAGATGCAAAGAGAAACAAAGGAGGACAGGGAGGTTACAGCTGAAAGACAAGTCACAGCAGTCAACACACCATGTGTCGTTCACATACGCCCCCTGAGAGGCTGAACTGGCCCTCAGTGGGAGAGGCCTGAGGCATGTGACTGTAGGCAACTAAGCTCTTTGCAAGCAACGACAAGGCCCCAGTACAATCAAAAACTGTAGTACGACCTACAGATACACAGCAGCTTGTAATGCTAGTAATAAAGTTTAAGAGGAGAGAGTAGTGACGTTTTTGGTGGTGCCAAAACAACATCTTGATGGGGTACTTGAGTTTCAGCAAAGATACCAAAGAGTAACTTTTTAATTTTCATTTGACTATGCTAACATAATGTTCTCTGTGAATAGTAAGATGAACAAAGGTTTCATATCCAGCACTAAATAAACTCTGTTTCCTGCTCTTCAGAGAGTCTACTGGCTACTCCTCTGTAGAAACACATTCACACCATCTTCACTTTTCAGTAATGTAGCAGTGTCTGACAGTGTCCTGATACTGCTGCATTCAGTATGTACTCACATAAATAATTAAACCAAGGACACAGCTCTGCTGTCAATGAGTATCTTTACCCATGGCTCTGATCTCACTCTGAACACAACAGCAGTACTTTGTGCTGATTAATTAACTTAAAAGTCTGATAAGTTAACAACAAAAAGACACTAGTTATACAAAAGCTGTGCAGAAAACGTATGCATCTTAAATCATCCAAACCTAAGTCCTCGACCTGAGCGACTGAGGCAGACCACCTGATGTTTTCTAAAAGGGCACTTTAACACAAAGCAGGCCTTTTGTGTTTGCCTCAACAAAAGCAGGGTTGCATATGGAGCTGCTCCTTAAATTCAGCGATGTGAATCTTCTGTTACAGAGCCCCCAGTTAAATCGCCACTCAATTCAATTGTCAAATGTCCAACTTTTTTTTCTCTGATTGTTAATGTGCATACATGACAGCATGACAGCTTACAGTGACATCAAGTCTATAGCAAAGATGTTGGGCTGAATATTGCAGAAAAAGCTGTAACTTTTTGGGCTGCAACTATTTTCAATATCAATTTGTTTTCTCGATCAATTTATTATATTATTTATTTCTGTAAAGCATCTTAAAACAGTAGAAAAAAGCTTTTCAATTAAATTCAATTCAATTTTATTTATATAGCGCCATATCACAACAAAAGTCATCTCAAGGCACTTTTCATATAGAGCAGGTCTAGACCATACTCTTTAAAATAGGTATTTACAGAGAGAGACCCAACAAATCCCACCATGAGCAGCACTAGGCGACAGTGGAAAGGAAAAACCTCCTTTAAGAGGCAGAAACCTCGAACAGAACCGGACTCAGGGTGGGCGGCCATCTGCCTCGACCGGTTGGGTTAAGAAGGAGAGAGACCAGGGAACGTCTTCACCTCGACCATAAAGAAACTGTAATGGATGATTTTTTGATGGATGAAATTCTATAGACCAAACAACTATTTGATTAATTTGGAAAATATTCAGCAGATTAATTGATAATGAAAAATAAGTAGTTAGTTACAGCTTTAGCATTAGTTACTTAGAGTTACTTACAGATGGCTATCAATCCATCAATGAAACTCTAATAAATACAGACAAGAAAGCTCCATGTGATAGGATGGTGCAGCCATGAAACACTTGGAATATTTCCTATCCCTATCCCTAACCCTAACCAAGCTAATATAAATTTATAAATAAAGTGTTAACATACTGACGTCGTTTTCATATGAAATGTTTTCTTTATATGAATTTTCTCCTAATGTGGGTACTTAATGCTGGCCACGTAAAATATCCCTTATGAACTGACAAAGCGCCAACTGACAGACATTTTCAGTTCATGACACAACAGGCAAAGACTTGTGTTAGCACGAGTCCGTCTGTGGCAAGACCCAAACCGTTACTGCGGCTTCCCTGTGAGCGGCTCGTCAGGCGATTATATCATCTCGGGGAGTGGCTGTACACTGCTAATGTTAATATGTTGCATTAAGCTAACTAGCTGAAAGTAGCTTGTACATGTAAGATGATATTTTATAACAGCCAATGTGCTGTTATCATAACAGTCAGTGTGCTGTTATTTAAAAGTTGTTAAAAAGTGCGAGAACTAGTCACCAACGTTGAGCATAACCTCGGTCAGTTAGCTGGGTCTTGTGGCAAATACACAGGCGGATGTGGAACCGTTAGCTTAGTTACATTAGCAAATCGGGTCACCTAACCACTATGGTGGTAGCATATACACCTCACTACACATTTAACTAACATTAATGACATAAGAGTAACCATCCAGATAAGTTATCATCGTTAGATCTAAGTAAAGTTAACTATATGTTTATCCAAAACTTGTTAAAAGATAAGCTAGCTCACCCAGGATCTCTTTCCTCCTGTCGGCATGCGGCTGGTCCGTATACACCCATTCGTAGTCCTCACGGGCGACCCGGTTCCCCATCGTTAGGATTACTGTTCAACAACTTACAGAAACAAATATGTCAAAATCACAAGGTCGTTTAAAAATCAACTCCTCTGCTTGTTCTCCCCTCCTCGGTGATCCTCCTCCTCCACTCTCGTAGAGCTGACCTGCCCGGACACCAGTCAGCTCAGCCCATAGCTCCTCCCACCAACAGGCCCATCTATCCAACATGGTGAATTACAGTTTTCTATCAGCGCCCGTCCTCCTCTCGTCCTCCTTTCATTAGGGCCCTTACAAGCGAATACTTGGCTCCACATGTCAGCCAGCTCCTGACTCTCTTCAACGAGTAGGAGCTTCATTCAAGTTTTGCTTTAAATGACAACTTCACTGTTCAAAATAATTGCTTTTATTATGCAGGAAACATATTAATACTGAAACATATTTGTGTACATAATGTGTACATATTTGTATGTTCTTGCTTACTGTTTTTATTTTTTGATATCTTCCTCAAGTTTCTCTTAAGTTCACGTAACACAAAAACTTGAATACTACTGAACTTGGAGTGAACAGCACAATCACCCCCATTCTCAGCTCTGATGCTGAATCTACTGATATTAAAAAGCTCCAAGTTAAACTGTGTAATGTCAGATGAATATGTGTCATACCATGGTTAGACCTCTGAATGTAACAGGCCCATAGCCAGGTTTTTAGAAATACTGAGGTTATGAGTCAAAAATCCCAGTGCAGCCCCAACCAGCTAACATATCTAACCAGTCACCAAAAAAGCCAGTGAAATGTTCTGATTGTAATATAAATTTATTCTCTCCACACTGCCCCACATTGGTATCATTCTGGTGGAGAAAACTAGATCCCTTTAATTTTTATTAAATGTAATATTTGTTGCATATAAGCAGTCATATTTAAGGGCATTTGAAAAATTTGATGATCAGTCATCAAAACCTGCCACAAAGCAACAGAGAGTTAACTCCTTGGCCCTGGTGTCATCAGTGGTAACTACAGCCCTGGCTGTAGGAATGTGTATGCATGTAAATCCTACATAATGTACTTCTCAAAAATGAAGGGATTAGACATATTTCCCAGTGTTGACCTACATAGCACAATGTCAATTCCTAAACAGAATTTTTAGATGCATTTCAAAAGAGGCAGCTACACTAATGTGAATGCTTGTTAATACACCAAGTCCCCACTGACCAACATGAGACAGACAACAGTCTGAGAATATTCCTCACCAACAACACCAGAGCTGTGTGTTCAACAAAGGAGTATACTGTCTCTCCAACTAAGGCCCAGAGGGATCTCATCAAGCCTAAGTGGCACAGCTGGGAGTATGTAAGCATGTGGAAAGCAAAGACAATTATTGTCAAAGGAATTCACTGTTATTCTCCAGATTATGAATACAGAAATTCATAATCTTCACACTTCTTGAAGTGACATCCTGTGGTATTCAGGGTGTCCCAGAGGATGAAGGTAGGTGGGTTCAGTTGTCATATTTGATCACTATGACCTGACAGGAGATTATGGTCACATTTGTGTTTTAAAGCGCTGTTGCTTCTTATTTCATTAACTTAAAAAATAGAAAAGAGATTAAAGTAATTGTGGCATGTGTTGACACTCCACTGCTGGTAAAACACTCAGCATGTCTTTAACTTGTCAGGACTTGTAAGGCAGGTGAAGACTTGATATAAGAAATTTTCAGCTGATGATAAATTATTTTGTCTTCCCTTAGGCAACTTGTTTTGTTTTCTTCAGAGTTTTCTTTTCAACGTTCTATATTGTTATTTCCAATTGTTCTGTCTATTCTATTTTTTCTCTCCTGTTTTTACTGTACAGAACTGTGTTAATGTACATGGAAGAGTCATCAGAGGGAAACTTTACCTGCAACCTCATCATAAAAATCAACATCGGAAGTCTGCAAAGCAACATCTGGATAAGGCAGTCATTCTGGAAACAAGTGCTGTGGACAGACAAAGTTCAAACTGAGCTCTTTGGCCACGATGACTAAATTTGTGAAAAAAGACATTTGACCAACAGAACACCTTGCCAAGTCTTCAGCATGGAGTGGAAAGATTCTGCTTTGGGGTTGTATGACAGCCAGTGACCAGGTAAGAGGGAAGAATGGATTCCACTGAATATTGGCAAATTCTGGATGCAAATGTCCTGCAGCCAGTCAGAACAATGATGATCCAGAGCAGACCTCAAAATCCACCATGAGCTTCAAGAAACATAAGCTGAAAATGAAGATCTGTTGACAATAATAAGAATCACCACTCTGAAGTTAATTAAAAAGAACCAAGGGTGGTAACTTTTTCAAAAGTTTTATGGATACTGACCAACAGCACTGACTTTGATATGAGAAACATTTAGAGGAAATTAATGTAGTTTGTGTGAATTTATGTGTGAACACACACACAGACACGCACAATGACTGGACTGCCATTTTTTTTGTTTCTCAGCTGCAGCTTATCTAAGTGCAGGGTTGCTGCCGCCATAGAACATAAAAACAATGGAACATTGCCTGTTTTGTTCCAAAGGAAGTTGAGGGAATGAGAAAATAAGATGGTATGACAGAAGATGTGAGGTCTCTCACATCACCATGCAAAACCCTCATCTCTTATCTAAATTTGCTGTTCCTGAAAAACTTAATGGATGTTGTGGAACATTCTGCTATGTGACCTCTCCCTGGAATGTAGACAGTGTGAACTCAGTGAGCAGTTGGAGTGGAAAGGGTGCTATACATCTATGGATTATGCCTTTGACTGATACAAGATTTTAATTAAATGTCTGTTATAGAGTGGGGTGATCATCACACTTGACACGTCACCAAATTTGCAGTTCCCCTAGTCTCAGTTCTGTCTCTGCCGGATTTGTAAATAAACTAAGATCTTAATAAGTTGGAAATATGTCAAGGTTGTGTTTACAGCTAGTTGTGCTAACTAGCAGCTAAAAAGTGTCAAAAAAACAAACAGTTTATGCAGGTTTAAAAATGAAAATAATATAATCTTACTTACAATGAAGAGTAACATTAAGAGTACAACCTCGTAAAAACAGGTGTATGTCCTCTATGGAACCCCTAACCCTAACCCTAACCCTATGCCATCAAATTAGGTTTGAGACTAAACATTTTTTTTATTTCTGTCTTTATAGAAAGCCTGTATCACAAATTGAGTGTGTGGAGTTTAGACCAGGCAGTTACCAGGCAGGGAGAGATGTCTATTGCTACACTGACATCATATGGGATAGATGGTAGAGATAGGAAGGTTTACCATGCAACAGGACAACTCAAGACATTTGTATGATTGCATAGTTGGTTGAGAGAGGGATAAAATGCTGTACACTGGCAGTATAATACTGTCCATTATTTACATGTCAGAAAATGGTTGGTTAATCTCACATGACAGGAATACAGCATAACAAAAGATCCTAATATATTGCTTTAAGGGAAATGTAAGCTCCAGGGCCCAGTCACACTCCCAAGTACACCAACTTTGCAAAAGTGCAAAAGTAAATCATGTGAGTCAAGTGCCCCTTTAAAACTGAAAAGGTTAAAAATGCATATGGTCTACTGAAGTTAAATCAATACAGTAAAATTAACCCATGATGTGATTTAGGATGCAGATCATTACCTGTAAAAATAGAGCTTGTAATGGGTGTAAACACAGTGACATGTGGATAAGTTCAATTTAATAGGTTTGATTTGTACTTTTTTTTTTTTTACAGTAATGTGTGCAACAAAACCGTACAGTTAGCCCCAAGTTGGCTAACTCAAAAGATAGTTTTCTTGGTATACATACATGAAATAATTCACAATCTACACTTTAAAGTACATGAAGATTACAGTACAGTTTTTCTAAACTGAGACGCAGTCTCAAATTAAGCCACTAGATTACATCTTCTTGTGTTTTGTTGCCCAGTGTCATTATAATACACTCTAGTGTTCACCAATATATGAACTGCATTGTCATAGTTTTTTTCCCAAAAGGTCATGCCATGAGTGGTTCAGGTCATCCAAACAACAGAAAAGCCTCAAACAAAGAAAACAAAAGTGCAGCCACAATATGGGCCCACAGCTAACCTAGCCTCACAAGGCAAGAGACGAGTTTGTACAGGAGGGGGGAAGAGTGCCACTGCACAGGGGAGGTGGGACAATGATTTCTTTAACAGCTGGGGAAATTTCAAAGTTGGTGTTCCAAAAAAAGAAAAAAAAAAACATATGTTCCCTCTGGAGGAGAGAATGCCATTCACTTCACTTATTCTGAAGTGGAGACAAGAGTCTGAGATAAATATCACTAAACATGGACAAGAAGAAACAAACCTATCTGCAGGGCACTAGAGAGGAAGCAAGGACATTTGTAATTGGGTGAACAGCCCCATTAAAAGTACATATACAGTTTACTTTTTCAAAAGAATTTACATAATTTCTGCTTTGACCTAAGGACCATACAAGTGCTTTTCTGCATTTCAACCGATTTACTACAAATAATTAGCCTGGGAAACACTGAGTCCAGCACGTATTTGTTGGGTATGATGGTCTGATTCACGGTCTCTAGAAACTCCCAAACTCCAAGAACAACAGAGCATGAAAGTCTAACGTTGACCTTCAAATAGACCACTGAAGGCTGTGAGACAGTGTGAGATACAGTTTAGATGTGGTTGAAAGTGTCAGAAAAAGCCGCTTCATTTTCTCAAACTATTTAAAATTTGAAAAAACAACTCAAGGTTGACTCACAATCTCCAAACCACTATCTGCAGTGATGAAAACTGGGGTGTGTGGTTGAAAGCTCTAGTAAATGGACCTTGAGTTAATGTAAATCTCAAGACCAATTATTTCAAATAAGAGTTGTTGGAATAAAATGAAGCACGGTTGTGAAACTGCATGGTCAATTTGTCTGATTTTGACAGAGGGAAGAGGAGAAACGGACACATTTCCAGGAACAACTGCCAAGTTTTTTTCATTTTAAAAATCAAGGCAAGTCATGACGTGCAAGTTTCTGTAGTGAAATGAATAGTGGCTGTCTGGAAAGTAGAAACATGTTCGAACAGTAACACTCAGTGTACTTTGTAAAATGTTTGGCTGATCTGAACTGTTCATTATTTGAAGTACATAGGATGAAATATGTAAAAACACTGGTATGATCCTTAAAAGGCAGATGCCAAACATTGTTTTGCCATTGGAGAGCAGTTATATAGTTTCTTTGTCCTCAGCACATACAGTAACTTCATATGTAAAGTTGAAGCATGTACATCAGATGCTTTCAGGCACAATAAAGCCTTTTCTCGCTGGAAACCTTTTAAAGAAATTATTACTTTCACACACTTTGGAGCCATGGGTTCCATCATCACTGCTGGATTTCTAAGGATCCCAGGACAGTGCTATCTGTGGAGATGAAATCCCTTCATGATCAACATCTGCCTCTATGTTAAGCCCTCTGCCAGGCATAGAAGGGAAGAGTCAACAGGTGACATTTTGACCAATGCTACCTGAATACTGCCTTTTCCCTTCATTTAGACCCCCTCCCTTTTTATGGTGGTTCAAGAACAGATCAGATTAAACTGGACAGATCTGAGCAGCAATTCTGAACAGAACAACCACGCTACTGGCAAGGAAAATAAATTACTTTAGATGATTTTTATTGCACATAGCCAAGTTTGGGAGAAGCACGTGTGAATGAAATGAATGTTTCTGAATGTTTTCCCACCCATGTGAAATTGGAAGAGATCACCGATTACTGATAACATGCAACTTCAATTAGGTTAGATTATTTGTCATTTGAGGACTGTCATGACTCTGATTTTAATGTGATATAATTTAGTTTAAATAAAATATCAGTATCTCAGTAGCTTTTATTTCAGATACAGGAACTGCATTAATCACAATTAATGTCACCTTTGATGAGCAAATGCATCATCCATCTGAGTTTCTGTTTTTTGTGATACCAAATTTTTCATAAACATGGGCCTCTGCATCTGCATTAAAAACCTGTACAGTCAATTTAATGCAACCTTCAATTTAAGGCAAAAAGCTGATTGCCTGCCTTTACTCTGATTTAATTAAGTGACTAAGAAGCCTGAGCCTGGAGATATTCTATATTTTTCTTCTTGTCAACAAACCCCATGTGAGAACTACTGTGTGTGTCCAAAGGCTGATGTATCTTATTCCTCTGTGCCAGAGCTCCATTACTGTCACACACCTCAGTGAGCCACACTGGTGCACTGGGTGACATGTTCCTTCATTACCATGAACACACACACTGTAGTTTATTTTGAGCCTGTACCACACACACCATCCTGCTCACACTCACTAGAGCACCAAACGTGGATTAATCCACCACTGAAAATAGTCCCGAGCATGTTGTTTGATCAAAACTACAGTGAGCAACTGTTTTAGGAAATTATTGAGCATATTTATAAACCAAATTATATGTGTGTGTGGTGTTCGTACTGAAGATTTACGTCTTCAGTACGAACCAAAGAACAGAAAGTATTGAGAGACGCACGAACACATTATTGGTTTGGGTGTCTTCATGGGATTTGTTGATAATAGGAAAAAAAGTAGAATTACAAAAGACTAAAGAAGTAAGTCAATGTTGTGCAAGTTCTGATGACTTTCTGAGCTCAGTATTTTAGCTGTAGACAGCAGTGAGCCATCTAACACTATTGTCAAATCCAACACCACAAGAAGTTTTTGTCTCATGGTGTGTGTGTGGTGGGGCAGAGAACACTGGTAAAGCATACAGGGATACTCTTGACTCATGTGACAGACAGTACAGGTGATGAGTGCCAGTGGGGTGAGGGGGTGAGGCAGGGGATTGGGGATAAGGTGTGATCAGTCAGACCTCAAAACCAAAAGCAAAATTTGAACTAAATGTTACACTGAGTCTCTTATTTCTTGCTGCGCAGCCGTTTGGACTGTCGTGGAAGGTCTGGGCTCTTTCTGGTGCGTTTGACCGATGACCCTCCCTCACCCTCTGGCTCTATGGGTATAGAGGCTGCAGCCACATTGCCACTTGCCAACACAATACTAGACGTGCTGGCAACAGTGGAAGACATGGCAGCGTTGCTGGATGTGGAGGGGACAGCTGAGCTGGGCCTCGGTCCTCCCATGGCAGCAGCACTACTGTCCATCAGTTCACGGAGCTTGTGCTCCAGCTCTGCAAGGCGGGCGTTCTGCTCACCAATTACCTGGGTCTGTTCCAGCAGCTTCTGTTCCTGGTCCTGCAGCTGCTTTTGTTGCTCCAGCTGCTTGACGCGAATTTCCTGCATCTCCCTCCGCAGTACTGTCATCGACGCCCCATTCACCTTCACCTGCTGCTGCACCTTGGTCATCTCAGAGCGAGACGGCGTGTTCTTGGCCAGCAGGGACATGGTGGTCAGGGAGGTAGATGGACCTGCCACTGAGGGAACAGGACAGAGTGTGACAGGTCTTCAGAATTGTACCGCTTCACAAAAAACACAAAACAAGAAGAGATCCTGCTGGGTAAAAGTAAAAATCCAGCAGGACAGAATGTTTTATTTTGTCATATGGAGCCTGAATGATCTCTGTTTGGAAGGGGTGGGTGACCACTGCACTATGGGAAAAGGCAGACCCAAATCATGCCAAAAATATGCCTTAACTGTAATCATTTCTATTATTATTTTGTTTTGACTAATTCATGAAATGAATGACAAAACCTGTGACAATTTCCCACCACCAAAAGGTAACATCTTCATATGTCTTGGTTTGTTCAACCATAAAACCAATACTCCAAACAAAGACATTCCATTTACCATGGCATAAAACAGAGAGAAGCAGCAAACGGAAACCTCCAACTGGAGAAGCAGAATGTTTCACATTTCTGGTTGATGGATGACTAAAGTAATTGAGTGATTATTTTCTTTTAATGAGCTAATTGATTTATCAAATGGAAGCATGGAAGCATCTGCCTGGGGTATAGGCAGTAGTTATCTTAGTTACTGTATCCTCTCTGTCAGCTCCAGCCAGTCTTGCAATTCTCCTCTGAACTCCTCTGTCATCAACAAGGTGTTTCTGTCAACAGACCAGCCCATCTGACACCAACAATCACGCCACAGACATTTTTCCCCATTCTGATGTTTGATGTGAACCGAAACTGAAGCTCTTGGCCTGTATCTGCATTACACTGCTGCCACATGATTGGATGATTGCAGTGTTTCACCTAACATAGCGACGTGACCAACCAAAGCGACCCCCCTGTCATTTACTGTTGCATTTCGCTCCTCCTTGGCCTCGCTGCACATACACATGCAAAGCATATGACACAGGTTGTCAACATGTGCAAAGAAACCTCCTGCAAGTTTTCGAAATTCCTCTAAAAAGATGGACAGGCGTTCACCCCCAGCATCTAAAAGTCAGGCCAAATATCAGTGTTTTGTTGTTTTTTTTAAACACAAGCAATCTGGCGACAGTGATGTGGATGTTAGCAGCTTCTAATGGCAGCAAAGCTAGTCCATCAGAGCACTGGCAGCTCTCCTCCAAGTTTGTTTAATATTGTTAATTATTACTGACAAACTGTCCAATTTTCAGCTGTTCTGCTGTTCTTGAAACTCTACTGCTGTCTAGACATCATTGCTGTAGCTATTTGTACTGGGACCAAGTTTGTCTTTTCAGACATTCTGGCCAAAAATGCCTGTTTAAAGTTGAAAAAAGAAGCCAGTGCTGAACAGACATGTCTTACAGAGAAGCTTTTGACCATCCATGATTGACAGCGTTCGGCTATAGGAATTTTGCATTTAAATTGTAACTTAAAACTGCAAGACAGACATACCATCATTGCCTTAAAAACTACCATGAGCTGCTTTGGTTGTATTTCTTTTCAACTGTCAACATGTCTGTTACCTGGTGCAGAACCGATGAGGCGGCCAGACAGATCAGCCCCTGGCAGCTTCTTCTTCAGGATGGGGACAATCTTCTCATCAAAGTACTCCATGGCCATGGAGGAAATATCTCTCAGCTCCTGCAGAACCTCATGAGCTCGCTGCGGGGCTCGAGTGGAGTTCACGTAACGCAGCACACGATAAATCTCATCTATCACCTGACAATACACAACACACATGATCAGGACCATCACAAATAAGTCAGCAAACCAGAAAACACACAACAGATATGAATGAAACAAGACTGAAACACTGATGGCTTTTTGCCCTCTGTTGGCCAGGTCTGAGAACTGCAGCCAGTAAGTCCAACTTTACCAGTGTCAAAATATCGCAGTGCTGACTGATTATTGTAAGGCAACACATCTTCAGTTGAACCTTTCTTTGCTATGGTCTGTTGGTCTGTTAGTCCACATGGCAAACACTGCCTGCTCATGTGACTGTGACATGTGATACACAAACCCTAACGCAGGACAAAACAAATTTGCCTAGTGTTTACCAAAGATGGACACTGGTTTCTACAATATATGAAACTTAAACTTTCAGGTGCAAGAGTTGAAAGAGCAAGAAAACCTAATTCAAAATCCCACTGACATTTGCAGTGACTCATACGACTAAAAGCTCACTCAAACAGATATTTTCATTCGCCTGGCATGTTTGGTGATTATGCGAACGCAGGTGTGAATATCTTTGGCAACGTTGATATGTTTATTTGGTTAGAGCAGGGGGTGAAATCTGAACCAGTGGTGCTGGGGCATGTGGAGACATTCTAATGCAGGTGTAGACTGTGCCCAAGGCAAGTCGCATGTCAGGAATCTTAAAAGTGCATAATACCAAAATATGGACTTGTATTTGATCCAAAAGAAAGCCATAGCCTTTAAAGCATTGTGCTGCATCTTGCAGGATTATTAGTATTCAACATTAAGCAGCACGAAATATATATAACCTCTGACCAGCTACTGTAGTCACCCTCTTCTTTCCAAACAGAATTGAGTGCATTTACTTTGAGCCAGGGAGGTTTGTGAGCTATGGTGACCATGAAAACACTGACGGTAAGAGAATACAACAGAAAGTATTGGTACATGAAGAAAAAGTCAGTGAAATTGATCAGATCATTTAGAGATAAAGCAATGTTTAACAACACTCCCATCATGTCCAAGCCAAATAATAAACTAGGGATCTGTTTGGACATGTGATCTTCTCCAACATTTCCACAGACGAGATGGGACCTCTAGAAAAACCAAACTCTGGTCTGTGGTAACATATGCATGATGGCATAAAACGCGGTGGCGAGCTTTGCTGCAAGGCCTTTGGCGGCTGCGATTTCATGGCTGTGCTGACACAAAAGTGATGCGGTTTGGCCGACCGCGTTGACGACTAACCTTTCAGGGATGAAGCAGCAGGGTTTGGTGGTACTCTTTGTAGGGTCTGTTGAGCGGTATCTCCACGGCAACCAGGATGGCAAGCAGGCAAGGTATTTCTCTCTCGACTCATACGAATTCATAATAAACATACTGGTGAGGAGAGCTTGCATTAAAGTGAATTCTTCAGCCGCATCACAACATCACTGACAACGTTTCTTGACTGAATCGTTAGTGAGCTTTAAGGGAAAAGGCATTAGTCATGTTCAACCATTACAAAGGCTGCTGGTATGCTTTATCTGGTTTGATCCTGGGAAAATAATTAGATGCATCTTGATTCTCTCTGTGATTTGGCAATTCTGGGCTACACCAGTGCATAATTAAGAGGTTCAAATAGAGACTGAACAATGGGTTAGTAAACAAAAAACAACATGTTTGACAGAGAAGAGATGAAAGGATTTGGGCTGGGGCATCTCTTCACTACAATGCTTCATTTAATATAATTGTATTTGTACGACACATTGTATCTTAATTTAAACTCCTGCAATTTGAATATTACTTTCATGCAACAATTTCAATAATAATTTCTATTAATTGTCCAACCCTAGTTCATAAATGTTCATCAGTTGCTTTCGTTAGTTATCTAATAGATTAACTTTAATCTTAACATTTTTCTCTTTTTGCTGCTGCAACAATCTTTGTTCACCATTGTAGGACTAGATTCATTAAATATGTGGTAAGCCTGTTTATAGTACAACTTGTACTGTGACCTACAGTGTTTGTCAGAACCTGAAGCTATTGCTGAAATTCTGATCTAAATCATTTAATACAGTCTGGGTTTGCTATAAACAATTCTAAGAGTTTTCTGGGAGCTAGTAATTTCTGTGTCATTAAAAGTCAATTTCTGTTCAATTCAGTCATGAAATTGTAATATTCATAAAAGGTTTCTGTGGCGCCTCAAATCAGGATTCTTGGCCCAAATCACTATGGGTTTGAGGAAAAACTCAAGGAGAAAGGATATGTGGTTGGAGCTGAGTTGAGCTGACTGGCGACATGGGGCTGGGCGTGAGATCCTGTAAAGCAAAAGCGCCGCAGAAAACATTGGGCTGCTTTGGTGGTGGGCCTCGTGATGAGCTTCAGAGACACATTCTTTACGGTCTATCGAATACATGTTGAATACCAGCACAAAACGCTGCTGTGGTGTGACCTGCAGCTTTGGTCAGGTTGTCCAGCCACATGATGCATCTCTGACAGTGACACCTCCTGTGTCTACTGGACAACAGACATTTCGCTGCCTCTTTTGGGTTGTCCTGTCTACAGCCGCCAGCGGTCTTTCAGACTGGAAGTCAGTGCTGACTATTGCGTTTTGGGCTGTGCAGCTTACAGTCTGGCTCAGCAGGCTGCAGATCATTCCGTGTGAGAAGGACTGGCTGCCTCCTATTTTGCTAGCACGAAGGGCACCACCTCCTGGCTGTGGAGCAAGTGTAGCTCAGCTCAGGCTGTTAACTTCCAAATCAGCCGCCTTGGCTGGGTCAATTTAGTAATCAATGATGATCATTTAATAAATATATCTATATGTTACATTTTACTCCTTTATAGAATGCATTTCGTGCATCTTTCATTTAATTCATCTGTATTTGTTCAAAATCTTCCACTGACCCCTGCAGCCTGATACCAACCACGAGGGCTAAAAAATGCAGGCGGTAAAGTGCAGCGCAACAAGTCCAGCCATGTCTCCCTCACATTTGTGTGATGTCACAACAGCCACATTCTGGTGTGCATCCAGCCCATCAGCAGTGGGCAGATTTTTCTGAAACTTGGTAGCAATTAATCACTGACCCTGGCAGCCGGACTTTAACAATATAACTGGGCTTTGATAACTCTGTCAAGGAAGCCTGATTTAAGGACTACGCTGGCAGATCATGTCCATGCGCTTACACACCTGGAGGAGACAGACTGAGGAAGCTTTAATAATAAATAACTTCATTGTGCACACATTTAGTCATCATTTTCATCAAATCATGACATCTATTGATTACGCTGGTGTCCATTTTTAACAAACCATTCCGGGTCTTCTGAATGTCTACTATCATGCTAAACATCTGGTGCTAGCTATTTCTAAGGTGTATAATTTCGGAAGTTTACCCATTTACGGGTATGTGCATTCATTGATATACTTTACTTCACTGGACTTTGGGGATTATGTACATGTCTTCAAAAAGTTTTGTTGCTGGTGCTTTTATCAAACTTCTTCTTGTCATTGTCAATTACTTCTGTGACTCAAAGTAGTGCGAAATATACCTTCACAAAACCACAGGCTACCAAGCAACAGAGGCCCAGGACCCATAAGACTCTCGGCTGAAGTGACTTGGGAATCTTGGGTGAGGGATCCCAATTGCACAACCTGACCTGAAAGGTTGTCTTATGCTTCAGTGACATAGCATAAATTTTAAATATTTGACAGAAGAAAAGCGCAATATTGAGAAAGCAAGACCTGTTAATATTCTGAATCATTTGCTATAGTGCTTTAAATGGCTGCTTTTCTGGTCATACTGATCACTCAAGTGCGCTACACTGCAGCTGAGCAGTGCATTCCCCTTACCTTACTTGTTCTATGTGTAGACACTCTTACACACACCATTCGCTGGCAGGTATATGTCTGGAACATTTGGGGTTCAATGTCTTTTGAGATGCATGGAGACTGGAGGAGCGAGGATCGAACTGACCATCAGTGATGGGTGACTGCGCCGGCCCGTACCCGGGTTTGGTGATGCGGTAAGGGTCTGCTGTGGCGGTAGCACAGGGATTAGTCAGTCTCTGGGTTAACTGCAGCTATAGCCTGTTTGTGACCAGAAGTTGGGTGCACTTGATGCTGTGGCTGGCTGGCCACCTGACTGAGGGGAAGGTTTGAATTAAACTTTTGGCACAACAATTCATAACTGGTTTATGTCTTGCATGTTTTATTTTTAGCAGCTGTTACAAGGCATTGACAGGCTGGCTGTGGCTGGTGACTTTGGACCTTTCCTGAACTCCCAGGTGATACCAGTAATCTGTCATATCGATTCAAATCCTGGTGGAAGTATCTTGCTTTATATCGTTGTTTTGGCCACTGTCCACCACAATAGGCTTAAGTACAGCCATAACCATAGGCACAGAATATAATTATACCCACAGCTCACAGGCAGTGGCTATGGCAACAGTTGAAGCTCAGCTATCCCCTCTTCATCCTCCAGCATTAACATCACCATTTCAACCAACTACAGTACATAAGCATTTACATAATCTGCAAGACGCCAGGCAAGAACATGCAAACACTCATGAACAATGTGGAGGGGTGCACTAGCAGTTAGGAGGGGGCCTATTACCTGTCTGTGTCCAGGGGCCCATTTGCCCATAATCCGCCATGTAAAACAAAGATTACCAAGGCTGAGAGTTTTGCAGAAAATTGTAATAACAAACACAACTACTCCAACAATTTCCATGTAAGCTTATATGAAGACTTGTCAAAACCTCCAAACTGTGCACGTAGCAGAATGGAGTGAAGGGACTGCTGGGGGACCTGCAATGAAGAGTACTGCCAGTGTGCCAACAGAGCAGACAATGATTTCCAGCTAACCACAGCAAACTACATATCCCACAGAGACAGGCAGTGTCTGCAGTGCAGACGTGCAGAACACCCAGAGTCTGATTTTAGACAGCACTGCTCATCCTTTCTCCTCTCTCCATGTATCTGCTGTGTGTTAGTGGTGTGTCGTGTCTCTCCTCAGCTAGGCTGTCCTGCTAATTGGATATCAGCACAATGAGCACTGCGGGCCGCGGCTGCAGTTAGACTACTGCACAGACATTAAACACAGGCTTTCAGTCAAGCACGGTTCCTACAGTGTTTTCACCAATATTTCACAGAAGCAGTATGCAAAGATCAGCAGTGCATGTGGCTAGCATTAGCTTTGTTCCTCCTCTAGCTGGCTTGTTTTTGTTCTCCTTACCGAACGAAGCAGGCTGATTTCATCGTACGACAGAAAATTGAGAATAGTCTCAATGGCCACAATGGGCAGTCCTAACAGAGGGTTGTTCTGGTGCGGCTGGTCCGGTGGAGGGGTGGACTGTCTCGGTGACACCGCGTCTGAATCCAGGGACCCAACACATCCATCAACTCTCTCTACAACGGCCGCCATCTTGCTTAGCTTAGGAGGTGGCGGAAGTGACGTCTAAAGAGGAAGCTAGCGTGCCATTTTCCCCAAGTGATATAAAAATGTGCACATTAGGAAGGAAAACAGACAGACTACACAAAGAGCAGCTAGTGTTGGAGAAAAAGTATGAATAACAAACATCAGTTAATTTAACAGTTTGGAGAGCCTGTGTGTTTAAGTAGCATGAAAAACAGACTAAGCTCTATATTCTCTAGTATTTTCCAAATAGCTTCTTATGAACAGAGCAAGTAAACAAAGGGAACTGGATTATTTAAAAAATCACTGCAAAAACATGGGCTGAAGCAGAATAATGTTGAAACAATCTGTAAAAGGTTTCTCCCCCTCAGTGACACAGTGAAATGTCTTAAGGGTCAGTTGAGATACCCTTTTATAAAGGATTTCTGAGATGTAAGGAATAAGGATCAGTAGTTAAAATTATTAATGCAACTTTTTGGTGGCCAGGTTGTACGAGGAAACATCCTGCCCTGATATTTTTTTGGAATTACCTGTTTTTCTTCTTGGTTGTAAAATGTGGTTGGACCTTCACTACAGTAATGACCAAACACAATCTGTTGCATTGCTTTTGTCCCTACTGAATACATCATTGAAACATTCACAGTGTAGGTTAGGAAAAAGTATGTAAATCCCTAATGACTTCAACAAATGCTAAGGGGAGTCAGGAGTTAGCAAACCTGCAGACCTGAAACACGCTTGGAGGTGTGGGTTAGAGTTACTTTGACTTATAAAAGATTACTCAAACTTTGCAAATTAAGAGAAATATCTGCTGATGTGAACCATGCCTTACAAAAAGAGATCTCAGAAATGAACGATCAAGAATTGTTTATTTTAACAAAGTTGGAAAGAGTTATAAAGTCATCTCAAATAATTTAGATACTCATTAGTCCACAGTCACATAAACTGTATAAAAGGAGAAGATTTAGTGCAGTGGCCAGTCTCCCTAGAAGTGAGCGTCCAGAAAGGATGTATGCCCTCTTCAAGGGCAAAATGCACAAACACTCAGTTAACATAGCTGTTAATGAGTCTACCACAGGAACATCATTTAACAGACAGGGTGTCAGTGGCAGGACACTCTGAAACGAGCACCTTGACACTTCACAAAGCTCCTGGGAAAATGTTTTGTGGACTGATGAAACTTACGTTGAATTGTTCAGGAAGAACATGCAACACTCACTACTATGGCACAAAAAGGGCACTGCATACCAACATGAACACATCATTCCAACAGAAAAGTACAGTGGAGGGACCATCATCATTTGGGGCTTGCTGCATCTGGGCCTGGACAGTTCAATATGAATTCCCATGTTTATCATGGTATCTTACAGGATAGTGTCAGGGTGGCTGTCCACCAGCTGAAGCTCAGTAGAAGCTGAGTGATGCAGCAGGACAATGACCCTAAACACTGAAGTGAATCCACTACAGACTGGCTTCAAACAAAGAAAATCCTCCTTTAAGAGCCCAGATCTTAGCCCAACAGAGATGCAGTGGAGAGAGCTCAGAGAGCTGTTCACACCAGACATCCCGAGAACATGTCTGAGCTGAAGCAGTTCTTAAGGAGGAATGGTCCAGAATTCCTCCTGAACGCTGAGCAGGCCTGATCCACAGCTACTGGCAGGGCCTGACTGAGGTTATTACTGCCAAAGAATCGAAGGGTTGACTTACTTTTTCCACCAGCACTGTGAATGTTTAATGGATGTCTTTTATAAAGACATGACTATAATTTGAAAGGGTTCACATACTTTTTCTTGACACTGTATTAACAACTTACTTACACTGTATTAACAGTTAAAACTGGATACTTGAGTTATTGAAAGAACCATGATTTATTTATCAGGTATACCTACTGATGATGAACCACCTTTTCAGAATCAGAATCAAAATCAGACTTTATTGCCAAGTATGTTTGCACATACAAGGAATTTGTCTTGGTGCTAAAGGACAGTAAAGGACAGTTATAGTAAAAGAAAAGAGCGAAAAGCAAGAACTATATTTATAAGGAACATAAATATATACACAAGGAGCATAAATATACATAATTAAAATGTAAAGTGTAAAGTGTAGAGTGCAAATGTTTGAAGGTGGCAGTGATTGTCCGGATGTGCGTTAATGTAACATGTAGTGGGGGGTGAGGGGATTATAGTCTGTGACAGTCTGCATGTGTGTGTTGGGGGGGGGGCTAGATCTTGTTGAGGAGCCCAGTTGCAGACGGGAAGAAGAAACTGTTCTTGTGGCGTTAGGTCTTGGTTTTGACAGACCACAACCTCCTGCCTGCTGATGGCTCATTAGAAAGAGAGACCTTGTCACTGTTAATTAACAACTTACAGTAACTATTAATGACTTGACTTCATTAACGTATCAGTAGCCAGAGAAATTGTTCACCATCTGGTAACCCAATGTTTTTTTTCAAAAGGCTGATTAAAAAGGTATTACATTTATCATTATCATTGATAAAGCCATAAGTTACAGCTTTTAAACACACTTTAATGGGTGACTTATTACTAAGTGCTACCTTGATCACTGATGGCATCCAGCACTGTCAATGAAAACAGATCTGATACATAAGTCACTGCTGAGATTTTTACCATCTCTTATCAGGCCCAGGCCTATTGCAGTCTTTTCTTTGGTATGGAGATAGACTGGAAATACTTAGTGAAGCAAGATGCAAGATGCAAGACACCAATGTTCTCCTCAATTAAGATTTCCCAGAGTCTGTCTTTCATAAATAGAAGAAACACCTACCAACCTTAAAAAGTAGGCATGAAGCAGGAAAGTGATGCATATCTGCATTATGACAAGCTCATGGTCCCACCCCCACCCACAAAGAAACCACAAAAACTAGAAATCATCATACCAGACCTCCTACTTCTGATGAATACCTTTTCATTCATATTTTGTCCTATTAATCTATATGTACATATCTATACAAGATGGTCTTCAGCTTTCTTTGCCAAACATACTTCAAAAAACTCTCACCTTCAACTGTTCATGTTGCGAAATGAATTTTCACTCCTGTTGTATACTTGTTACCAAGCAAGAAATGCATAATCTGTTCATCCTTATCAGAGCTATTTAATGTCAATAGCACAATTCTTTTTTTTTTCTTTAAAAAAAAAAAATCAATTTAAGTATTGTGCTTTATTCTAGTTACCTGTGTCAGTAAATTAAGACGTGGCTTTCATTTCTGTATCTTTATTTATGCATATGGGATTAGTGGGAGAAATGTTTTCATAACTGACTGAAAAGTTCTTTAATATTTTCTGGGTCGACTTTCTAGATAGTACTGTATGAAGACCTGCAGCAGAGCATTTCCCTCTATCTATTGTATTTTTTTTCCCACCCAAGGATTACAATATACAAAAATAGTGAAGCTGAAGTTGTTGGCAGCAGACACAGGCTGCCAGAGAACTGAGATCACACTGATATAATCAGGTCTATATGAGGTGTTTAAACTGAAAGAATATAATATTCTACATTCATCATCTGTGCTTTTCATTATGTCTTATTATCTATTTTGTTTTATGTTATGCACAGATCCATACAGAAAATTGTCTGGACATTTAGATATTTTTGGCTTGCTTTTTTTTAAATTCAGCATGTTTATTTAAGGAAAAGAAAAAAAAAATCCTCTTTAACTCAAGAGTGGTATAAAAACTAGAGACAGTAGTATATACATACTTACAAGCAGGTCTCTCAACCATGACAACATCAACAGTATTGTTTTTATCAATGCAGCCAAGTCACTGAAACACAGCCATTCCACTGAGAGCACCATGTCACACATCCAAACACTTATATACTGTGGCATATTTCAACACCAGGTCCTCTGTGGTGGGTCTGAGCATGCACAGTCATCATTTCATTCCATGTCAGTAGAGTCCAGTTCACTGAGAAACCTCTGACACTTGGCCATGAGGACTTTGACAGCCTCTGTGACCAGAACATCTGGAGGCAGGATGCCAGTCGACTCCACTGTAACTGTGTGAGAAAGGAGATTCATGAATGGATATACAGTATAATGAAGTAATACCAAGCAATACAGACTGCTGTATAGACGTGCATTTACACATTCCTATTTCACTACAACAGCGATTGTTTTTTAAAGGAGTAATCTAAAGAGTCACATGAAAACATTAATATTGATTTCTTCTCATCTTGCTGACTGAGCTTTAGAGGTGTTTTCAGTCTTTATGCTAAGCTGTCTCCTGGTGGTAGTTTCATATTATCATGTAAGTGGTTTGATCTTCTCATTTCACTCTTGGCAAGAAAAAAAAATTGCACTTCTCAAAACATCCCTTAAGGGGAGCACTGAGTTTCATTGTTTTCATTTCAGGAGATATTTTTACACTGCACAATCTGAAGTCTTTGAAGCAGTTTGCACTGTATATGTAAACAATGTATATGAACGTACAAATGAAGTGGTCGCGCACTCTTCCCAGTTTCACCATGTTCTTCAGGTCATCATGTCGGAGGACTTCCCTGCTGCAGGTATCCAGACGACTGTTCACTACTTTCGCAACCTTTTTCCCTGATGTGGACAACACAAGGAGGAAGAGGATTACATTTACACAATGTAAGGACTCACTGCAGACTAACACAATCATTTATCTCCTCTGCCACCCTAACATCCTTCCAATTTTGCATGGGCACAGCTGGACTGTATAAAACAGACAGCAGAAATCTACATCATATAAATGATCATAGGGTGAGAACTTACTATCATGACTGGACAACTACATAAATATAATAACATTAAAGGTGCCCTGTGGAGCAACATTTATTTTCACATTATATTACTCACCAAAATGCACTGTGTTTATCCTTGAGGTCAAATAAATGTCATGAGCATGTCCTTTCTCAGAAAACATTTGCAAACATTTCTTTGAGTTTTAAAACTGCATTCTTTACAGCCATGTTTACTAGTTCTTCTTTCCTGCCTTTACTGGTACACTGTTGCAGATCTTGGATTACCATAGCACATGTCTGCAGCATACTGTCCTTAGATTAACAGTTACATCATGCAGTCTACACACTATGGGTTTCTGTTCGATTATAGATTGGTCAGGTTACTTCTCTCTTACCATTAACATCTTCCAGGTCAATAACTCCTCGTGAGAAGCAGCGTTTTAAGCGCTCTGCCTTTTCTCCCTCCACCGGCTCCAAGAGAGTGATCTCTGGCAGAAGGCGGTAACTGGCTGTGGCCACTGGAGAGAACTTTGCATGGTCCTTACCTGAGCACAGAGCAGAAAACACCCTTTAGTATCAGGCAGCAGCAAATACTGACAACTAAACATTAGGGTGACTGGACTGATAACAAAGGTCATGTTGTATGTAAGCTGTGTCAAAGCATGCAGTCTACTGGCCATTTCAGGCACAACGCAACAATGGCACCATTATTTCCGGTGGCTTGTGCACACATACAGATCTCTGGTCAAGAATTAATTTCCATGCTTTAGCACTTTTATATATTTTGCAACACGTACAGGCCAGTACAGTACACTTCATACTAATTTAAAATGTTCAAAAAATTAGCATTTGTTCCTTTCCCATATCTTTATCTTCTGCACTGAACTGTCTTTGATCCAGACACTCCAAAACTCTTACCAATTCCTTTGACACAGTACATAATAATGTCCAGCTCCTGTCCTGGTCGTAGCTGAGCTATCAGGATGTCATCATGTACGGGTCCAATGCTGGAGTCTGCAAACACGTCTGCTTGGTTCCCAATGGGGACCCACTTTATGTCCCTTGAATAAACTGAGACAAGACAGCATGGGCCAATCACATTAATGTTTGATCTTCAGGGATCTTCTTGTGTCAGTGCCTCTAATCTGACCAATTATTTTCAACAATCACTCATTTGTTAGTGTGCCCTGGTGACAGCTGCTGTTTGTATGTCTACATGTGCAAATAATACAAGTAATCCTTCACTCATTTGGTGTCATCTGAAACCTACCCATGTGGTTCAGATACAGCTCTCGTGGGTCAGAGGAGTCTTTGCTGGCTCTGGGGTTCCTGCTGCATTTAATCTTCAGCTGCAGTTGAATTGTGTCTATTTCTGATCCTTCTTCCTCTGCCAACTCTTCACCTGGAGTAAACAAAGCATTCACTGGTGGGTCCATCTCATTAAGGCCAGGTTTGAGAGAGATGTGAAATGTGAGTTCAATGTGCATCATGCAGACATGCAATAGAGACATGATGGTCAACTCTATTTTATACCATCTTTACACCAAAGATCTAAAGTCACATCTATATTAAAAATATACCTACAAAAGGGCCACGAGGATCTTCAGATGCTCTGTTGCTACTTTTCAAATTAAAAGAAAAAAAAAACTGCTTGTCTGCCAGGTTATAACAGTGGTTGGAAAAGAATAATTCCTCACTACACCTGGAGAAAAGAATTTTCTGTGATAGAACTGGGTTTGGTGAAAAGTTAAACAGGATTTTAGGACCATTTTGAAGTAGTCTGGATGAAAATATGAACTCTGCATCTTACTTTTTCCTGTAGGGATCACTAATGTCACAGGTGAAGATGTTAAGAATTTGACTGCTGTCTGTGAATATTGTGGTGGAGCTTAAAAAAAAAAAAAAGACATAATATAAAGGCTTGACAATTTTTTTTTTTTTTTTTTTGCAAAATCAACAGCAGAGAATTTCTAGTAGTTTTGGGTTCCAATAGTCAGTTCCATACCAAATCCAATTTCTGGTTGCCAAACCCAGATTTACAAAGCAAACCAATGGCAGATAAAATCAGCTGTAGCACATTAGCATTAGTTCTGCGGGTAACTTGACCAAAAGTCAAAATGAAACATGCAAGTAGAGTAAGAGGGAAGTATTCTACTACTGCTCTCTAACATCACTGTGCGTTCATGGGCATACTGTATATTTTTGCAGTGAGGGATGATCACATAAATTTTCAATCATATCATATCAATTCTGCTTTCTCAGCCAACAAACGTCTACAGATTTAAACTGAATATCTGAGATTTAGGTCTTTATGACTTTATTTACATGCCAATGTTAAAAGCTAAACATAATTAGATTCCATGAAGAATTAATATTAGATTTGAAAAGCAGATTCAATACGGGATAAAGCTACTCATATGCCTTTTAGTGACACATTACAGCTGAATAAAATGGAAGCACTGTGGTCATTTGTGTGAGTGGTTTACTGTATTGTTTTACCAGTGTTCCTGTACTCAAACAGGCGGGGGTCAGCTTTGATGGGGATGAGGCCTAATCTGTGGGCCAGGACTTCATCCTGGACGATGGATGTGTTGTTATAGATAAACACCTTCTCTATGGCCATTGTAGGTACCTATAAGAAACAATAATAAAAAGCTTTCACAATATGTTTGCAAAAACTCTAAAACATCAAGACTCCTTTCTTTTAGAAACCCAGATGCACAAGATGATCAGTTTCTACACATCAGGCTTCATAGAAACAAACAAAACGGTGGTATATCAACCTTTCAAAGGCAAAAACAACTTCTACTAATTGTATGAATAACATAATAGTGACACTGTACATGAGGACAAACATTAAGGGAAATTTTAAAAAACTAAAACTTTTATTTAACCAGGAGAAAGCCAATTAAAAATAAGAATCAAGACAGGAAGCAGCACAAAATAAATACACAAAGTTGTAGACAGAAAAAAAAAAACAATAGACAAACTGAAAAAATGAAAAAACAAGCACAAGGAAGCCACATAAAAACATAAAAATAACAACATCTTCGAGAATCTGCCTCTAATTCTTTCATTTTTTTTATTTAAATGCGTTTAAAGATATTAATTCACTAAACTTCAGGTCCTTTTGCAACATGTTCCATGCCATAGGTGCAGAATACACAAAGACCATTTTTCCAATTTCTGCATGGACATTTGGGACAGAAAGCAAAACTAATTTTTTAAGAACACAGAGAGTGTGTGTGTGCCTTTTCTGTATGATGCAGATATATATGGATTACCTTATATACTGTATAAAGGTGTACCAATGACAGAGCCTAAGACTGTGCAGAGCAGGCCATCCTACCAAACTTTACAGTTGGTAATTAACCTCAGGGAAGCATGGTAAGCTGTATGTGTGTGAAGACACTGAACAGAGGTATGCATATAAGACATCAGCATAGTCCAGTAAACATCAAAAAAGTGGCAGCAACAAGTTGCTTTTTTCATCAAAAGAGAAACACAACTTATTTTGGAAGTAACAACTCAGTTTTAGCCTGAGCTTTCTGACTAGGTGCAGCACATGTGGTTTAAAAGTAAGAGAGTCATCGATCAAAACATACAAATATTTATGAGAATTAACCAACTCTATTTCACTTCCCTTAAGAGTGACCACTGAAGGGATATCTTATCTATATTCCTAGAGCCAGTTAACAGTATATGTCTGTATATGTTGCATTAAGAACAAGTTTCAGCTCAAATAGGGAATTATGAAGAACAGTAAAAGCATTTCGCAAGCATTCAACGGCCTGTACAAGAGTCGACTTAGAGCAGTATATAACAGTGTCATCAGCATAAAAATGAAAATTAGCAACCAATACATTTTGACTCAAATTATTCATATAAAGCAGAAACAAAAGTGGACCTAATACAGAGCCCTGTGGTACACCCTTGTGGATGGACACAGTATCAGTACATAGACCAACATATCTAATACACTGAGACCTATTACTAAGGTAGTTTGAGAACCAAGAAACTGCTAGTTCAGAGTCTCCTCTGTTAAAAAGTCAATGCACTAGTTATATTTTAGTCCTGTGTCAACTAAATGATGTTTTTGAGTGGTTCAGAGGGAGCTTTGTCAAGTCTGAAATAACCCTCATGACATGATGGTGTTTTCCTGGCTAGAACAGAGACTATAAACAGAACACTGACTTATAAACTGGAGATGTGAAGCTTGAGAGATGTAATTATTAACTTGTGGGAAGGAACAAGATCAGTGTTTCTGGAGCTTGACCATGTTACCGTGTTTGGATAACTCAGTGCTGCTGGAATTTTTTGCTGCAACCATATTTTCCATCTGTCTCCTGTAGGACCCCATCTTTATAGGTGTGCAATACTAAATCACTAGAATACCCCTTTAGGGTAACATATTTCATCACACAATAGGCAAACAATACTTCAGTTTTGGTTCTGACCAATATTGTCCCAGCTTAGTATGTATAATGACTCCTTATACTACAGTAACCGCGAGCATCAGCAGCTATTTCCAGGGGAGGTCTCAGCCAACCCGAGCAAGAAATCAGAAAACAAAAACTGTTTTGCCGGCACTGGACAGTCAATGCTAGCAAGACCATTCTCTATACAATACAGGCTGACGTGAAACCTGAACCTTCATACTCTGTGTATGTCCAGAAATGCAATCAGGAATCACACAGACATTGCTGAATTTAAATAACTGAAAATTTAGTCCTACAACTTTGTCACTCAACAGTATTTTGTGGATTGTAACAATTTTGTCAACACAGTGGCAAATTAAAAAAGTAATGTGGAGTTAAAAGCAGAATGTAAATGATCTTAAGTTGCTGGAATCAGTCTGTCATCATTCAAAACCCCTCTTTATCTTAGTAGAAGAAACTAGGTATAAAGCTGCTCTGACAGCACCTGACAGGATGTTAGTGTGGCGCAGCCTGGACCAAACCTGGACTTTAGTTATGTGCCAAATCTAAACATGATATTTACATTGTTTCATATTAACTAATCCATTTAAAATGTATTTCCTACAGTAAACATACTGGTAGCGGTGATAAAGGGCGCAGCCCACTCAACTGGCCCCCCACCTGCAGGTAGATGTGTGTGAAACAGAGAACTCTTGACGGATATGAGACTGTCTGTGGCTGCATACTGTCTGCCTCAGGCTGGTGGCAATTCTGTCTCCCACCTGTCCCCAAACCTAACATATACAACTGCCTTTGAAAATGGACTGATTTACAATGTTCTTGAGATGAGACATGTGTCTGTGCATGTAGTCTGTCAGATTACACTCCCTCTCATGGTCTCATCCTCTGAGTTTCTCTCCTCACATTAAAGCGGGTCTGATCTGATCTTTATACCTCAAATCTGCTGGTCACTCAGTCCCTCTGGATCCACAGCAAACTGATGTGTGCAGGGTCAGGCCGGACCCCCTCGTCCCACATGCCAACTGGGGCTGGCTGCCCGGAGGTGCTCATGGAAGTCGGCAACAAATCAGGAGCTGGGAGGGAGAGTCACTAGATCCTTCTCAACAGGGACAACACTTTCAGAAAGATCTCATGCTGTCTTCTCTTTGTGGAACAGGAGCATGACAACATCAGCTAAACCCTGGTAGCTCTTTTAGTGTCTGTGCTGCTGTTGATTCCAGATTAGGTAGTTCAGTCTAATCCAGAGCCAAGTGTTGGCTCATCCACGAACTCCAGTCCTGGCTTCTCTATTGGTCTGCCTGTCCATCTGTGACCCCTGTGACCTCAGCTCAGCTGGTGCTCTGGAGTTCTTGGCCCGGAGCCAGGATAGCAGCAGTTGTCCTGGTGATTCCTTGGGCGGCTCCATGTTATTATTCACGATAGTACTTTCAGCCAGACGCGCGACTGTCCGTGCATACCAATCGCAGACACATACACACACACAAGGAAAGGTCAAGATCAGTAGAACTTGGGGAGAAATAATCTGATATAATATACAGATGTTGATGCAATGATAAATAAGTTTACTCAGCAGCTGCCACAGGACTTTAATGAATGGTTTTCCTCAATATGATATATATAAAAATTATTTTGTGAGGACTATTTTCCTTAATGGGTGGGTGGGGCTGAGGGCAAATCATTACCAGGGTGGGGGGTGAACAAAAAAACAAAAAAAAACATCAATGTTTTCCTCTCTTTTTCTCTCTTTTCTTTCCTAGTTTAAAACCACAATGTGAAAAGGGCTTGTCCTTGTCTTGTCCCCCTCACTACATGTATGTGATGTTTTGTGTGTCTGCATATGTCCAACCACTTTTATCGTGTTTAAAATACACACACACACACAAAGTCATGACATGTTGATCGAGAGAGCACAGAGTAAGCTACTGGGTTATGGACGAGTTGTGGCTGCTTGTTGAGCACGATATTAGTCACCATCCAAGTTCACAAGCAGTGTGTTGCTGCTGATCCCACCATTGTGAACTTGTGATGCCAAAGTATTCCTGGATCTCAGCTATGCTAACTTGGTGAGTATGATATTATTACTGATAGAGCTGATGGCCAAAACTAGACCCGAGTTTTACTGAACCAGAATGATCCTTTAAAGAACTTGCACATGAGTAAAGCAGTGATGACAGTGTGAGGTGTACGTGTACCTCAGGACTCATCTCTGGGTACTTCCTGCCTTTACTCTTCCCCAGGCATTTAGCTCGACCACCTTCCACTCGCTGACACCAGAAACCTTTGCTGTCATCATACCTGAAGACATATAGTATGTTACAGTCAAACACTTCTTGCATGTAGTATATGGAAACCTTATGGAAGAATAATTGCTGGGTTACTCTCTCAAGCTTTTTTGTTGCTTTCAAACAGAATGTTGAACTTTTCCTTCATGGATACAGGTTCTCTAGATGAACAGTGTGTGTGTGTGTGTGTGTGTGTGTGTGCGTGTGTTACAAACATTAGAGCCTGGGTGTAGTTGAAGATGGGAGTGACACCAAGGAATCTCTGGATTCCCTCCATCACCAGAGCTGGGTTGGTCCGGAGCAGGGCTCCGTCCACAATGTGCAACTAAAACGCATGCGCACACAAACACACAGTCAGTGTCATCCATGACTCATATCTGGACGTTTCAGTCAGGCTCTTTGTGGCAACATTTGAGAGGAAGTCATTGCATCATAGGGATCTCTGACTCATGTACTTCATGACACAAAACTTAATGCAAAGAGCTTTGGCAGACACCCATCTGACTAGCTAACATTACGTAGAAGCACATCTGTAATTTGGTGAAAGACAGATCTCTACGACATTCCAGGGCTGAAATGTTGATTTCAGAGTTAATTCAATATTTATATTAGAACCATCTGACATCAGATGTGCAACCTTGTAAAAATACCTGGATTGACACCAGCTGTTGAGTTTGACAGTGAACCAATGTCCACCTGCCGCAGTGTGTGTTACCTGGCTGGGCTGGTAGTGTTGCAGCCAGCGCTCCAGGTGAGTAGCATAGGCCCCTGGATTAAGGCAGCGTCTCTGAAGGGCCAGCAGGTCCTTGGGGGCTGAAGGGCCTGCTGTCACAACTAAATGGAAAGTGTTGTTGATGGCTGCAGGGTCCTGATGGGCCCTCTGGTGCTGTGGTCACACACACACACACACACACACACACAGACAACACAGACACACACACACACAGACACACACAGACACACACAGACACAGACACACACAGACACACACACACACACCGATCAAGTAAAGTGACAGTGAAGTGGGTTTGCAACTGCCACAAGGAACCTGTACAGTCTGACAGAGTCCTGAATGTATGTACAGTGCAGAATGAGTAGTGGTTTCTCACCTGGTACCAGGAGTAAGCTCTGTCAGCTGGGTTGATGAGCACTGCCAGGATTTTGGCTCTAGGTAGCAGGGCAGCAGCTCTTTTAGAAGCTACCTCTGTGTCAAAGTAGTTGGCACTCTTTTCAAACATGAAATCTGTGCTGACATTAGAAGGGAATGGGAAGAAATCCATGTACCTGTGGAGAACACAAATAAAACCAATACTCGTCGTAAAAACATCACAACCCTGACTCGTTCCATTTTACATTTTATTTTGTTATCATTTGAATCACAGTAATTTCTGGCACTGGTCAACAGAGAATACTCCTTGCTGTCAAAGTGAAAACAGATCTCTACAAACTGGTCAAATCCTAGTACAAATATATGAATGCATACGCGTTCACAGCCTAAAGTTAGCATGCAGTCGAGACACCTTTGGCTGCACTTACAGCCCATTCTTCTTTATGAAACTGCTTTTTTTTTGGTTAATCATTTATTCACTTGTAGGTTTATTCCTGGAGTAGTGTCCCTAAACCGGCAACAAACCTGCATTCGACTACCAGGAGATATCCCTCGACTGCAGCTCAGCAAGGAAACACTGCCTGAAGACACTCCAAGATGGAATTTTATATTGAAGCATCTGTGACTTTGGTCTGTGGAATTTGTTCGTCATTCATGGCCAGTATGGAGAGGAGGAATCATTACCTTTAGCAACCCTTGTACATACAGTATGTCGTGTGAGTATGGTGTTAAGATAGACTTGGGAAAACATCTGAACCTATCCTTTAACCCTTACAAGCACCAGTTTAGCCAAACTGAATCTCAGAAAATACGACATCTAAAGAAAAAAGAAGCAACACAAAAAATAATGACATGAGTCCAAATTTAGGCCATGCTGTATTCAGATTGTGACTGAGTGTTGAGAACTCTCTGAAGGCAGTGTACAGCATATCAGTCTTTACCAGTCAATCCCATTGTCATAGTTTGCTCCACTGAAGAACTGGATCTCCTCGAAGGTGGTGGGACTGGGGAAAGAACTGGTAATTGCTGGGTGGAGGCTCAGGAATGAATGAAGTGCTGTAGTGCCTTTAAGAAAACACAGAACATTTATCATAACAAAGAGAGAGATATACAGACAAAGATAAAGATGAAAATGGAGATGGAGAGAGTGTGGTACCTGTTTTCTGTGGTCCAATGACGAGGAACTTGGGAAGTCGGTCACAAGTTTTTTCTTTAGACCAGATATCTTTGTGTCTCTTGTCATGACAAGGGTTCTGAAAAATAATGTGGTTCATTAAATTTTTTTGTTTTTAGGTCATCTGTCTGTCCATCCCATTCTTGTGAGTGTGATATCTTTGAAATGTCTTGGAGGAATTTCTTCAAATTTGGTACAAAACATTCACTTGGACTCAAGAATGAACTAATTAGATTTTGGTGGTCAACGGTCAAAGGTCAAGATCACTATGAACACACTCTTGTGAACACAATACATCTGGAGAGCCAAGAAGGAATTTCATTATATCTGGTACCAACATTGACCTCCGAAATCGCATCAGATGAACCAATACATTTCAGTGGTCAAAGGTCACCGTGACCATACAAAACACATACTTGGCCACATCTCAAGAATTCCCACGTTAATTGACTGTAAGTGGACTGGTTGGTGACATCAAAGAGCAAATACATTCAACACAGCACTGAAGAAAATTTGCTGTACACCTGTGGCGTTTACTTTCACCTGGACAAACAGTATGTTAATTCTTGCTTGATTTAATGATTGACAATGATTTAATGATTGGCTACGATATAAATTAAGAACAAAACTGTCCACAGGGGATTCGGACAAGGACAACTTTATAGCTATTCCTCTCAAAAACCCATTAAAACAGTAAAATGTCAGATTCTAAACAAAGTTTTCTCCTTTCCACTGAAGCTAACCTCAAACTCTGAAAAATATGATCTGTAAGTCCTCAAGAACAAAACTGGTATACCAACCTGCCAGAGTGGGTCTCTTTCCTCAGGGAAGATCTGGAAGTATTTTTCAGCGAGCTTAACAGGGGGCAATGTCTGCAGCCTGAGGTTAGTCCAACACTGGACAAACTTCACCAAAGACTCAAAGGTGTACAGACCAAGCCTGTCATTGCCATAATTAGATAGGTGGGTCATGAAGATACTGATCTGGATTGAGAGGGCACAGTGTATTTTACAAGTTAGTTTAAAATTTACTGGAACTGTTGTTCTAAAATTCAGTTAGCTGCAACTGGCAAATTATCAAGATCTGAGGAACAAATTTAGTAGAATAATAATCATAATTTACACATAAAAATACAGTGTCACATCTATGCATGCAGAACAATATAACAAAAACATATTTGGTAACACTTGCAGTCCATTGAAGTGTTTTATTAATATCTTTGTTAACTAACTCCTCCTGTGGGCTGTACAAACAGGCAATGAATAAACATTTTTAAACCAATGTCCAGCAGTGCTGCCTGTCATACTGGATTTACAACAAGAGCTAAGAATAACAAAATGAAGCAAATAACTCTGTAGTCAACATGGAGCTCTAATCAGTGCAGCCATCTAATGGCACATGTTGATGACAGATGGTTAAGTGCCTACAACTGGATCATAGTTTATTAAACCATTTAACAAATGTTATTAACTGCTTATAAAAGCTAAATAGGGGGTTCTAAAGTAAAGAGACACCACATATCTATTACAATTACAAACAAACCAGTCCAAATAAAATTGGATACCACAAGAATACAGATCACTTTGACATGTTGTGATTGATGATGATGTGATGTGATTTCATGTGTGTTCGTGTTTGCGTGTATGCATTGCAGGTGGTTCTCTTACAGGGTTTAGGAGGACCGTGAGGAAGAGTTCCCCCCCCTCTGATACTCTTGTCCAGCTCCTTTGAGCCTCCTGGGTATTCATTATAGAAGATTGTATGTGTGAACAGACCACAGGTCTGCCGAGGCAACACCTAAAAAATACACAAAGAGTTTTTTGGTGTATATTTGTATACCGTGTATGTGTGTTCTTCAGTCTCTGTCTTGACATTTCTGTAAACTAACATTTAAACTACTTTTTTAGATCAGGACTTGTGGTCAGATGGGAATCAGTAATTATTCAGTACAATACTGGACCTGGGATGTCCTGGGCTGATCTGCAGGACTGTAGCTATGGCTGATTCAGGCATCTTCTCATCAACTGCTCCAGCTATTAAAAGCCTGATCCAATTTTGACCATTTATTTGTTTGCTCTGTATACTGTGATCAAATGCCCCATTGCACTCCTTTAAAAGACAGGAGCTGCACAGCAGTTAAAATAAATAAACAGGAACCAGCATTTTTAGTTAAAGATGTGCCAGTGTGCATCTGGGGGCGGTGCACAGGGGTAAGAAACATTATTTTGCATGTACTTCAGTCATATTTTACAAGTGTATCAAGCATGAAGAGCTGTTGGTTGAAAATCTACATTCATATGCAAACATGAAAAACAATATTTATTTCAGTGGGAGATTAGAGTAAAAAGGCCAAATCCAAATCCTATCACAAAAGATTAACACTGAAATTCCTCTCTGTCTGACACAAAATACTACAGGAAAATATAAAGAATATTATTGGATATTACTCTTTAGTTTATATGGAGTGGAAATCCTCTCTTCAGACAAAGTCTAATACAATTTCTTTTCACAAATAAAAGTGTAGGTTTATGACCAAACAACAATGAGGCATTTATCCAGCTTTTATCCACACAGTAATTGCAAGATGGGCAACTACAACTTTATATCTGGTCCGACACATCATCTGTTCCACTTGCCCACTAGGAGGTGCTGCAGGTCTTTGTCCAACAAGGCAACCACTTCAAGTGCAGGGACTTTAAACTCTGCCTCTTAACTCTGGAATATCTTGTACCATTGCATGGACGTACCATGCTCCTAAATGTGCAGGTTTTTCTGTCTACTATGTGCTATGAATTTTTTAAAATGTTATTTATTATGTGATACTAATGTCTATGACACATACTGCTGACACTGTGAACTGAGCCTTGTTACCATGCTGTATCTAAAAACAAGCTACAGAGACTTTGTTGTGTGATGATTCAATTGAAGTCAAGTTGCGGTGGTCAAAGTTTACATCTGAATAACTCAAAGGCAGTTTTCAGAAATAATGTCTCACAACCGTTTTTCTGCACAGTTTTCACAGAGAACTATTTTTCAGCACCAATGTGCAGAGCTATTATGTTTCATTATCACCTCCACATACACCGTAATGGAAAGTTTAGCCATGGGAACAATGATGCAATGCAAGTACTGATCAAGGACTGCAGACTAACCTGGATCCCATTGTGGATGAAGCCACGGCGGTACCGAGCTGGCCTCAGATGGGGGTATTCCTCTGTACTGGTCACCTTGATGCCCCACACAGACTTCCAGGCCTCATAGAGCTGGCTGTGAACTGGGTAAACCCCAGAGTGGTGTGGAGCCACGGCATATCCCATATCTGTTGGGATACCATGCTCCTGGAGAGGAGGGGGTGTGGAGTGAGGACAGAATGCCAGCAAATGAGTAGGTAGAAGGGGAGGAGAGGCAAGAGGGTTAAAAGAAAGTTATCATCAGGAGAACAGAGCAGAACATATGCATGTGTGTACTGATGGTATGAATACCCAATATCTCTACAATCTTTCACTTCAACAGTGAGACATGAAGAGATTATGAAGAAAGAGAAAGATCTCAGTACTCCAGTAAAGCCATTACTACTCATGTAGCCACATAGTCCTTAAACTGGCAATGCAGTGCCACATGCCTTTGACTATTCCTGTAACCATACTAACAAATGCAAAACTACATTCTCCTTCGTCTCTCCATCACTATGTGATGCTGGCCATGTCTGCAGTGCACTGGTGCTGCTAACCTGAGCAAAGATCTTGTTGAGCCTCATCTGCTCAGCTAACACACTGACATTGTGAAAGAGGTGAGGCTGCATGTGGCTCCACATGTGAGGAAACCACCAGAAGTCCATTCTGTGTTGCAGCAGCATGTCATCTCCTCGATCCTCCTCATCAGTACCTGAAAACACACACACACACACACACACACACACACACACACACACACACACACACACACAGTGTTTAAACATAATTAATGTGGTCTGATTCACATTTAATGCTGTTTCTATGTCACAGTTAAGTGCTTCTGCACCAGTTCACTCAGTTTTTAGTGTCAAAGCAATCTCTGGTCTTATGTTTCTTCACATAAGATTATTCCAATGGGCTCCACACACAGATGGACATATTTTTAATTGTGAAAAAGATGGCACTGCTGTAACACAAATGCTGCATTTTTAAAACTCTCCTCTAACAGATACAAATGCAAAAATCCACAGCTGTTTTATAAGAGAATTTTAGACAGAAAGATAAGCTGATATAATTATGTCAGATGTTACATACCTGTGTGATAAAACTTCCCAGAAAATCCCAAGTTGAAGGTGAAATTAGGGACCAGTGCTCTCAGTTTGTTTTGAGTGTTGAGCAACGCCTGTAAAAAGGGGAAAAATATACTCAGTGACAACACAAAGTTTCTACTTACAGTTATTCAAGACAGCAATTAAGCATTCCTGCTGACATTTTTGACATGTGTGATACATTTTATAGAGCTGGATGAAAATGAACCACTACACTGCCAACCTCATACTAATACTTTTGATACTTATATATTTATGCTGATTTGTGCAACTGTTATTTTACAGAAAAACATCTTTTAATTTTATATAATCATTCTATAGATAAGTATGGAGCCTCCCAAACTCTAGGTTTTCTTCAAGGATTTCTCTGTATTTGGCTGCATTCATCCTTATCTCAGTTGTGACCAGTCTCCCTGTCCCTGTGGCTGAGAAGCCCCCCCATAGCATGATGCTGCCAGACGAATGAGTTTGCCAGACATAGTGTTTGGAGATCTGCCTTAGAGTCCTGGTGGTTCCAAACTTCTTCCATTTCAAAATTATTTTGTTCCTAGGAACACTCAACATGAAAAATGTAAATGGGATATGCCACGAAGGCCACTGTATGTACTGTATACAACACATTTATGAGTTGAGATGACTAAAAAGCCCCAAACCATAATTTGGACATGAATTGTTCAACTTTTTCTCAAATTTGCCTAGCAAAGCTGATGGATTATAATGAAACACACGTCTATGCTGGTTTCTATTTAAGCTTTAAATTTAGAGTTTAAAATGTTTTAAAATTGCAGAGTGAGTTTACCAGCTAGTCTCTGTGTCTGTCTGCTGTTTGCTGCAGAGTAGGTAGTGTACAGGGGTTTTTTCTCTGAAAACAGCTGCCTGCTGCAGCCAAAAACAACACAGAGCGGTGAGACTCAACCAGTACAGTAAAGTTGTGGTCTGGACATATAAACAATGAGCTCAAGTTCATTATAGCTCCATAAAGCCAAGGGGAGCTGCAGATTCAGCTGGTAAGTCTCTTTAGGTTCATCACTATCACAGGCACCTTTCACACTGTCATTTCATACATTGATCGTTATCATAAAAATACTGAATACAGGCACTTAAAGGGTATAACTGATCCTTCTTACTTCATGTTCATTGCATATTTGCATTATAAATTCTTAACTCTTACAAAAACAGATCCTTTAACTACTAATCTATTACTGTTTTTAAATGAATGTCAGCATCTCAAAATCAACTACTACACAATGGGAGAGGCAACTTAAATCTATCACCTCTACCTTAATATCATTGTGGACTTGTGTGTGACTTTGCCTGAGACCTCTGGCCTACCCACCTCCACGTCTGACACCTTCATACGGGTTCCCTCCTTGCCAACGAAAATATCATCCACATCAACCAGGATATGGCGGTCCAAGGACAAACACAGCCTCTTCCCTGTCAGGTAGGCAATGGCATCTACAAACACCAGCTTGTGAAGCCAATAGTTGAGGTTGTTCCCAAAAAGAACTCTTTGAATACCATCATGGAGCCCCAAGTCCTGGACCACTGTTGCATGGAGGGCCCGCAGGGGGCTGGGTCCAAAATGTGCTAGTGCCTCAGAGGACTTGGTGCTGGCCAGAAGCACTGGTTCATAAGTAGAGTGGTTAGACTGAAAAATGGTCCAGTCTTCCCCTGGTAAAGAGCCCTGCTCCACCTGGTTGGGCTTGGTGATATAGAGTAGAGGAGCACTGGGATTGATGCGGTAGTCCCTGAGTCCCAGGTGTGAATGTAGAAAGAGAGGGAACCCTTTAAGCTGTGCACTGAGAAGAGAGTTTTCATTAGCTTTGAAGAAGCCAATGACACCTACTCCATACTCAGCACAGTACTTGTCCAGCAAGTCACGGTTCCACGCATCCAGATTGACATATTTCAACACATTTTCATAGATGATAAGTGTGTAGCGTCCACGGTTACGCTCCGTCAATGTGGGCATGTCACCTTTACCAGGAGCAATCTCTGTCCGGTAGTGGAAGCGGCTAGACTCTAATATGGCTACAATCTCCTGGCCCAGCTGGGAGTAGATGCTCTCTACAAACACCAGTACTACAGGCTCTGTCCTGGAATTGTCCACCGCCTTTACCTGTCGTAATCGTCCCTGCCGCGGGGGAAGGAAAAGCGGTGCCCTCTGGACACCAGGCCCTCCTCCAGCGGCCCCCGTACTGGCTCCTGGTGACATCCCTCCTCCTCCACCACAGTCACTGAATGGTAAAGGGGGGGCCTCCTTGATTTTGGGGCTGTTGGAGACATAGTAAGCTAGGAAGGCCATGGACAGCAAGCAGAAGATGATCAGTGCCAGGATGAGGCGGTGAAGCTCCAGCTGGCGGACTCCTCGCATTAGCTTCCACACACCCAAGCCTGCACCTACCATGGTGTTGGAGGGGAGCGGCAGGACTGGGCAGAAAGCAGCAGGGGTGAACAGGCAAAAAGAGCAGAGAGGTGAAGTAGGGGTAAGAGGAAGGGGGAGTGGAGGAGGAAGATCGAGCAGTAGATACTGGCACTAAGCTGTGCTGAGGAATAGCCATTTACACTAGGTCACCATGGCCAGCATTATCCATTACCTGCTCTACACCTCTAGCTCTGCAGCACAAAAACACTCTCAGATGACTGAATGGAAGGACAGATTATTTGATGGATGGAATGTAAAATATCAGGAGATCCAAGAAGAAGAAATGGAAGTTGGTTTAATAAAAGCAAACACCAACACAGGTGATGTCTGCCTGAAGACCAGTTGGGTCCTGAATATCTGGTCCAAAGTTCAGCCTTAGCGGTTTGCTGCTTGGTCAGTTCTCTCTTTCAAGCAGCTGTGCAGGTGTCTCTGTACATGGAAGTGTCCCTCTGTAGAGTAGCTTGTAGCTTGTGTAGTCTCTCAGCAGTGGTAGTGTCTGTGCCGGTGGTCAGTGCTTTGGGGCTGAACCCCCTCAGGCCACCTAGCCTGGACATCCCAGAAAAAGACACCTAGAGGATGAAGGCAAAGAGGGGTGAGAGAACAAGAGATAAGTTTTCGATCAGCATTCATTTCTTAAAGCTGCTCTGTACAATTCTGACACATCTGCAGACTCAAATGGCAGTGACTTTTGAATTTTGCGTCCAGTCCTCCAACTCATACAACCATATTGGTCGTTTGCTCCTACACTTAATTTAGACTAAGAGGACCGTTTCCTAAAGCACTGCCCCCTACCGACGGCAGGACATATTGCAGAGTGGCAGCACGCCACATTATCTGTTTGGTTAGATTTTGGAAAAGATTATGGTTTTGGCTAAAATAGCTTAGCAAAGAAACAACAATAACTGAGGTTTTAAACTTGTCTCATATACCTGTGCCATACAGTTTTGATGTGGGAGGAGTTATTTGGGGCATCTTGAAGAAAAAATCCCATTAATTTCCACACAGATACTGAACATACAAAATGTTGCTAAATTTTGCAAAACTTAACTTCTTGAATTAAACACAAAATATCTAATGGTAACACAATTAAAGCCAAATGTACCCACACAAAGATGTGATACTACATTTCTTTGGGCCACAATCTACAGAGAACATCAATACAGATGCTTGAAATGAAAAGACAGCCAACGGACGATCAATTACTGAATGCACTTATCTTCTTTCTTATGGCATTATTATTCAGTTTAGCATAAAGAAGCTGCTCACTCATAACTCAAATGCAATTTATTAATTCATCAAAGATTCACACAAACAAAGCAGCAACATACACAAATGACAGCTAGTCAGCGATACACTGTTAATGCTAAATGTTGAAAAAACCTGTTAAACAAATGGTTTGAAATACAATCTGTCACCTCTCTATAACACTTAAAGTCAGTGTAAAGCAAATTCAGAGATTTGTCTCTGAACACATTATGTTAGAAAATAGTTCCTTAAAACATGTGTGAAGTCTGTAAACATTTACTATTACAACTGTGGAGTTGTAGCAGGATTTTATGGACAGGTCTGAAACAGTGGCTCGATGATGCACTGGAGCCCCCACACAGCATAACCCCACCCCGAAGACTGTGACCGTTATAAATAGCAGCACTGCATTAGCATCAGTGCTTCTCCTGCTAAACTATTACAGGTATTAGGAGGTTGATTAATTTAGTGAACAGCCACACTGATGGAGAGCTGAGGAAAACCACCACCACCGGTCTCTGCAGTGACAGTTTCACTCCACTTAGTTTTACAAACTTTCATCTGAGCCAACGGGAATTAACTTATAATCCACTGTCAGTAACACACTCGTTGCCATAATAAAGCTACTTTATTTACCTATATTAATAAACATCACTAATATGACTGTATAAACAGTGTAACTCGTTTCTTGAGTCCTTGAAGACAGGTGGCACAAACACGAACATCTGTACAACTCCAAGACTGCTAGTATCTATTTTTCAGGTTGTGACGCTAACAGGATGCTAACTGTCACTGTGCTGCAGCGTTAGAGTGGGTGTGGTATCAGCGCCTGCAGCAGACACGCCCCCAGTGTCTCAGAGCAGAGAGAGCTCCTTATTTTGTCATGATTTTGAAACCTAATTTTATATATTTGACGAAGTGACAAGGGTGCTGATGTTAATGGTCACAAAAAAGAAAATTGAAAATTCACATGCTCCTGAATAAACCTGAATTTGTAAAAATAAACTTTATCTGCAAAAGCATTGCTGTGGGGAACTCAAATGAGATAAAATCAACCATCATGCTCTTTCATTGGTCCAAAGAAGCTGCTATGTATATTATTCCCCATAATAGCACAGTGTCGGACAGAAAGAACAACATACTGATTGTTTTTATATTGTTTTTTTATTGTTCTTCTTCCCTCACCTCCAATAGAGCTAAAAAATATACTGTGTACAAGGAAAGGCCACAGGGTCATCTTTATCCCCACGTGTTACGAATAGTTCATTTATGGGACATCTTTAAGAACAAAGTTGTTTGAGCTGCAACAATCTTAATTTCCCAGTTTCAGTTTGTCTGCTGTTATTCTGAAAATTCATTAAGTAACTGGATGAGAATACTTTTAAGAATATCTTTTAAAGCTGGAGGCGCCCCCATAGCCGAATGGTTAGGACGCGTACCACGTGGGCCCCAGTGGCCTGAGCAGGCGGACCCCAGCTCGACTCCTGATCCGGCCGGACCCTTGCTGCATGTCATTCCCCTACTCTCTCCCTGTTTCCTATCTCTCTCTCACTGTCCTATAAATAAAGGCATAAAAGCCCGAAAAAAATACTTTAAAAAAAAATCTTTCAAAAATCTGAGTAAATATGAGACTAAATAAATAGGTCAAGAGTCTTTAATATTGTTTTAGACATTTTTATGCAGGAAGAGAGAGATGAAGAATGATAGGTCTCAAAATGAACAATTATTGGGCTTCTTGATAAAAAAGGTATATTCTAACAATATCTATTCATATTTTTTCAGTAGTTAAAGTAATAAGGCCACCATGATAAACCTATAACCTACAAGAAAGTAGTTCATGTCTTCTTTAACAATTTCCATCTTCCAAATGATCTGGCCACATCCCCAGAGAAAATCCAGGTCTTTACTGGATTATTGAGGCTGATAATTATATCAAAGTCAGGTAAGATATATCAACATATATACCTAATTATTAAATTTCATCATCATTTTTGTTGAGGGCACATTTATAGAATGGTGACCAAGCTTTGTAATAATCAACAGGACACTTTACATTTGAAAAGTAAACTTGCTCTCTGGTGGGCAAACTGTGGAATGGAAAACATTCCAGTTCCATGTTTTCTTAATTATCTCACACACCTCAGCACATCTTTGGCATGTATGTACTAGGCATGGGACGATATGAAAATTTCATGTCACGATTATACTGGCCAAAATAATTGCGATAAACAATATTATTGCGATAATCATGAAAATATGCTTTGAACTCTTCAAATGGCTCCATAACACACTTAAATCCCTTTTACATTACATTTTGGTAAGAAACAATCATTTTTACTGCATCACAGATAGGACACATCTTTTTTTAGTTAAATTCCGTTTTAGTGAAAAACAATCAAACAGGTAATTATAAATCATGAGGTCCCCCTTCAAAAGTAAGGAAAAATAAAGACAATAAATAAATAAAGTAAAAGTAGTCATATCATTGATATGAACTGTTCCTTATGGGCTATGGTTAAATTAATGCTATGGTTAACATTGAAAAGAAAAACTGTAGTAAATTGCAGTCAATTTGCCAGAGACCACAGCTTTGCTCCAGTCTGAGACAGTGGAGCTATTTGTTGTTTAGCTACATAGCTAACGTTACCTGGCTAAAGTTAGCTTAATTCACCGGTGACCAAAACAGCATCACAACGTAACAAGCATATTCAGATAAACGTCAACATTAGTATAACTAAACCAACACTTGTTACGTTAAGTAACTGACAGTAACATTAGTTAATTTTTTTAAATTTTGTTTTGGAATCCACAGTATTTCCACACATTGGATTTAACTTTGTTTTGTGGGGGATACAATGGGCAAAGCGAGCCTTCAGGGATGGTGATGGGCTTGACTGGAAAGATGCAGCTCCCCCTTGTAGCAGTTCAACATAAATAAATACAGGACTGTATGTGGGCAAGCCAGACTGTTTCTGCAAGTCACTCGTCAGGATGTTAACGATTGTCGTGATTCACGACTATCCCAATGATGGAAATTCACTATGATCAACTTATTGTGAGTAGTTTTTATTGCCATGGGCGATAAAATCGTATATCGTCCCATCCCTAGTCTGTACTGACATTATTACTTACTATACATTAATAATGATATGCCAACAAACTAATGTTGGCCAGTAAAGCAGCCTGGCTCTACTTGGTAGGGACACCCTGACAGGTCATGGGGAGACCATTATAATGGATAAACTGAAGGAATGAAAGTGCCATTTTGTGAATAGATGGTGTGTGACAGGGCTGAAGGATGAATAGGTGCAGGGGTGAGTGACGTGTTTGTATGCAACTTGCCAGCACATGGATTTTCACAACATGACTGTAGCAGTGTGACTGTGCTCATCTGCTTGAGCTGGCTTGCCTACTTTGTTCCATATAAGCCACTGCTCTGACTTTACATCCTCATCAGTTCATTGAGTGAAAATTCAAAGCTGCAGGGCTATTGGAACAGCTGTTACTGGGATATAACCTCCTGTAATTGCTGGAGTAGAAACACTTATTCTACAATGGTGACAATGATTCTGCCAAAGAAAATATCAAGCTTAACTTGACAACAGGAGTCCATACTTGTCTCTTAAGACCGAACTTAACCCCTTCCTGACCCTAAAATACAAGAATAGCATGGGAGCAGCATGGCACACCTAATGGACAGAGCTCATTAATAACACCCTGCTATCACAGTGCTCCATCAATAATTAATAAACTCAGCTGGTTTAAGTCCTATCTATCTGATAGGCTTCAGTTTGTACATGTTAACAATTCCTCCATGTACACAAACGTAAGACATGGAGTTCCACAAGGGTCAGTGCTTGGTCCAATTCTCTTCACCTTGTATATGCTTCCCTTGGGCAATATTATCAGGAAACACTCCATAAATTTCCATTGTTATGCAGATGATACACAGCTTTATCTGTCAATGAAGCCTAACAAAACCAATCAGCTAGCCAAACTCCAGGCTTGTCTTAGGGACATTAAAACTTGGATGACAAGCAATTTTTTACTACTGAACTCAGATAAAACTGAAGTCATTGTAATCGGTCCCGAACACGTCAGAAATACATTTTCTAATGATGTAGTTCTATTAGACGGCATTGCCCTGGCCTCCAGCTCCACTGTAAAGAATCTGGGAGTCATCTTTGATCAGGATATGTCCTTTAGCTCACACATAAAACAAACTTCTAGGACTGCCTTCTTTTACCTGCGTAATATCACCAAAATTAGACATTTTCTGTCTCAAAAGGATGCAGAGAAACTAGTCCATGTATTTGTTACTTCCAGACTTGGTTACTGTAATTCATTATTATCAGGCTGCCCCAACAAGTCTCTAAAGACTCTGCAGCTGATCCAAAATGCTGCAGCACCATTACTGACAGGAACTAGGAAAAGAGACCATATTTCTCCTGTGTTAGCTTCTCTATGTTGGCTCCCAGTCAAATCCAGAATAGAATTCAAAATCCTCCTCACTTACAAAGCCCTTAATGGTCAGGCTCCATCATATCTCAAAGATCTCATAGTCCCCTACAATCCCACTAGGACTCTGTGCTCCCAGAATGCTGGTTTACTGGTGTTTCCCAGAGTTTCCAGGAGTAGAATGGGAGGCAGAGCCTTCAACTATCAGGCTCCTCTACTGTGGAACCTTCTCCCAATCTCGGTCCGGGAGGCAGACACCCTCTGTACCTTTAAGAGTCGGCTTAAAACTTTCCTCTTTGATAAAGCTTATAGTTAGGGTTGGCTCAGGCTTGAACCATCCCTTAGTTATGCTGCTATAGGCCTAGACTGCTGGGAGATCTCCCATGATGCAATGACCTGTGATGACAAGTCTCCTGCTGCTCCTACATAATAATATATAATAATAATATATTATTAATAATCAATAATAATTCATAAACTTGCAGCAGAGAGCTAGGGTCAACTTCCCTGCCATCAGCAGCAGAGCCACTGCCACAAGTAAACCCAAACCATGACAGTAAAATGGCTCCCAGAGCATAACAGAGCCCCCAGATCCCCTCATTGAAGCATTAGGACTGAACAGTATGCAAATAATATTGGGATTATTTTGACAGATATTGCAACTGTGATATAAGTCATGATTTTAGTGGGAATTTTTGAATTTCGTTTTCACTGAAAAAAAGAAGACATAAATAAAAATGATGATGTGAGTTTTGCTGTGGTCTGCACCAAACAAGCATGTTCCCCTGCATCTGGAGAATATGATTTGTAGGCCTGGTATCTCTGTTACACCACAATGCCTCATTTAAATACTATTTATATACATTACATTTCTATACTAGCCAGTTGAGCTGTCTTTGTGATTAAAGCTCAACAGGGCCTCTTCAGCATTTTAATACATGGACCAGAGTATGACTGGATGTTAACTGCTTAATTGCACAATGCAGTGCACCTGTGTGGAGGCATCTGCAGTCGATATTGCTTCTCCACTCATTTATTCAGGGTCTTCCTTTAATTTGTCACCTATCCGCACATGCACTTATGTAGCCAAGTCTACAGCTGTGTGATTTCTTCAGTATACGAGAAACCTGGTTTCTCTGATTGTGGTACAGGATAAGACACCTAATTTCCTTGGCTGGATTTCTTGTATATTGAAAGATTAAAGAGAAAGATGAAAGACTAATATGAAAGACTAATATTTTGTTCACCACCAGGACACCAGGAAACTAATTTTACTTTCATTCCTACACCACCATGTTGGGGTTAACAGTAAACAGTAACAGTAAAGAGAAAAGTGCACTGACTCACTTGGACTGGCTTTACACTCCACTGACACGACACCTTCAGCTTAACATCGTTGGGAACATCTGAAAAAAGAAAATTAACAATTAACATACTGATAATCAAACATGCTGCCACTTACTGGATACTTTCAAGTAATTTCTAAAACAGCAGGAGTTTATCTGAGAGAAATGACCTAATCTGCCCCCCTTTGCCTCTTTCAAATTAACAATTATTGGTTTCCTCGTATAAAAATCAAATATTTATTAATATCATTTATTCTAAACAACAGTAGTGACAGTGATAAAAACACTATCATGAGAACATCATCAATGAGCCTTCTTAAACTGTTGTGCACACACTACTTGACTATTTCATTTTAAGTATACTCCAAGGATTTTAAGTGCAAAAAATGTGGGCTACATTTGTCGCTAGAGTGACACAGTCAGCTGTTTCTCATGCTGACAACTAAACCAGGAGGATGCTTGCCCCATTTCCACATGGTACTGGTACTATGTGATTTGTATCTGGATAATCACTTCCAATCCACAGCCCGATATTAACAAGCATTCTCATTATCTCAGTGCTTCCTACATTATGATCAGATATCAGTATGCAGATTAGGTAGGGGTGCTGGCGGACCAGTCATCAAACACAGCACATAGCACAGCCAGATCAGGCTAAGCAGCAATGGATGAGCATCATTCATTTTTAAATCACTACTTGCAGCTATTTGCCAGGCAGCTTGAGCTAGCAGAAGAGACTTTAGCTTCCAATTTTCTTAAACTCACACTCGCTGTCTGGACTGTCTTTATACCTGATATCATAATGCAAGCCAGACTGTCTGTACATGTAGCTCAATCTCATTCTGATTGCAATGTGTGCAGTATGCAATGTAACATGTTAATACCAAGCCCTACACACCAATGGAAGCTCTGCACAGGTGTTTTCACCTACTGAGCTTGATTAGACCTTTTCTCAAGAGTGTGGGGTTGTGTGCAGATGGTGCATAACTGACATTTCCCTCACGTTCTGGAAGCTTTGTTGCACCTGTTAGGGTGGGATAACAAGTAACAACTCTGCATGTGTGCAACTCTTAGAACTCCAAACTGTTAAGTTGCTCTTCAATGAACTGAAAAATGATAACAACTTTTCTTTCCGTAAGTTACTATTTCATAAATTTATTGTATAAAATGATCCCTAGTTGTGTTATGTTCCACCCCGTCAACCTGTCACAAAATACATCTATCACCGTCTTTTAAGCCCTTAGGGATACAATCACTTCCAAATCAAAGCCAGTGGGGACAAATGGTGTTGGAAAGTGTTATGTCCTTTACAGTTAGCACTGTATGCAGTATTTATAAGGTCTCCTCAGTCCAGGAAGTCTTGCATTCAAATAGAGCTGTGCTGCACCACCAACAAGATTGGTCTGCTCTGCTGTGGGAATCCCGTTCACCAATTGGACCACCATTCGACCCACCATATCCAGACCACCTCCAAAAGGACATTTCTTCCCCCTCTCACCTGGGCCACCAGCCCAGAATCAGCTTAGCAAATCGTGGATTTATAAAAGTTGTCCATGAGAAACATTAGTCAGGTCTCCATCCAAACGTAGTGCACATTTTACAACATGGTGCAAAGAAAATGAATGCCCAAGGGGAAACACTACTGTTTTGTAAAAATTTGGAGTTGGTTTGTTGAGATAGAGTTGGTGGAGCAGACTGTCCAGTCAGTGCCATTAAACCAGTGCAGACACAGCAAGGAAGAGGAGACAGCGATACAAGATGACCATAAGCGCTCCAGTGAAACCTTAAATGATGGTAAACCATATGGAAAACATAATAGAAGTATTACATTTCTGTTTTTGTATGATTTAGAAGAAGGTTACAGTTTCCACATCAATCTCATGTTTTTATTTGTTACAGTGTTTACCAGCTCTGTGACTGGGCAGGATTTTTAGACTATTTTTTGTGCACGTTTCCAATCAGCCTCCTCTGTGTTTTGTTTTCAACATTCAAGCTTAGATGGTCAGACAGCACTGATTTAGTTTTAGTGTTTAGTACCTACAGTGATTCTGAGTTGATATCTTTGTAACAACAGCTCACAAACTTTTTTTTCTTCCTAAACAGCTGGACATGGTAGTTAAATGTTACTCAAACAGGGGGAAAGAGAACATTTGTTTGGGGCTATTTTGAGGGGCAGATTAATCCAAATTTGTTGCTCTAGTGAGTATTTGGGACAGCAGGACAGTGTGTGTGGAACTGAATCAAAATAAACTACAGTATGTGTGAAGGAACATGTCACTCACACACTTTTGGA